>CM067365.1:66928596-67273596 GCA_034401795.1 Chaetoderma sp. LZ-2023a
CATTTCTACAGCCTATGACGGCTGTCAAGATTTCCTGTTCTACCAATCAGAAAAAGCCTAGTGTGTCTGCTTCGGGATATACGTTCAGTCATAGAGGTGCCACCTATAGTTTGGCAATGCGGTATAAAAGCACTCATAAGCTGTTGAATATTTTGAAACTAATTTGACTGGAAGTTGTTGCTGCCATATGCAGCAACAACCTCCAGTCAATTTAGTTTCAAAATATTCAACAAGATGAGTGTTACATAATACAGCATGTAGTGCATTGGCATTTACAATGACATCACCCACTATCGCTTAAGGAGAAAAACTGGTGGCGATCACTGTTCAACATTTACGCGATATTATAAAGCAGATAATTGTGATTCAGATAAGGGAATGTGGCAGGATAGGAATGATATGGAATCTATAAACCATAATCTATCGGTGCAATACAACAATTGAGATGAGATTAGCATCCCTTTAATGTTCGTGTCAGATATTTACTTTGCTCATTGTAATTCACACATTCATCTTAGCTTATCCTTTTTTTCTTATTAACTAGGGATGAATAATGTTTGGACCAATATGATTGAAGTCAAGTTTTATTTTATTTTTTCTAAATCTGCCTAGGTTTGGGATATTTCATTCTATAATAAATTTGTAAAAGTCGGAAGCTGTTTTCTAATCATCTATACTTTCAGTACGTCTAGTGGTCTTAGGCTACACCCCTAACACTGCGCAAATCCCAAGAATATACATTGATAAACGTTTCTGCCTGGTTTTATAATAACATCTTCTTAAATAACATAAATATTATATTTTAAAGGAAATCTCACCTCTTCTTATATTAACCATTCAGGTGATAAAATTTGCCACACATAATGCATCCCTGGCATTTTAGCTTTTTATCATGCTGACAACGAAATATATTCAGGATTTAGTAGCTAAATGTTGATACATTTCTACAGCGTATGATGGCTGTCATGATTTACTTTTCAACCAATCAGAAAAAACCCAGCGTGTCTGCCTCGGAATATACGCTCATTCATAGAGGTGCCAGCTATAGTTTGGCAATTTCGTATAAAAGTAATCATACAGGTATAATTTGGCAATTTCGATTTCCTAGTCGAAAACACTGTCAGATTAATACCTCCAACCAAATTTTATTTGTGATAAAAAATATATAAATTCAGGTTATGAGTGTCTGTTTCTTACATGGACGATACATATCTATGCTCCGTGAACGTTAGAAACACTTTAGTTCGGCCTCTCTTCTGATTACTGAAAAGAAATTAGAGACACGCATTATTCCGGCGTTCTATAGACCGTGGTGGTTGGACCGGGCACGGAGCCACAAGAATGAGAAGAGTACTGAGAAACGTCACAATACACCTTTCCCACATCGATGTCATTGCGCCGGGATTCCTCTAAATCAACACTCAGAACAAACTGCTGGCTGGTAAAGGCGCCAACAACCAACAGACCCGCATCGAGTTACTATTGCACTGCAAATTAAACTGAAACTATACTGAGCCAAAAAAAGTTTAGCAATTTCAAATTTTTGCTTGCTGTATTGAAACTATACGCCCTATTGTTATCAAATTTGCAGGTAATTTTCTTCAACACAATGTCTCGCTGTCTGTAATGAAATCAAAATCATTTCTGGCTTTTCGCGCCGGTGCGCTTACTGCATGTGAAAATGCAGTTTGCTCACACTGATCAAAATTTGCACGTCGCGTATGTGAAATGACACCACATTCCAAAACAGGTAACCAACATGAACTGAACACGTTAATAAAGTGTACACCTGCTAACATGGGCCGCCGCCCAGGGTTATCCGAAAATCAGCGCCATGAAGCAACAGGATGACTTGCCGCTGGTGTACGGCAGTCGTCAATGGGCGTGGAGGCCACACCTGCTATTGACACCTCTAGAACATTTTTCTGCCTGGACCCCTACGATGAATGACGCCGTGTTAGAGGCGCGATGCTTACATTAGGGCGACAATGAACTGTTTTTCAAATTGGAAATTGGCCCACAAATTAAATAATATTTTCGAATGAAATCGTTCTCTTTACAAAATTATATTTATTTAGTGTTTTTATGAGAATTGCTAAACTTTTTTGGTTCAGTATATGGTAAACTAAAACAACTATATTATTTAAGTCATACATCATTGGAAAGCGCATTCAGTGGGCCTTTCCATTGTTAGCCATGCCCCGCCCATCACTAGCTAAGCTCCAGCCACAGCTCGCCGTGTTGGGATTGATCGATTCCCGATTACTCTAACTATCAATTTCCTTAAAACTATACAGGGAAGCTGTTGAATATTTGGTAACTAATTTAACTGGGTGCTTTTGCTGCCTAAGGCAGCAACATCACCCAGTCAAACTAGTTTCAAAATATTCAACAGCATGTTTATTAAATAACAATGAATTAGAAAGACATACAATTCATACAACGTGTCGGACGATTTGAGATTTGATGCCGGTCTATATGGAACCCTTTGTGACGTAATGATTGTTGCGTCATCATACACGCGCTGAGCTGATTATGACGTCATACGAGGTCAGCTGATGGATAGATACTCTGGAAAGGTGAATTGTCTAAACATTAATGCATTATTTTTTTATACCTTTGCAAAATTCTCACTGGGTCATTAGTGTATATAAAATACACCACTATACCTAGATTCATTAAATCAAGTGGACAATAGGGGCTATTTTAAAATCACTATCAACTGTATTAAATTTTACACAACTATTAAAAATGAATACAGAAATGTATAGAAAATTGGCTTAGCTTTGCAATGACGTATGACTTCAATAATATTATGAACATACTTTTTCATATGCACTGCTTAAAGTGCACTGTATCTGATTCCAATTGTAAGGTAATGCTGTTTGTGCGCCGGCTATCACCGTTACCAGCCAGAAGTGGTATGCGCAATGTATTCTGGGAAGGTATTTTCCTAAAATACACTAATGTGGGAAAGGTCTATTGACTGATAGTTGTTGACACGTTGCCAAAATGATCACTTTTCATTTTGGCAGAAATAGTATGGCAGCGTCAAGCAACTTTTTGTTTTGCCTAATCCACAATTCACGGCCAAGGTTTTCCTCTTCATTGCTTACTTCTCTTTGGTATGGACCGTTCCATTTTTAGCCATGCCCTGCCCATCTCTAGCTAAGCTCCACCCAGATCACGCTCGTGTTGGTATCGATCGATCCAGGAATCCCTGACTATCAGTTTCCAGAAAGCTATACGGATAAGCTATTGAATATTTTAAAACTAATTTGACTGGGTGCTGTTGCTGCCTTAGTCAAATTAGTTTCAAAATATTCAACAGCATGTTTATTAAATACCAAAAACATACAATTCGTACTACGTGTCGGACTATTAAGCGTTTAAGACGGGCTATATCAAGTCATTCATGACGTCATGATTATAGCGTCATCCTACACGTCACTTAGTTGATTAATATGACGTCATCTGATCGATGGATAAACTTGGACAGGTTCATTAAAGTAGGTGACTGCGATAATCGGTAATCTGAGACATCCGAGATAACTGATTAATCCAGTTTCTCAGTCAATCATATGGAACGGAGAATCTTTTTGTCCATATGCTCCTTCAATTCGTGAATCCATTTCCTCACTCAATCATATGACTTCATAATCAACTAAGTGACGTGTAGGCCGACGTCATAATCATGACGTCATGAATGGCTCGATAAAGTCTTCTTTAATGCTTAATAGTCAGACGCGTTGCACGAATTGTATGTCTTTACCATTTAATAAACATTCTGTTGAATATTTTGAAACTAATTTGACTGGGCGCTTTTGCTGCCTTAGCCAGCAACAACACAAAGTCAAATTAGGTGTTTCACTGCATATTTTTCTGGAAAAACACGAGCGGGATGTGGGCGGAGATTAACTAGGGATGGGCGGGGTAGAGATAAAACTGGAAAGGTCCATTTGCAGGGTACAGTCATACTAGAAACAGACCCACCGGCACTTGGTCCAAAAGAACATGGTTGATCACAACACAGGGCTCTAAATCTGCCACATTAATTTGATGTTCTTATGAAAGTCACATGTCGTGTAGAGCACAAAAGTGTGGTCCCACACAGCCGCTCTAGTCCTGCTCATGTAAGGGAAGGCAATACTCTTTTAATACCCAAAATATGTAAGCGAACCAAGCAGTGTTGGGAGATTATTATGTAACTCTACCTAGCAGTTAGTAATACGTTGTTTGTTTAATCTATAAATGATACTACTTAGGCCTATATATCCATCTGTTTCTCCCTATATGGTTCCAGATAGAGATACCACCATTTGGTATATATAGATGGTCGACGTATTTTCCTAAAGATCTGTTATATATATAATTCTACCACATAAGACGTTATTGGATTGATTGGCGTCTATCGACTCCCTATTTCCAGGTCCCATTCACGCATATCTGGCCATATCTCGATGTTCTTTATTTCGATCAATTATTGGTAACGTCCCCAGTTTTTAAACCAGTACCCATTTACACAATTGGGTGGATAGAGGCAAGGCACGGAGGAGATTGCCCATGTTTCATGGGCACCCTCCTACGCTCCTTCCCTCTCTCCATGTATGATTACTGTATTCTGTGGTTGTATGGGTAGAAACATCCTACAGCTGGAATCAGTCCTTCTCCCTTTTGCCCACTATATGTTGTCCTCCGCCGAAATCCTTAGCTTCTCCATGCCCATTCTTGACTTGAGAGTACCGAGTCCGGCTTTATTGAGGTCACCTCGTAGCGCGCTTAGCAGATTTATGCAATGACGTTCTCTCCTGACTTTACATTTGTTGGCTCCGAGTAGAGCGAATTTCAAGGGTCTCTGTGCTGGTGTTGCTTCTGGCATCCTTAGTACATGGCCAAAGATGGCAGCATCTTTGATGGACGACTTTTACAAACAGCGGCGACGTATTACACATCTTGTATAGTGCATCGTTGGAAATTATGCTGTCTGGCCATCAGTGTCCAGTGGTGGTGCGTAGGTGTTTGTGGTGGCAGACATCGAGTTTGTCTAGAGCTGTCCTTGGAGCTGCCCAGCTGTTACCGTTATACAACATCAAGGATACGCAGGTTGCATTGTATAAACGTAGCCTTTTTTTTATCAAAGCCATTGTTGATCTGCGAATCCATAGCTGGAAAGCTATGTTGCCCATGACGCAGTGAAACGCAATGCCACCAGTACTGCAACACAGTGAGCGCAGCATTCTACTTTTCCTCCATGGTTCGCCGCAACGTAGTGCTTCAGCATTTTCTTTAGCTTCATGCTTTGTAGATAGGTATATGTGGGTGAACTCTGTTTTGGATTCAGTCATAAAGAGATTCTCAATTTTTAGTTTGCTTGCAGCTATTGGGAGAAGTTTGTCAAGGGGTTTCATTTCCGCGTCTCTGAAGTCGACATCGTCAACATATTCTATCTGTAGTGGCATACCCAGTATTGACACTGGGGGTAGAGTGGGGTTGGTGGTCTTGTGGAACTTTCCCGTACGGATTTCAATACAGCAGCAAGGTAACAGGTGAAAAGCACTGGAGATAGAGCATCTCCTTGTGCGGAGCCGATTGCTGTCTCAAACTCTACTGACTTCACTGACTTGACTCGTGCTCTCAGCTTGGTGTCTGCAAGCAACCGTCTCACTAGTCGTAGCTCATCGTCATTGCAACTGGCCTGGCGCAGTGCATTTAGGATTTTTGAGCGTTTAATTGTATCTAAGGCTCGCAACATGTCAATTCCCATATTGTGGAATTCTCAGTATTTGGACATGACTACCGACACAAGCATGCGTTGAGCCCATACAATGTCTGCGCAGCTGCGTCCATGTTTGAAGCCACTTTGACATGGTGAAGTAATCGATTTTGTCTCGGATGCGGCATAGAGTAACATTGGATAGGATTTTCCATATGCTGTTGTGGAACACAATGGGCCGCAGATTGGCTGGGAGACAGGTGGCCTCTTGGGCTTGGATAGTGCAATAAGGGTGCCTTGGCCTACAGCGTCGACGGGAAGGTGGCGCATAAAAGCTGAATTGATTAGATGCGTATTTGGTTTTGAGATAATGTCACTTGCATATTTGAATTGTTCATTGCTCATGCCATCAGGTCCAGGTGCACGCCCATTTTCTAGGGCTTTAGGTGCCTTTTCAACTTCTGCTGTTTTAATTTGTGTTACTAATGGCCTGTGTTCTCCTGAGAACGGCTACAAGGGCTCATCATCGTGGTCAGTGAGCTGTTACTTGAGACAGTAATCCATGGCAGTGATTTCATCTGCTAGGCTGTCTGCTCATTGAATACCAAGCTTGTGTATGCATTCGCTAATGTGGCGCAGAATGTTATTGCGCTACCGGCGTAGTCGGGTGCGGTCTTCACTTTGGCCACATTAATGCTTTCTGCTATTCTGACAGTTTTACAACTAGAGGGTCGTCAGTATACCTACTTTGGTTGTTTTTAAGAACACGTATGATGCTGGGCGCTGATGATTCCATAGATTTCAATATTTTGGTTAGGGTTTCATGTGGATCGGAGCTGACATCGATGTTAGCTATCTGCACCCCGAGGGCCTTTTCGTATAACATTTGAGTGTCAGTGTCGCTGATGAACTTGGGTAGGTTGTAGGCGATTCTACCCTCTTGCATTGTTATATATTAGTTATAAATCGCTCATCTGAAGGCGTGTAATGTCTGGCTTATTGCCAGAATGGAGGTCTGTACCTCCATTGGAACGAGCATTCCGAAGTAGTGGTTTTGCTTCTGTTTTGCATAATATGAAGTGGTCGGGGGTGGTGTGGTAACACAGCTCACCTGAAACCGTTAGACATAGTTTTAGTTATCCATATGATTGCGGAGTGGAAGAGGTCGTTTACATTTGGTTATGTGCCTGGAAATGGGGGAGGGATTGAAAGGTCAAATTTCAATGTGCAGTAATTGATTGTAACGCAACTTCTCCGAAACCGGTGAACAGAATTCAAGCAGTTTTTGGCATGTGAGTTACCCATATCAATGTGGAGTGCATGACCACATTTACATTTGGCCCCGCCCCCGCGGTGGGTGAGGTTGGGGTGGGGTGGAATAAAAGGTCAAGAAATCGATTGTGATGCAATTCATCCGAAGCTGTTAGATGGGATTCCCAAAAAAATGTGCATGAGTGCGGAGTGAAAGAGAACATTTACATTTGGCTCCACCCCATGGGAAGGGGTGGTGGGGGATGGAGGGGTTGGGGGGGGGGGGCTGGGGCTGGGGGTGGGGTGGGGTGGGTGAGGTGTTTGGTGGGGGGCAGGGGTCAAAATATCAAATTGATTGTAACGCCACTCCTCCATAACCGTTGGACAGAATTCAACCAAATATGATATGTGAGTCACACATATGAGCGCGGAGTGCAAGAAGTGCCACGTAGTGGCCGAAATTCACAAGAAAGCTTTCATCCTGCTAAGACACTTAGTTGCTGGCCCATCACGTCGCGAATATACCACCGTGTTAAGACAACTTGATCTGAAGTCCATGTCCAGCAATACATGGCCATTTTATGTCCGAAGGCTACTCCTACAATGCCAGCTTCCTTCAGTCCGCAGCTTATTGGTGCCAGTTCCTACAAAAAACAACACGTAAGCGTAGAGTCCATGAGGCAGTCTGCAAGTTCCAGAAGAGCAAGGCATGCTGCATCATCTATGTCTTCACTGCATTTCATGTCAGCTGAGATGTTTGAACTGCAAAGCATTCCTGCTCCCTTATGGTTTGAATCTGTGCAGACCCTGCATGAAACTGAGAAGGCAACCATTAAGGCAAAACTTCAAACCGGTACGTATCAACTCCAGACCGTACTCGTGAGACATGTTAGAAGAGGCCAAGTCACAGCACCGTGTCAGCTTTGAAACTCAAGTCAAGAAGATATGACTCATTTCCTTACATCATGCACAGCTCTATCGACAACTCGTCAGCCCCACATACTTGCGCTATATGACATATCAAGCTAGATAACTCGACTACATTTCTTCTTCTCCTGAATCCTCTTCATGCAGATCTGCCTTCTTCACTAGATGTGAACACAAGTACTATCTCATGAATAGAACAGATTAGCAGCGATTGAATATTTGTTTGCCACAAAGAGAGGACACGTATATAGCTTACATTGTCATGACGCTACATTACTTTCGTCTCATTGTTTTACATATTGATAAACTTTCGTTAACTTTTACCATATTATAGACTCCGGCTGTTACGTATTGCGTGCTTTTAACAATATATTCATTATCTTAGCATGTGCTGTATCTTTGGACAATTATTCCAGAATGAGGTGCTTATGAAGTTGGGGGACGTGCATGTAAAAGAAGAAAGAAGCTATTTACATTTGGCTTCGGCCACAGGGCTTAGGATGAGGGGGTAAAAAAATCAAATTATAATGTATGGAAATTGATTGTACCACATCTCCTCTAAATTCATAGGCCATAATTCGACCAAATTTTGTATGTGAGTTACCCATATGTTTCCGGAGTGCAAAAGGATCTTTGCATTTGTTTAGTCCTCCAGGGTTGGGATTGGGGTCAAATGGGCAAGAAATTTATTGTAACACAACTCCTTTGAAACCATTGAATGGAATTCAACCAAATTTTTTATGTGAGTTACCCATATGATCGCGGAGTGCAAAATACCATTTACTTTATTCTCCCCCATGCTCGCCGTGGTTTGTTCGAATGAGGTGAGTCAAAAGGTCAAAGAGGTGAACGTGGGGATTTGCGATGATGTGTCATCGACCGAACAATCTAGTTTTAATTATTGCTTTAATTGTAGTTCATAATAATTGTCAGGATGATTTTATCTGCCATTCTTACTTCTTATTTTACATATTTCTCCAATCTCGAAACATGACGAATTCTTCTGACAGTTACTTTAGGTCATACGGACGTGATTAAAATAAAAAAACAAGAAAATCCAAATATTTTCTTAGTCAGTGCCCAACCACAGGCCAATAGAAAACAATTTTAAAACGAAGATTTACAACTGTTTATCAAGGCAGTTATTCTAGTGGTAAAAAAATAGTCTTCATCTGCCTGCAAATGCACATTTCCCAAGACAACTGGTCGTCGTTTTATGTCCAGGTTCCCAATTATAGGTTTAAGTGGACACACAATAAGCTGTTTGACCTGCACTAATAATATACGGTTCCTTTGACTGGTAATCATGTATCTATTCTTCAGCCTGAACCATGAAGGTCTCCATGACACTGATCCTGGCTCTGAGTGTGGTGGCGTTGGCGATGTTTGTGACCAATGCTTACAGTTCTCCCGTCAGATCCTACAACAGTGTGCAGAAATTCGACGCTAAAGACAGACAGGTATTCAAATTGCACGCACGCACGTGTGGAAAACACAATATTGATACAAGCTGTTGACAGGAACATGCTTCAGCGAAATATTTTACAAAATATATGAGAAGTCTTTCTTCTACTAACTAAATTATATATGCAGTGAATACTCCGAACCGGATTAAGCCTTTTAAATGCTAATTAGTTGTAGGGGTGGCGACTGGGTCAAGTAGGGAATGGCTGCTGCTGCTGTTGCAGCAGCTGCTACCGCTACCGCAGCCGCCGCCGCCACCACCGCCACCGCCACCGCCACGGCCACGGCCACCGCCACCGCCACCGCCACCGCCACCGCCACCACTACCAATACTACTACTACTACTACTACTACTACTACTACTACTACTACTACTACTACTACTACTACTACTACTACTACTACTACTACTACTGCTGCTGCTGCTGCTGCTGCTGCTGTTGTTGTTGCTGCTGCTGCTGCTGCTACTACTACTACTACTACTACTACTACTACTACTACTACTACTACTACTAGTAAATATAACACATTCGTTACAGATGTATCAACATGCCTTTGAAAATTTGAAACTATTATGACTGAAAGCTGGCGCTATCTAAGGCAGCACCAGCTTCCAGTCAAATAGGTTTCAAAATATTCAACAACATAAGTATATCTTGACTGTAAAAGTAAGATGCTGGGATGACTGTTTTTGATTTGAGGGCCCATTATTCTTCTGGGCCTTAGGGTGGGCCCCGTTAGCTCTTTCCTTAATATTGCCTTGTGAGTACTTTATAAACGTTTAGTTAATAGAAGATCTCAAACGGATTAAGAGCTGTGTCTTTGGGGTTGAATGTAGACCCACAGATACACTCAATTGATTGCTTTGAATGCTACAATGTTCGTCTCTGTGTACATTTAGGACGTATAGCACCAATGGAGGGTTCCGATCTGGTAATCCAGTATCTGACGTCATAATCAAAATACATCACCTGTTTGTGGGTTGCTACAATCAAACAACGTATAGGTCCGTCGCTAAAGTGATAAAGGTCCGTCGCGAGTCTGAATCAGATGACTTCGTTGAATGCACAATTTAATAAATATTCTGTTGAATATTTTGAGACTAATTTAACTAGAATTTCTTGCTGCCATATGCAGTGATGGTTCAAGTCAAATTAGTTTCAAAATGTTTAACAGCTTACCGGTACAGCTACATTCAAATTAGGATTACCGGAATTCAGGGGTAAAGGGTTAAAATGGATTCAATTCCGCGTGCAAAATGGACATAGCTTACTCAGAAATAGGCGGAGCATAGCTAGAATTGATCTAGTATATTGGAGTACTTTAATCTGTTAAAATACACATCTTAAATTGGCGGTTTAAACAATGTCTTACATCAACGATATCCAAGTCTTGTCAACCCTGGGCTATAAAATATTATCTCCTCTGCTTTGTCATCGTTTATTGTAGGAAATCATATCGCTGGCCGCCCACATTATCCGCGTTGCCATGGCAGGATACTCAGGAAATGGGGTCGCTGACAAACGGAATGCTGGGACTGTTGACACATTGTACAATCTTCCAGATCTTAGTGAAGCTGGACGAAGATAAACTGATAAAATGAGAAGACTGGGATTTTGCAGGTGAGCTAAACAATGAGATAATCTAACAGTAGCTTGCGCATATTAGGGAATGGTATTTGCTATTTCACCTGTAATGAAGATGGGTAGTTTGTTTATGATCAGATTAGGTTAATGAGTGAGAGGGTTAAAGAGGAGGGTGTGGCTAGAAATGGGAGGGAGGGAGGGAGGGAGGAAGGTATGGAGGGAAGGAGGGAGGGTGGGACGGAGGGAGCGAGTTAGGTAGGTAGGGAAGGAGTGAGGCAGGGATGTAGGGGTGGGGGAATAGAGAGAGAGAGAGAGAGAGAGAGAGAGAGAGAGAGAGAGAGGGTTTTGGGTGAAAAGAGAAAAGAAGAAAGATGACTGATAACATATTGGAGATTGCAATGACAAGGATACGGTTCACCTTTCCAGGGTATCCATCCATCATCTGACCTCGTATGACGTCATAATCAGATCAGCGCGTGTATGATGACGTTACAATCATTACGTCACAAAGGGTTCCATATAGACCGTCATCAAATCTCAAACAATCCGACACGTTGTATGAATTGTATATCTTTGTAATTCTTTGCTATTTAATAAACATGCTGATGAATATTTTGAAACTAATTTGACTGGGCGCTGTCAACACCCAGTCAAATTAGTTTCAAAATATTCAACAGCTTACCTGTGTGGGTTTTTGGAAATTGATAGTCTGGGTGTTCAGAGATAGATCGATCCTAGCAAGAGCTAGGTGTGGGTGGAGCTTAGCTAAAGATGGGCGGGGCATAGCTAAAACCGGAAAGGTCCATTGTAACGCGGCCCGACACTTTTCAGCGCAACGTAGGCGTCGGCGTCGTAAACGTTATATAATGGTGTGATGCCAACGTGATGCAATTAACCTGTACTACAAATGTATTTAAATGAAACCACACTTCTTAGCTCATCTTATGTCAACTCAAACATTTGATGGTGAAACAGATCACGCCATCCTCTTCGGTCAGGAATGTCCATTTGCAGGCCAAAAGAAGACTATTTTTGAAAACTTACCACTGGAATGACTGGCTCTGTTATCGATAAATTTTTAGAAAATATTCTTCTCTTGGCCTGCAAATGGATACTGCTTATGCAAAAAATTGAAATTTTCTTAACCTTTTAGCGTCCATTGTTTCAAATGTGAATAAGGAACTGTGTTCAGATCTGCCCCTGTATCTAGGTATTGTTCTTTAAAGTTAATATCAAACTATCCAATTTGCATGACAGGCAGTGGTCTGGCCAATACACTCATAGAGCCATTACTTATGAAGCTATCAGATGTTGTTCAGAGCACCAGCGTAGACCCAGATACAGGTGCCATGGCCAACTCATTAAAGAACTCTGGATTAATTACACATTATAGATTATGGGAGAATTATTAGTTCCACCAGTGTTTTGACGGGGGTACAGGCTGTTACCACACGCGCAAACGTTGTCTCACCCGAGCGTAGCGAGGGGGGGGGGGAGGTGGATACATTATATATAAATATACTTGTTTGCGCGTGTGGTAACAGCATGTACCCACGTCAAAACACTGGTGTAACGAATTTATTACCCCTCATACGTCGAAGATAGATATTTTATCATAACATGACAATATAATTAGATAAGCAATTCTTGAATTAGACATCTCTAGGCTAGTTCTGCAAGAGTGAACGTATCGGCACGGTATTGGCCCAGTATCAGCCCAGTAAGCTGTGTTACCTAAGTACCATTACTGTGCATTTATCTTATTATCTTCTTCTTCAGATAGTAACTGCCGTCGTCCATCTCATATCACGTCTTAGCTTCCTCTTCCGGGTTCGTCACACGGACTCCTGTTCAGGCTTCCTGTCACGGAGTCATCTACTGGCTTTATCTACTGGCTTTCTAGTACCTACGCTCTCAGCCATGTTTTCACTTTCCTGACACACACGTGGCGCGTCACGATATCACTAACGCTATTTCTTTATAATGAGCTGTGTAATTGCCTCTACAACAAACAGGGACTACACATAATCAACACAATATTTACACATAAACAGCTATAGGCCTATTGCCTATAGTATCTTGTAATATTGCCGTGGTTGAGGATTAGATTATTTCATTGATTAAATATTAAAATTAACGTTCACATGTTTGCTTATTATTCCAAGCCAATTTACCGCTAAATGGCATTGCTCTTTCTTGGAGAACATCGGCTTTAAGCAGCGGATGCATCTGCTCTATCACTCGAGTATATGACGCCATAATCAGATACGTCACTTATTAACTGACTTCACAAGCAAGATGGAGTATGCCAGTCCCGCATAGCCATAGTATATATTGACTAGACCACTCATGGCCCTCTCAAAAGCGGCATTTCAGAGTATTTTCTATATATGAAATTCCAGGCTTAGGCCAAGATAGCGTTTCGTGTGCTTTAGCAAGGACACGTGGGTGAATCCTCTTTTAGCTATGCCCCGCCCATCTAAACTCCAACCACACTGGCCTGTGTCGGGATCGATCGATCCATGCACTCCCGGGCTATAATTTCAAACAAACTATACATGTAAAGCTGTTGAATATTTTGAAACCAATTTGACTGGGTGCTGTTGCTGCCTATGGAAGCAACGCCGCCCAGACAAATTAGTTAAACAAATTCAACACAGTTTTATTAAATGGTAAAGACATACAATTTGTACATCACCAATAAATTTAACGTTCGTGACGAACTTAGCAACGTCATTCATGACGTTATTGATTATGACGGCATCCTACACTTCTTCTACACGTCACCTAGTTGATTACGACGTTATATGATTGACTGCAAAACTGGAATCACGCCCCCCCCCCGCCCCCGCCAACCGCCTCATCACCTCGCCCCCACCCCCATCCCCCCATTACAAACATGACAATGATATTGCCACGCTAACAAGTTCCGCAGCGATTACTTTATTTTAACCCGTTAACACTAATATCAACCTATCATTTAGTATAAATAATGAATAGTCAGTTAAATATTTGAAACTAATATGACTGGGAGCTATTTCTCTACACGCGTCCCTAATTCAAATTCACAACTAAAAATTTGAAATTTATTTATTCGGAATGAAACCGTCATATGTTAAGATTTATTTCATTTCATTCCATCGATGCACACAATTTAAAACTCTAAAAGTATACAATTTTAACAATTTAATTTTTTCAAGCATTTTGCTGTCGAAATGCACCTTCAAATGAGACGTAGTTGTCTCCCTGCATCAAGGTATTTGAGACAGTGAAAGGAAACATTATTAGAACGTTTGTCTTATAGCTCTTTTGACCACAGTTAGATTCAAAATATTCAACCAAATATTTATTAATTTGTAAATAAGCTTCAGAATTCGGCATTTCAGGTCTAAAGCATAAGGTCAATCAATGATCATTGCTGGTAATTGACCCACATCATTAAAGATACAGATTCACAGCAAAAGTATTGAAAAAAATTGTTTAAATTGTGTAATTTAGAGGCTAAACTCTGTCTGCCTATATGCAATGAACGAAATAAATCTGAACATATAATGATTTCATTACGTATAAATTAATATAATTTTTTAAGTTGCGAATTTGAATTAGGGACTCGTGATAATCAACCAACACGGCTAAGTGTCGGTGGAGATTAGCTAGAGGTGGGTGGGGCATAGGTAAAGCTGGAAAGGTCCATTGGAATCACGTAAAACACCCCCCCCCCATCCCAACCCCAAACCCGCTCGGCAATATAGAAAAATGATCACGCTGATAGAGTAACCAAGGAAGGAGAAAACAGCACACACCAAGCGGCTGACAAGTAACTTGTAAACACTGACTGAGAAAACAGAGCACGAAGAGCGGCTGACTAGGAATCGTAAACGCTGACTGAGAAGACAGCGCGCAAAGAGCGTATTTTTTGTAATTTTCTGTGGTGATTGGTGTGGTTAATGTTTACCGTGGTACAGTGTTCCCTCAGAGAGGATGACATGGGCTTTGCACCGGGTGTGACTAATTTGACCCCGCATTGTCTGGCTATCTCAGTACAAGACCCTCGACTGAAGATAAGTGCATGCTCCTTACGATGATTATATTTGTCATGTCATGGTGATGTTTGGGTAGTTATAGTGATAGCACTGATAGTAGTAGTAGTAGTAGTAGTAGTAGTAGTAGTAGTAGTAGTAGTAGTAGTAGTAGTAGTAGTAGTAGTAGTAGTAGTAGTAGTAGTAGTAGTAGTAGTAGTAGTAGTAGTGACGGTTATGGCGGTTATGGCGGTGTTGTTGTTGTTATTGTTGTTGTTGTTGGTGGTGGTGGCGGTGGTGGTGGTTGTGGCAACCATGGTAAGTATTGAGATATATTACTGGGAAATGTTGCGGTATTGACTGGGAAGTGTATAATATGTGTTTATAGGTTTTGGTATTTGCCTATGATGTTTGGCTTATACTCTTCCTTGTAAGATTTCTGTGTGAGTATTTGTGTTCAGACATCCGGTTCAGTTTCATCCCAGGGTTTGCCTGTATAAATTGAGATTTTGTGTCTACCTAATTCTATTCTGTTACAATGAGTGTGCATCTCATTCTCTGGTCTACTGCTGTATGGATCAACTTCTCCGTTGCTCTTAAATAAATTTTGATATGGATTTAGTGATGTGACCATGATGTCTCTGTCCTAGCAGTGTGTACGCGTACAGAGTCCCAATATCTGATTTTCAACATGTCTTCTATCTTCACGATTTGTTGTTTTGGAGAACAGTTTTATGATTTTGTCTCTAACCATTTTACTTTATGTTACAATATGTGAGCTTTATCAGTATATAAAAGCATATAGAGTTTAAGTCGGTGGATAACGCGTATGATACGTTTGCTGAATTTGTTTATACCAGGCTAGATGCAAATAAACATGCACGAATTTAGTACATGGGGCTTCCTAAATAAAATATAACTTTTTCATTCCATATAAATAAATTTCGTAGGTTTAGTTGTGAATTTGAATTAGGGACTCGTGCCTCTAATTCAATTTGGCAATTTAAAACATTATATTAATTTATACCTAATGAAATCATCACATGCTAAGATTTATTTCGCTTCATTACATCTAGGCACACAATTTAAGCCTCTAAAGGTATATAACTTTCACATATTATTTTGACTCATTCTGCTGTACGTTTAAGTTCGGCCTGAGTATCGTGCAGTATTTCATACGCCACGTATGGCTAATGCTAGGTAAATTATCGAACAACACGTATTATTAGATATTTACAAGGTCAAATTAATCTGATCAAATTTGTCGAATCCTGTAAACAAGAAAACAAACAAACAAACACAATTATAAGGTCTGAAGTCCAATATCTTAAGTCGAATCTTAAGAGGTGGATAAATCTGTCAAATTCAATAAAATCTGACGAGGTAGGCTACATAAACAAGTGCGAATCTGCTATAATCGCGACATGGGTAGGTTTGCCAAAAATGTCCAAATTTAACCTGTAGTCGCTAACTTATACTAGTTTGTAAGTCCCAACTCCAATCTGAAGCCGAAAGTCTGAAGTCCAATGTATAAAGTTGAATCTGTCAATGTGGGCATGCTCACTTTTCTCAGATTTGTCAGAAGGCACAGCCAATCAGAATATCAGGTTTTTAAAACCATGTTTTCAATTAGGTCCCTCAGCCAATCAGAATATCAGGTTTTTAAAACAATGTTTTCAATTAGCCCCCCCCCACCCACCCATGTCTGTTTTAGGCTGTGCTCTTACTAGAGACTAAGGCCGTGTTCTCACTAGAGACTTAACCGGCTTAACTCAATACTGACGTATGGAGTTATTCCCGATTAACTCTCTAGTGAGAACAAGGCCTTATAGGCCGTGTTCTCACTAGAGAGTCAATCGGGAATAACTCCATACATCACTATGGCGATACGCCGGTTAAGTTTCTAGTAGAAAATACAAATATATATATATATGTAGGAAGGAATATATGTATATATATATATTCCTTCCTATATATATAATTACATTTTTGATATATAGTGAAGCTGCCTCTAATGAACAAAAAAGCCCTGAATGAATAATTTTGAAATTAGTCCTGACTCAAACTGTAATTTGACTGGATTAATTTGAGTTACGACATCAAAGTTTTCCTTAAAATATGTCTGAGTGATTAATCTAATGGATGAATCCAACCAGTCAGTTAAATATATGACGCCATAATGAATTACATCACATGTAGGTTGACGTCACAATCTATGACGTAATTAGATAGTCCGCCAAGTTGTACGAATTGCATGTCCTTGTTATTTAATAAATATTCTGTTGAATATGTTCAAACTAATTGGACTGTGCGCTGATGCTGCCATATAAACTTACCTCCGTATGCCATTGCACAGCCTGGAAGAAAATAATGAGAACTTGGACAATAACGTCTTACGTAACTCACCTACCACACCTCACCCACACCCACCCACCATAATGTTCATATGTAGACGAATCTACCCTTAAATAAGCCATTCATTTGAGCAGAACGCGAATAATCTCATCTATCAGTGAAGGGGAAATAAATTGGTGGAGAAACAACATTAACAAGGAGTTCCATGTGATCCAAGCAGAACGTCGTCTCAGGTCTACTTTCGATCCACCCACCACACAGTGAGGTGCATTAGCATCATCGGCCATACATCCGGCATACTTTATCACGTGGAAGATATAGTTCTGTTCGTGAGTACTGTGAATCAGATGTCCCATTGCACCTGTGAAATACCAATGACGGATACATAGTGATTAACATTTGACATTACCATTCACGCGTTCAGGAAGGCGAATATTTTGCGCTCACCAAACATTTTGTTCGGTCACGTGGAATGTTCGGCCATTTATATATATATATATATGTTTACCTTTCTGCCTGCCTACCTGTCCAGGCATGCCTGTCTGTCAGTCAATTGGGTCAATTGGGTCAGTCGAATCAGGTCGGGTTGAGTCGGGTCGGTCAGTTGGCCGACGCGAAGGTCGTCCATGTCTGGGGCTCCTCCTCCTGGCTGACTCGGTTACTGTTGGTCTCGGGGCGTGTGACGCCATCCCATGGGCGCTTTCTCGTTGCTCCCAGACACACGGTTGCTGCCCAGAGTATCCAGCTGTCTCCTTGGAGATGCGCAAGTCCGGTCAGGCATTCCCAACACGTTGGAGTGCCTGAGCCTGAGTCCGACAGGCTGGGCCTGGCTCAGTGGTCGATGCGAGGTCCCCTTCTCACTGCTGCGGGTTTCAAGGTTGCCATCTCGGTTCTTGTTCCTCGTGGAGTGGTCGTGCTGTGGTGGTTTCGTGGTAGGCAGAGGTCTTTTCTCTTCTCCTCTCCATTAGTTAGAGCAAAGGATGCCGGATCCTATGTCTACGTTCGTGCTGGGTGAGTTGTCAACAGCTCTCGGCATGCCGGTGGTAGTAGGTGCGATAGTGGCGATGGCTGTGGAGGCGGATGTGATAGTGGAAGTGTCGGTAGTCATGGCAATATACGTGGGGGTGGTTTTGGTGAGGGTAGTCATCGAGGGGGGAGTGTTGCTGTTGGTGGTGGAGGCGTTGGTGGGAGCTCTGTCCACGACGAGGGAGGCAAATCTCCCCAGCGCGCACAGTCAAAAACGCATCCCCAGGTCGACGAGTAGAAGAGGGATCCAGTCGGTTTAATCCTGCAGGGAATGGGAGGTGTATGCGAGTGAAGTGGGTGGACTCCGCAGATAGGAAAAAGAGCATCGGAAGGTCATTTTGTCTTTTCCAGCCTGCATTCCAGCCAAGCTCTTTGTTTTAGGTGATTCTCTCTCGGGCTCTAGGGAGCTTGGGAGTGGGTAGGGGTAGAGAAAGAAATCGCGATGACGAACTTAGTCTGCTTTTGTTTGTTCCATGAGCTTCGTGCATGGTATTTTATTGTCGGCCAAATAGAGGCATGCAGTGGCATGGTGAGAGGACCATTTTGCCTCCTCATCATCTGGGTGTCGAAACATTGCCCTAAAGTCTTAAGATAGTTTCTCGAGAGGCAGGAGGGCCTATCTGGCGGCGGGGTTACTGTCCCATGGGTGTGGACGTTCCTACGGGGAAGTGGAAAGAGATACTAGTATTCTGGAGAGGATTGCGAGACATCAGATGGTATATCAGATGGTCGCGGCTCATTCAGTCAGTCTATGAAAAGTGTTATTTGGCCATGAAAGTCATTTATCACTATGAGCTAATTCCAGAAAGTTCGCTTAAAGCAGAATGGAGCGAATTTCAAATTTGGTGTCTCTACTCAGATGAATTAGGGGCTGCCTGGTCGATCCGTTGTTCTCGGGATACGTCCAGAGTCACTCCTTCTGAGTGTGCATAAATTTGGGTGATTTTTTAGAGGGGATCCCATGCGAGGCGGTAGTCTAAGTTTCCTATGTGTTTTTGTGGTTTAAGGCATCTGGTGGCCACAGGACGCGATCAGTTAAGTTACATGAGAACCTTTACCTTCGCAAAGTCAGGCGAATCTTTCACTTGGAGACGAAAACCGGCCTAGGCGACGTCAAAAATGGTTTTGACGCAGTCTGAGGAATGGGCTTTCTGAGTTGCAGACATGCAAACTGACTCGTGTAATTAACGGAGGAAAGAGTTTAAAGAATCCCTGTAGAGCTATGGCACCACTGTGGTCTAATGCAACAGCAGGCAGAGGATGGCGTGGATGGCTAGAAAAGGATTCCAGGTGATGCAGTGGTTATTCTGGTTTTGTTGCTTAGAATGGTGATAACGCTGGATTGAAACATTAAATAACTTTTTCCTGAGGAAAAACATACTGAGGCTAACTGACTGAGAGGATCGAGCCATGGATGTTTCCAATAGTTCTCTAAGGGAATGCCTGAGAAGCACGCTTAGTGCAGTACCTTTATGCAGTTAGATATTCTCTAAGAAAAAGAGGCAGAGCGGGGGTCAATAGACACAACATGACCAGTTGAAAGGATGGCGAAGGAATATGAAGCCTTTTGTAAGAATGCGTCCATTGTAAGTGGTCTTACATAGACCGAATAGGGTCGTGGCATTAAGATCATTTGCAACGGCGCGGGGAGCTGGTGATGGTACTTCGGTTGTTTTTAGGAGTTTAGCTGAGAGATGTATCGAACCAGGAAACTCAGCTTTCTAGCTACCTAAAGAAGTATATAAGCAACACTTGAATGCTGAAGCAACGCAAACCGCAGTGCCCAAGAACATGCAGTGATCGTGTGAGCTACGAATGGGAGCTAAGCAGCAGAAAGCAAATCTGCTGGTGACTTTTCGTTTTAGGGAAATGCAAAGTGTCCTGCGGTGGGGTTAAGAATAAATTGAGAGAAAGTCTTTTTGGCGGATGACTCTGCATTTTCGACCATAGCACTACTATGAATCTCACACTGCGTCAAGCTCTTTTTAGGACGCCACCAACGAAGTTAGCAGCTAAGGCAGTCATCCTTTAAGAGCAGAACTTGACCTCTTTAGACAGTGAGTCGAAGGGTGACATCATTTGTATGTTTACGTTGAGTGGGGTGCAAGATTGTCAACCGAAAATGGCGTCTAAGATGGTCAATCTCTTTTAGATGGTCCTAAGAATGACAAAGCAAAAAGGCCGCTATATGACCTGGAGAAAACTCAACTACTTAAGGTGGTACATCTAGGAATCTGGAAAGAATAGAAACTACTAGATTAGTAGATACATTTACGATTTAGCATACGCAATTTCAAGCCTCTGCCAAGTGGTACTAATTCGAAGAGTCACAATTCCCATGAAAGCGGGTCTAGGTCTTGCCAATGTGGATATTGTTGGCTTTGAACCAGCCTTGATAGATATATTCGCAAGATGCAACGTTACGTGGTGACTTAGTCCTTAGAAGATGGAAGATCGCAAAGCTGGGAGAGTGCTACTTCTGGGAAAATGTCCTTTTCAGGTGGTAGAATTTCAGCGACACAAAGCGGGTCTCGATCGGCAACGAGTACCAAAATTAGAGTTTCACAGCTTAGTCATGGGAGATTGGATTTCTTGTTTGGCAGTCGCATTTGGAAATGGGCTGACACCCGGTGATGCAGGCCATGGTCGTGGTGGGTTCGGCCCCTCCTCAGTATAGAGGCGAAGGTGCTGCTGTTTTTCCATACACAAGTCTCTTTGAGAAACACAAGGAGCATGGAAAGTTCCTTCTCGATAGTGCAGTACAATATACGTTGTTAGTTTGGACTGCTGTGAAGTTGGTAATCCATCCCAAAATTTGGTCTGAGCAGAGGCTTTGTATATGTCGCTTTGGCAGACTGGTCTTCATAGCAGACTCTTCTGCGGTGGATTTCACAAGTAGAAGCTGGTAAAGCGGAAATACTTAGCCCGTCGACTGGAGGCGTTGTCGAACCTATGCATGCTCAGACATGCTGCAGCCTTTTGCTGATACAGAGCCGACTGCTTTTAAACTGGTCGGCTCTACATCTTATCTTTTATCGAATGATTACCATCTTGTGTTTACTCTAGATTAAACAGGGGTCGTTTAGACCGACTGGGAGGTCTTAGCTGATTCCTAGTCGAAAGCAGGCGATTAATGGTGTAGCTATGTTATTGGCTTTCTTATCTAGGTCTGTCTATATTTTATGCCGATTCCATGGCTGTTTTCCTGTTTAATAACTTCATAATGTCTCTTCCAAAATCCGGAATTCTTACCCTTCTCGGAAACACCGAATACTTCAAGGGGCATTTGTGATCATAGGCCATAATTCCGAGGAGGAAGCCGTGCAAAGATAATATGTACAACCTAAAAAGGGTCCATTCAGTAAATGTCATCACGCGTACGTGACCGTGTCCTGCCCTATGAGAAAACCTGGCTATTACGCGGTACTCCCAGTGGTCTGACGTATGATCAAAGGATGCAGATTGGAATTTGGACTTAGTTAGTATGGCCTGGGTTTGTGCATCAGGGAACCGCCGTCCGAAGGGGTAGCCACTGCATATCCCGGGGCGGCGTTCTTATTGGTTGCAGGTTGGCTAGTCTTTCTCGTTACCCGACCACATTGCTTTGAGTTTGAGGTCAACAGATCAACTATATAGGTCAGGGGCGTCAACATCTTCCTTGAGCGCATTCGAGTTAAAATTGTGGCGTTATCCCACATGTAACATAATTGATTAAGGCGCCATCTACTTAAGTGGTAGATCGGACCAGTCCATTACGGAACCTAGATACTAACTAGATACAGATAGCGGAGAGGGGTCTGGCTCCAGATTTTAATCTTAACTGTTTATGCAAGTACACATAACATAATAACAATCCTCTAGCGTCAATGTGCGCTATCTTTCTCTTTAACGTTCCAGTTTCCCAAGAAATATAGGTAAATCTGCACGAGATGTAAGAAATTTATGGGCGAGATGATTGTTAGCATGATAAACTGGTAACCAGCTGGGCGGGTTTCAAATCCCGCTCGACTCTCAATCAGTGGAAACAGGTAATCTTCTTCACTCCAATGTAAAATTTGGGGAAGTTACCAATAATAGACTGAAATAAAACCATGCTAGATATGGCGTGAAAGGGAGCCGGAATCAGAAACCAGATAGCGCCTGTCAAACCAATAACCTTATGAAATAGAGGCAAATTTGCACAAGATCTAAGAAATTTCTGTAGTTCTATGCAATTTATCCAGCATGCAATGTTCAAACGCCACATTCCTTTCGGGTATTGGACGCCATATTTTTTTATTCCATTTTTGGTATTTGCTGGGTATTCTTAAATAAAACAGCTCCTATTCCATTAAACAAATCATTCGTTAGCTACCTGTTGAGAGGTAATTACACCAGTAGCGTGACACGTCATGCAGGGTTTAGTACCGTTGCAGAAAGATATCTGAAAACTTTAAATATATTTTGACAATAATTTATCTGAAATCTGTATGTATGTAAATCAATCGGAAAGATGGGTGGAAAGATCAGGTTGGGAACTGCAGTGTAGATAATTTTGTGGCGGGAATGATTTTGTGAGGTGACTGTATTTATATACCTGTTGCATATATGGGCACATCGGTTAGATCGTGGCTCTCCCATTTGTTAGGAACAGCGGTGGGTACTTGGAAATACGGCGCTTCTGTAAGCACAGAAAATACACGAACAGTTGCATTTATGACATCTGATGCATGCATATAGGACAATAGATGAAAGCAGGCTATCCATATGACATATGACGCTATAATCAACTATGTCACATGTAGGCTGGTGTTGCACTCAGTTAGGTCATGAATGACGTAATTAAGTCCGTCATAAACGCTTAATAGGCCGTCAAGTTGTATGAATTGTATGTCTTTACTATTTAATAAATATTTTGTTGAACATTTTGAAATAATTTGACTGGGCGCTGTTGCTGCCATAAATAGTTTCAACATATTTAACGGCTTACCAGTATAGTTTTCTGGAAATAGAGATTCGAGCCATTCAGGGTTCGATCGATCCCAACACGGACAAATTGTGGGCGGAGCTTAGCTATGAATGGGCGGTGTATAGCCGTGATTCACCCGTTGTGCAAACTAATCATTTCAATTGTGCTCATCAGTCGCAACAAAACCATTACAATGTAAAAAGTATTCGGCTGAATGCTTAGAAATTAATTTGACTGGAAGCCGTTGATCACAATGGCGGTACATTTACAGGTTATCTTTTGAATATCTTGAAACTAATTTGACGGAGACTGCTTCCGCCAGCACGTCAATTAGTTTCAAACTATTCGATAAAAAGGTTTAGCAACACTGAGAATATTACTGTATAAATGTTATTTAACAAAAACAATAAATTGATTCAAATAGATTATTTAATTGATAGGTCATTTTCCAATTTGAACAACAGTCTCTTGTTACTGTAAGACTAGCGTCGCGCCTTTAACACGGCATCATTCAACGGAAGGGTCCAATTTAAATAATGACACTGAGCTGTCAATACCGGTTGTGACCTCCGCGCGCATTAACCATCGCCGAACATCGCTTTCTCATGCTTCGACTTAAGCACCTGATGTCACGAAGAGGAATCGCATCCCATTTCTGGAGCAGTGCAGCTTCCAGCTCCCGCACGTTGTGAAGGTGTGGATGGTTCTCACGCACCATACGGCCAAGAATGTCCCACACGTGTTCGATAGGAGACAGGTCCGGTGATCGCGCTGGCCAGTCCAACACCGGAACGTTGTTAGCCTCAAGGAAATCACTGGTGACCCTAGCTGAATGAGGACGGGCGTTGTCTTGCTGAAACATAAAGTCTGCATGATGCTGCATAAAGGGATGACAACAGGGCCGACAACTTCTTCACAGTAACGTTGAGCCGTTAAATTTCCGCGAATCACAATAAGATCTGTTTTGCCATTTTCATGGATTCCAGCCCACACCATGACACTGCCGCCACCGAATCTGTCGTGCTGAATGATGTTGCCTGTATCATACCGTTCTCCTAAACGTCGCCAAACCCGTTGCCTACCATCCGCCACATCCACACAAAAACTCGACTCATCACTGAACAAAACGTGGCTCCATTGTTGAGTACACCATCGCTGATGAGTTCTTGCCCATGCAAACCGATTCTCGACGTGGCGCTCTGTAAGCGGAACAGCAACAAGTGGACGACGGGCATGCTAGTTTCCTGCTCACGTTGGCGGAGACGGGAAATGATTGAGGCGTGAACATTAAAATGTCGAGCAACGGCGCAAACGCTCTGCCCAGCAGCGAGTCTTCCCATTGCTTCATGGCGCTGATTTTCGGGTAGCACTGGGCGGCGGCCCATGTTCGGTATGGTAAACCTTAAGCGTTTTCTGTTAACGTTCGTTATCTGCTTTTGCAATATGGTGAATTTTTGCCTTCGCTACCCGCCAATGTGGGCCAGTGCATGAAAAATGCATTTTCACATGCAGTAAGCGTGCGGCCGAGAAATGCAAGAAATGATTTGCATTTCTTCATGATCAGCGAGACATTACATTGACGAAACATGCCTGCAAATTTGGTTATAAATGGACGCATAGTTTTAATACAACAAACCAAACTTCACTGTTGCTAAACTTCTTTTGGCTCAGTATATTTATATACAATCCGTTGACTTTCGTGACGGACTTTTAAATACAGACATTTGTCATTTGATTGTGTGACGCATGTGAATGTAAGAAAATTAGCGCAACGCCAGCCCAGCAATCTGTATTATCATGGTTTATGTATTTGGTCCATACCGACTTCCTCTGCTGTGAACTCTGGCCTTGAGGCGTTGAATCCGGGTCCTGTTCCATACACCAGCACTGGATAATGCTTGAAGTCGATATCAGACACCTCCACCATTCCAGGCAGTGTGTCGTCATCAGTGTAATCAGCCCGACCTGTATACAAATAGAACTGAATGATTATAATATATCCCACGTTAACACGCTTGTTTGAAAGAGAAGTCATTGAACTATTTCATATCATTTCATTTTGTATGTGGCGTATTGTATATCCGGGGCCGAAGGCAGTGCAACAAGTGCATTTGCGCTGGGCACCAAATTTCATCTTTCCAGAGTAGCCATCGGTGATTGTACGTCATATGACGTCATAATCAGCTACGCGGCGTATAAGATGACGTCATGATAATTACGTCATAATAATTCTATTAGGCCCGTATTTAACTCTTAATAGTCCGACACGTTGTAAGAATTGTATGTCTCTACTATATAATAAACATGCTGTTGAATATTTTGAAACTAATTTGACTGGGCGCGGTTGCTGCATAGGCAGCAACAGCACCAAGTCAAATTAGTTTCAAAATATTCAACAGCTTACCGGGATAGTTTTATGGAAATTGATAGTCAGAGAGTTCAAAGATCGATCGATCCCAACACGAGCGAGGCGTGGGTGGTGCTTAGATAGAGATTTTCGAAAACGATATAAAAAAAATTTTCTGTTGAATATTTTGAACATAATTGCTTTTAAATCAATCCAAACAAAATAATTAATAGCATCCTTTTAGTTCAAATTTATGGTTGAAATATGTTAAATTATTTCTGAGCTGTCTGCATAAGACTCACGTGGCCAAACCCCACAGGCCTCTGACCTCAGGGGCAGCAGCAGCATTAGCAGCGCAATACGGTAACAACTTGACCACATAGCTTTCTCGCGATCCTAACAGCAGTTCCGAGGGCCATAGATAAGTATTTCAGAAACCTTGCCCAGGGCCCCATCGAGTCCTAAGTTCGGCCTTGTGTATATCACCTGAATGGATAGTTAACGATGAGATGAGTTTTCCCTTGAAGATTCGATGACACAGAAACACAAATATCCATGGATATTATACCTAATATGTATGTTCCCCTCGTCGAGTACGAGATGGAAACCAGCGGGACGGAATGGTCTGCTGTCACAATGATGAGGGTGTCACTTAAGTCGACAATATTCACGGCTCTTTGCACTGCCTCTTCAAATGCCACACAGTCATGCAAAGCGAGATGCGCATAGTTGTCGTGATGGGCCAGATCGATCCCGGCACCTGGAAGCAAAATAACCCAGCTGAACTGAGAGAATGGATTGCAAGCGACATGGCACACGTACACGTAATCTACGGTTAATCTGTCTAGATGCCACGCTGCAGAAGGGACAGAATGCATGATGTAAGCTGAGTCCCTATATGTCAAGTTGTCGGAGCTGAGAGACTAAATGTCAAGTTATAGGACAGCCAGTATGTATGGTGCAGCCTGAGTGTCTAAATGTCACGTTATAGGACAGCCAGTATGTATGGTGCAGCCTAAGTGTCTAAATGTCAAGTTATAGGACAGCCAGTATGTATGGTGCAGCCTGAGTGTCTAAATGTCACGTTATAGGACAGCCAGTATGCATGGTGCAGCCTAAGTGTCTAAATGTCAAGTTATAGGAGAGCCAGTATGTATGGTGCAGCCTAAGTGTCTAAATGTCAAGTTATAGGACAGCCAGTATGTATGGTGCATCCTGAGTGTCTAAATGTCACGTTATAGGACAGCCAGTATGTATGGTGCAGCCTAAGTGTCTAAATGTCAAGTTATAGGACAGCCAGTATGTATGGTGCAGCCTAAGTGTCTAAATGTCAAGTTATAGGACAGCCAGTATGTATGGTGCAGCCTAAGTGTCTAAATGTCACGTTATAGGACAGCCAGTATGTATGGTGCAGCCTAAGTGTCTAAATGTCAAGTTATAGGACAGCCAGTATGTATGGTGCAGCCTGAGTGTCTAAATGTCAAGTTATAGGACAGCCAGTATGCATGGTGCAGGCTGAGTGTCTAAATGTCACGTTGAACGTTTGAATATGGACACTATACATGTGTTGAAACATGAGAGCCTAATATCAATTTGTTGTTGTTGTTGTTGTTGTTGTTGTTGTTGTTGTTGTTGCTGTTGTTGGGGGTGGTGGTGGTGGTGGTGTTGATGATGGTGGTGGTGGTGTTGTTGGTGTTGTTGTTGTTGTTGGTGGTGGTGGTTGTGGTGGTGGTGGTGGTGGTGGTGGCGGCGGCGGTGGTGGTTATATGATTAAACGCACTGGCTCAGGATCTCCCAAGGTTGGGAGATATTTTTTATTTATTTTATTGTTTGAGATTTGTTATGTTTGTTTGATAGAGGCGGTATGGCCTATAAAATATGAATAATATATATCATTCATTCTGAAGGTTTTTGAAGAGTTAATTTCGATTTAACAAAGATGTCACGTAGATTGGAGTTTTTCTTAAAGGCTATCACTGGACGCAAATTGAGAGGTTCTTTCATTTTATCTTGCAATTTATGATATTCATCTTTCAAAATTTCAGAAATTTCAACATTTTTTCGATTGTATGTTAAACTGAATGGAACAATTTCACGTTGATCAGCATGACCAGGGTCAACGTTTATGCCTCTCGGCCATTTTGTTTTCAGTTGCTTAATCCAAAATGATTCTCGAAGTTTTCTTTGTTTATCAGTTTCTTCGGCCGTAGCAGAAAGAGGCAGTTGCTCAATAGGCATAATTTCAAAGTGTCTATCGACAGAATGACCAGGAAGATTGAAATGTTGAGCTACGTTGGTGTCCTCGTCGTGTCTAATATCGCAAAGGTGTCTAGTTGCTCGCCATCTTAAAGGGCATTTTGTTTCACCGACATACTGCTTTTGGCATAATTTGCAAGATATTAAATAGATAACATTTTTAGAATCGCAATCTAAATTAGACTGAAGTTGGAATTTGCTTTTGTTCTGATAACTGACAAATGTTTTCTGATTAGGTAGATAGAGGTCTAATTTACACTTCTTCTTTCCACAATTCTGAGATTGTCCTACGCCTATAATCGGACGATTGTGACGAATTTTGGTAGGCTTTTGATCGGCAGCCTTATCAGTAATAGTTTCCACATCATGTAAAGTTTCGGACTTTATTTTGCGCAAAAATCGTGTTGAATATCCCCTCGGTTTGAGGGCTTTAAATAAGGTGGAACACGCAGATTCAAATTCTTTCTATCACTAGAATTTCGGTGAAATCGGATAATCTGTGATTTGACAATACCTTTAAAAGTATGAGGTGGATGGAAAGATTTCTTATGCGGTAGTTGATGGGAATCGGTGGGCTTAAAGAATACTTTGTAATCACGAAGCCCACTCGTGTTATAATTTACACCTTTGTAGAGAGTAACGTCCAAAATGTCTACGGACGCCTGGTCGATGGTGGCTTTAAGTTTGATGTTAGGATCGTGATTGTTCAAAATAGTGAACAATTCATCAAACTCTTCCCTCGAATGATTCCTGATCATAAAAATATCATCGAGGTACCGGCGGTAAAATAAGAGCTGCTTAGGACATTTGTTAAGCGCATCTTCTTCCCACTCAGCTACATAGATGTTGGCAAAACTAGGACTAAACCGTTTACCCATAGCGCATCCACAGATTTGTTGGTAGATTTCGTCAGCGAATTCGAAATCATTGCCCTTTAAACTCAGCTCCAGGAGAGCTAATATTTCGCTAGTGGGCCTATTGTTATCAGGATATTTATCAAATGCTCTGCGAACAGAAGTCAAACCCATTTCGATGTCAATGTTTGTGTACATAGCATCGATGTCGAGGGTTATCAAGAGTGAGTTTGGAGGAACAGAAATTTTGGAGACCTCGGATAGGAAATCCTCAGTGTTGTTCAAAATGCTGAAATTTCTATTCGCAATTGGTTGCAGGTGGTAATCAATAATTTCACTAATTCGATAAGATTCAGAGCCGCAATCAGAGATAATAGGTCGACCCGGTATTATAGGGTCGGACCATGACTCAATAGGTTTATGAATTTTTGGCAAAAGGTAAAACGTACGTGGATTTGAATCTCGTTTAGCAGTAAGGTATTTAAACTGCTTTTTCGTTATGGCCTTGTTGTCAGCAATTTCTTGAAGGATTCGATTAAATTTATCACAGTTATTTTGCCAGAGTGGTTCGTATAATTTGCGGTAGTGTTTCGGATTACTGAGTTGCCGATGCTCTTCACGAATAAAATTATCCTTACGCATTATTACAGTAGCAGATCCCTTGTCTGCAGGCTTTATAACGATGTCAATGTTTTTACGCAAACCTGTTAAGGCTATACGTTCTTGATATGACAAATTTTGATGATTTTTTAGGAAATTCTAAATTTTCAACACGCTCCTTGACAGCTTTTATACTATCAGGGATCGCAGGGTCAACCAACTTCGAGTTAGGTGCCCAGCCAGTTTTTTCAACAAAAGGTAAAAAGTTGTTTTTCTTGGAATTTCGAAAAAAGTCTGCTAATTTTACACGGTGAGAAAATTCTTCAATTTCCCATAAGCCATTATCTAAAAGGGCATCTATGTCGACTTTGGGCCGTGGTGTTGGTACATATGTTAGACCGAGATTTAGCAAAGATCTTTCTGCTTCAGACAATGTAGAACCAGTTAGGATAACGATATTACCACCCAGGCCAATTTCTGGGTGGTTAGTACCCTGACCCATAGTTAGTTTAAAGGCTTTGGGTGGGACAGGCGTTGGCGGCGGCGGCGGTGGCGCAGCGGTGTTGGGGTGGTGATGGTGTTCGTTGTGTTGGTTGTGTTGGTGGTGTTGGTGTTGGAATTGGTGATGTTGGAGGTGTTGTTGTTCGTGGTGATGGTGGTGGCAGCAGCAGCGACGGTGGCGGCAGTGGCAACGGCTGTGATGTTGTTGTTGTTGTTTGTGGTGGTGGTGGTGGTGGTGGTGGTAGAGGTGGTGGTGGTGGTGGTGGTGGTGGTGGTGGTGGTGCTGCTGCTGCTGCTGCTGGTGGTTGATCTGGTGGTGGTGGTGGTGGTGGCGGTGGCGGCGGCGGCAGCGGTGACAGCGGCGGTATTGGTGTTGTTGTTGTTGTTGGTGAGTGTGGTGGGTGTGGTGGTAGTGGTGGTGGTGGTGATGCTGCTGCTGCTTGTGGTGTTGGTGGTGGTGGTGGTGGTGGTGGTTATGGTGATGGGGGGGGGGTGTTATGCTGGTGGTTGTGATGATGTTGGTGGTGGTCGTGATCGCAGATGCGGTGGAGAGAGCTGTTGTTTATTTTGCTAGTGCTAGTTGTTACGCTGATGGATATACTGACTCTGAGCGATATGACACTGATCAATTATCGATGTTATTGTATTGTTGGTGATGATGATAGCCATAATGATGGTATCTGATCACGCCAGCATCCCAGATAACGCAGCTTACTGGGCCGATGCTGTGCCGAGCCTGTGCCGATATATTCAGTACTGGCCCAGCATGCTGCGATTTCAGGAATAATTATGTGTGGTGCTTGATGTGTCTCTATGTCCTTGCTTATTGCTCAACACCTTGGTTTGTATTTTGCTATATTTATTAACTGCTGATTATGCTATAAACTGGTTTAATATTAATACTAGACTGGTTAGACACGGAGTCAATATATGTATGTCCACACAGGTTGCTTGCCGGGGCTCAACTGATGATGCTCGTGCTTGCTCGGGTGTTTCCGTAAAGCATCGGAACTATATGGAAAGCTGGGACATCACAGTGCTGACGATGCTGATCGTGCTATTTACGCCTTGTCTTTCCATGCATCAGTAAACCTGACAGGAACATTTATAATTTCAAAATAATCTGCTAGAAGTTTCCATGACAGTGCACAAACACAAGTTGTGAGTCACCTTCATGGACCGATTAAGTGATTGTTGATTGATTAAACTCACCTTCCACAAACAGAAAATAGCCATTTGGATTTTTGCTGAGGATGCGGATTGCTTTCTCTGTCATATCAGCCAGGTGTGGATCATTGCCATCTTCGCTCTCGATGCTGTAACGCAGGTGACTCGCCGCAAATATACCTGCAATATCACGATATACCAGCAACACGGGTATAATAAGAGAATCCCCGATTGCAGACACTCGCCCTTCCATTTTTTTGTCACAGAGTTAAATTTTTAAATTTTTTCCCGATCACACCCAATGTTGTGGAAGCCTAGTGTATGGTCACACGCCTTCGGGTTTCCGAGATATCCACAGATCCAGAATTTGATCCAGGCAGGATCCAGTTTCTCTTATCCGAATCACAGCCAACGGAAATCATCTTGCACCGCAAGCTCCTTCGTTGTGTTAAAATTTGAGCCAAATCGGATCGGCAGTTTTTTAAGTTAAGGTGCGAACAGACAGACACACGGGCAGACAGACAGACAGGCAGGCAGGCAGGCAGGCAGGCAGGCAAGCAGGCAGGCAGGCAGACAGGCAGGCAGGCAGGCAGGCAGGCAGGCAAGAAGGCAGATAGACAGACAGACAGACAGACAGACAGCATGATAGGCAGACAGTATGACAGACAGGCAGACAGGCAGACAGGCAGACAGGCAGACAGACAGCATGACAGACGGACGGACGGACGGACGGACTGACAGACAGCCAGATGACAAATTTTATGAATCAACCAGCATGATAAACCAAATTTGGGCTCATAGCTGCTTAGAAAATCTAGTCAAACATTATCAAAGCAAATTGGACACATTAAAGGCAGAGGTAAAGATGGCCGAATCTAATGGAATTCTTGATCTATACCGAGCCAAAGGCATAGCACTGAAATGGGGTGGTCAAAATTTTGGAAATAAATTAGTCACAACGATAATCACAAACTTTTGGAAATTTTTGACAGAGTTAGTTAGTGAGGAGCAAAATAGAGCGATCTCTGTACCAATACCAGCGGTCACACCGAGCTTAGGATCAGGTTCACATTCAACGGTGAATCACGAATGACAACGAGCACCAATCATAATCACAGCTTCGCCTACCACTTCTAAGCCGACAAATCTTTTTACATCACCAACACCAACACTTGGTGTTTTTGATGTAACAGAGTCGTGGCTGGCTCTCCCAAAGACCAATTCTCCTACAGTGCGCCGTTGTTAGCGTTGTTACTCCCTATTCCCCTAATCTACCACCTACCAACTCATCCCCATCTCTTCTTCTATCTTCTCCTCGTCATCCTCTAACTAGATCTTCTCCTCTTCCTCCATATCCCCTCTCAATTACGCCTCCTGCTCATCCTACCCAATCTTCTCCTCTTCCTGCATCTACTTTCTCCACCCCTCCCCTGCCCTCCTCTTCCTTCTTCCTGCATCTCCTCTCTCCACCCCTCCCCTGCCATCCTCTTCCTGCATCTCCTCTCTACACCCTTCCCATGCCCTACTTCTTAACCTTACTCTCTCTTCTTCTTCTCATGCACCTTCTTCTGACCCTCTTCCTCCGTCTCCGCGTCCTCTCCCTCCTAGGTAGCATGATAGTAACCTGCCTGATCACAGGTTTGCCAAGTACCGTCATTAATCTCATAGCAAATGCCTGTGGAGGACCCCCAGAATCACAAAAAAAGATTATGATAATAGGTTCCTTTAATCTATCCCGAATTGATTCAGACGTCCATCCTGACTTCCAGGTTGAGTGCTATCCTGATGCCGCATTATCACATTTCAGAACAATTGCTATGCAGCGTCAGGATGGCAAAAGCCCGGAAAAGATTATCCTGAATATTGGCATCAGCTCCACAAACGAAAATCCAACAAAAGCCTCAAGCCATTTAAGGATCATGGGCCGAGAATTTAAAAACAGCTTTCCTAATACTTTGCTCAGATTAATTGCTCTGATAACTTGTCAGATAGGCAAAAGTATTGTCTCAAGCATATCAACGAATCAGCAAATTCCAACTGTCACATTAGCAAGGTCATCCCCAATATTTCTGATTCCAATTTTGATGTTGAGAAGGATAGAATCCATTGGACGAAGGAAACAGCAAATTGTATATATAATCATTGGCTGACGTTATTTGGTTTAAATTGAATGTGGGTCAAGACAATAGCTCCTCTAACTTAGGATTAGGAACAAACGTGATCACTTTCTGAAAAATCAATCCTCGATCGCGGCCTTACTTTTGTACCAACTCCAAAGCCAAAAAACAGGATTAGATTTTAGAAACAAAAAATGCGTTTAGAGTGCATGCTAGACGCCACATTTCTGATATTAACACCTCAGCAGATACACCAATTGCTCAACATTTCCAACTTCCCGATCATTCAGTTGAGCATCATTTTGAAATCATGCCAATAGAACAGATTCCGACTTTGGATAGGGAAGAAGAAACGAGTTCGCTTTGCAAAATACGAGAAGGCCATTGGATTAGAACACTCCAAACAAAAGCACCATTTGGAATAAACGTAGATTCAGGTATATCACGAAAGAACAAACTTATTCCTTTTCAGCTCATATACAATAGAGGTAATGTTGAATTAGGGAAAACCATGAATGATGAATATTCAGTTGCAATCTAAATTAAAGGAACAGACCAAAGCACGCCCAGTAATCACTTACAATGGAAATCCAAACCTAAAAGATTTGCTAGTAAGATCAAGGTTAAAGCTCATGGTTCCTGATAACAATGACAAGGTTTCACCGCGCCCTACATATTTTAAAATAAATTTAAACCCAACCAAAATCAATGGCGGACTAACTTGAAATCATATCCGTATGGCATCTTTTAATTGTATATATACAAAAGTGTGCGTTCGTGCATGTGTGCGTGTATACGTGAAGTGCATAAACGTGCGTGCATACATGGATTGCATGTGCGTGCATGTGTGCGTGTATACGTGAAGTGCATAAATGTGTGTGCATACGTGGAGTGCATGTGTATGCGTGTGTGCGTATATACGTGAAGTGCATAACTGTGCGTGCATACGTGGAGTGCATGTGCGTGCGTGTGGGCGTGCGTGCGTGCCTGCGCGCGCGTGTGTAAGTGTGTGCGCGTGTGGGTGCGCACGTGTATATGCGTGTGCGTATGTGGATCCGTGTGTACGTGTATGTATGCCTGTGTGCATGCATTCGTGCATTTATGCATGCATTTATGCATGCCTTCGTAAGTGTATTGTTGCGTGCATTCGTACATGCATTCGTTCATGTATTCAGGTATGGGTGCGTGTGTGCGTGCATTCGTGTGTGCAGTTTCTCAATCATGTAGGATCAATCCCAGCCTTCACCTGTTGCAGAGACCTACTGTTTAGTACACTTTACAACAACTACTCTCAAGGGGGATGGGGACCACTCTAAGTAAATCTAAACATGGTCGCGATGAGACAAATTTAAGTAAGGACATTTTTAATTAAATTCCTGTGCCAAACCGTATTTTCATTGTTAAGATAGACAGACAGCAGACAGACAGCGTTTATTAAAAAACAACCCACCAAATTTAGAATGTGTTTCTCCAGGTGTAATATTACTTACCTATGAGGTTGTCTGTGCTTGCCGGATCCACATTATTCAACTGATCTTTATTCCACACATACTGGACTGATTGATTCACGCTTGTCTTGTAGTTCGCCCATTCCGTAATAATGTTGCGTCCGTCACCTCGTCTGCCTGGCGCACCTGATTCCGGATCCAGTTCCGTGTCCGGCGTCAGTTCACGGCGACCACCACCCATGACCACCTAGAATCAGCATAGCTTCGCTGGCAAAATCGCATAAACCCGAACTCCAAACCAAAATAATTAACATTAAAATAAATTATTCGCAGTGCCCTGAAATGCTGACTATGTCCGTGTAAATTTATTCCGATGTCATCAATCATAAATCTAAGCTCATGAACTTGCCTGTCTGTTTGCTTGCCCGCCCGCCCGCCCGCCCGCCCGCCCGTCCGCCCAGCCGTCCGTCCGTCCGTCCGTCCGTCCGTCCGTCCATCCGTCTGTCCGTCCGTCCGTCCGTCCGTCCGTCCGTCCGTCCGTCCGTCTGTCTGTCTGTCTGTCTGTCTGTCTGTCTGTCTGTCTGTCTGTCTGTCTGTCTGTCTGTCTGTCTGTCTGTCTGTCTGTCTGTCTGTCTGTCTGTCTGTCTGTCTGTCTGTCTGTCTGTCTGTCTGTCTGTCTGTCTGTCTGTCTGTCTGTCTGTATGTATGTCTGTTGGCGTGTGGGCGGGCGGGCGTGCTTGTGTGTGTGCGTGCGTGCGCAACACGATAATTCAAATTCTATTACAGGGATGTGAATGGGATTCTGGTCATTGGGTTCTGAAAAAGTGTCAACTATTTGGTAAAAGGCCAAAGACTGCCGAAGCTCATCGAACAGGTAGGAAATGTTGGGCATGTTCCACTGAATGGATCTTAGCCAAACTATTGTAGCTGCGTAACATCTTCACGCATTGTTTACCTTAGCCTTTCTGCCGATATCACCCGAAAGTTGTTGCGCGATATCAGGACAGCCCCGTGCTCTCGCTTCGGACGATAACTGTGTGTCCCTTTCCCACCTTCTCTCAGCGGAGTGTGCGTACAGAGGAGCGGGGCTGGCGTGCGATATTCTCGCCGTGGTTACGAAACCAGTGTCTTTGCCTATAGGTAATATGCAGTAATGGTGCACAAATATGTCTGCCTGCCGGCCTACCTGCCTGCCTGCCTGACTCCCTGCCTGTCTGTTGGTCGGTCGGTCGGTTGGTCGGTTGGTCTGTCTATTAGTCCATTAGTCCGTCCATACGTACATCCATCCTTCCGTCCATCCACCCATAAGTCCTCACTCACTTCTCTCTCCCTCAAATCCTCCCTCTCTCCCTCCATCCATCCATTCACCCACTCAACCATCCATCCATCCATCCAGCCAGCCAGCCACCCACCCATCCATCCATCCAGCCAGCCAGCCACCCACCCACCCACCCACCCATCCACCCACCCACCCATCCACCCACCCACCCATCCACCCATCCATCCATCCATCCATCCATCCATCCAACCATCCATCCATCATCCAATTGATCAATCCATCTTGCCATACATCCATCCACCCGCCCGCCCGGGCCCCCGCCCCACTACCCCCCCCCCCACCGCACCGTCCATCCGTCCACCCGCCCGCCCGCCCACCCGCTCATCCATCCATCCATCCATTCATCTATCTACCTATCTATTTAGACCCAATCCACCCCCACCCAGCACCCGCAACCCACCCAACACCCGCACACACTGGTCAGCCTGACATTCACTGTAGTCGGCAAGCTATACATTAAAGCAAAGGGAAAATTATAAGATATGTAGAAATATATGTTAACCGTCGTTCATGTTCCATATTTATGATAGGAAATGTGGAGTGGCCATCTGATAACATCCACATTTCACAATTTTCCGAAAGTCCCTCCGGATCACCTTCCTCGTTTGCCAGTTCAAAAAACTTGTGCTAGCGTCCCACACCCATTTCCCACCCAGCCTGCGGACCTGCTATCAATCCATCAATACCTGATTCTTGCGCGTGTGCCATGGTAGATTTGATTCGTCCATCCTCCCTCAAGCTGGCTGCGCAGTCCCCTCGCTTGACCCGCGCATTCACTCCGATGGTGGCATAATTTGCCTTCACACCCCCATGATACGCATTGGCTGTTCCGGCCGAGTCGGGAATTTGATGGTCTACGTTATACGTCTGGAATAAACACGTCAAATTGAACTATACCAAATGTGAATACTATATGCTTTTATATTGAAAATATCATATTGGTTCTAAGAGATTGCCGAATCATCAAATGCACAGGTTCTATGTTTATCATTTAGCATATTAATGCCCACCTCTAGCTAAGCTCCGCCCACACCTCGCTCGTGTGATGGGATCTATCGATCCCTGAACTCATTGATTATAAATTTGCACAAAACTATACAGATAAGCTGTTAAATGTTTTGAAACTAATTTGACTGGGTGCTCTTGCTGCCTATGGCAGCAACAGTGCCCAGTCAAATTAGTTTCAAAATATTCAACAAAATCTGTATTAAATAGTAAAGACCCACAATTCATACAACAACGTATAGTCCGTCTTCAATTAGCGTATGATGTCATTCTACACGCCACGTTGTTAATTATGCTGTCATACGATGGATGGATAGATTGAAAAGGTCTATTAAGTCAAATCACTAAATCCAGTTACAAAGTAAAGACTAGCAGGAAGGGTGAACAATCAGGGTGTGTTTCTCCTGGAAGCGAGTGGCTAAGGAATGGAATAACTTTGCTGATGAAACAGTCACCCATTAAACAGTCTTAGGATTCAAAAGAGAATTAGACAAACCCGGAAAAGCATATTAAATAAATTCCACTACAAGCACAATTGCTAAAATACTGTATCAAAGCAAGCGAAAATAGAGGATTATGTGTAGTATCCGTGCCAATCTACTTGTAGTATAAGTCTATTTATCACTCGTATAATGTATTGTTCTTGTATATATATATATATATATATATATATATATATATATATATATATATATATATATATATATATATATATATATATATATATATATATATATATATATATATATATATATATATATATATATATAGGTATTTGTATATTTACATTCATCCTGACAAATAGTCTGGACGAAGTCTGGTTTCAGTGCCAGTCGCCACTTGTAGCACAAGCATTGTTAATGATGACAGTGTCGGCTTCATCTGGTGCGAGGCCCTAGGCTGGAGATCCTAAGGGTTCGATTTTTTAAATCAAGATGCTTTGAGATGCAATCCCAGGCATATTTCGCATAATTTTATTAATTATTAATTGGGCAAGATTTTTTCAAGAGAATTATAATCTGAACGCCAAGGGAATACAATTTCTTTTTGCAAATTTACCAGTGAAATTTATGAAAATGGCATTTTCTCATCCAACAAATGGACATTCCTCAGTGCTCGCCTCTTGACCATCAAATTGGTATAATATGGACAATAAGATTCACGTCTTTGCTTAGCCAATGTCCATTTGTAGGTCAAGAGAAGAATGTTTTTGAAAATTTACGAGTGGTCATTCCAGTGGTAAATTTTGAAAAATACTCTTCTCTTGGACTGCATACGGACATTAACCAAGACGACTGTATTACTGTAGTGAAGACGGTACCGGGTTTGTCTCTTCGTTGTGTTACATAGTCTATAACATCCCTTAAACTTTCCTTGGTTTAATGCTCGGGGGCCCGATTAAGCGCGAGGCCATAGGCTGTAGCCTAAGTATAGCCTGGTTGGTAATCCGGCACTGAATGAGGATGGTAGCTCTACCTGTCGGAGAGTGAGTGAGAGAATACAATGCCTGTAGAGCTACATGACAGAGAGTGAGAGAACAGGTCACGTTCACCAAAGGCAGCAATAACTATATATTGTTGGAAGATAAACGACGTATCTAGAGGGATTAACTGGTAAGTTTATCCACGAACAAGGGGGTGGGGGGGGGGGGGTAATGGGAACGCTAAAAGGGATGTCTGATATTTGTGCATCTATATGGACTGTATGAGAAAGCTTATGTCTTTCAAGCCTGGTGTCAAAGGACGGGTTTAGAGTTATATCAGGGAACAGTTAGCACAGAACAGCTAATTCGATGTAAAACTGAATGAATGGTGCAGAATTTTACAAAACTATATTGCTGTTTTGGTCTACTGATCATCAAAAAATTAATGGTCAATGAAAATCTAAAGTTTTGGATACCAGTGTCTATAAAAATTCTCAGGCCAAGGAAAAACTATTTTTTTTAAATTTACAACGGGAATCAATGACTCGATCAGTCGTTCTGGTAGCAAATTAAGAAAGGTCGTTTAGCCCCCACTATCACATAGACAACACACCAGCAGATATGGTTAGCACTGCTACGCCAGCCGTTGTATTAACACCTACGGTGTTCATCAAAAGAGCTGTACAAACAATATTAATATTATAGTATACCAGTGCGTTTTGAAATTATCAGATAATGATAAAACATATAAGCATAGGTCTATTAATAGAGTTTGAAAAATATTATGAAAATGCATATTTGCAAATGTGTTGCAAATTGAAACACAAACACGGAAATGTACGGCCTCCCAACCGACACGAATCCCATTACATAAGGAGTCGTTTTCGGGAAAACTAGGTCATCTAAGACGGTCGCGGAACCATTTGGTCAATCAAATCCTCTTGAACAAACTTGGCTTACCTCTTGGCCTAGCTGACGATTCCCCAAGCGGTTTGGGAGAAGATTTTTAAAAGACAGTCCCTAAAATCGGCCGAAATCCAAAATGGCCGCCAGGCAAATTGGCCGGTCGGGTTCATTTGAACAAACTTGGATCCCTATCCCCTAAGGATGCTTCCTGCCACACATAAATCGGCCTAGTAGTTCGCGAGAAGACATTTTAAATTTCGACGAGAAAATTATCCATGATGGCCGTCAAACTGTTTATGCGACAATTAAAAAACATTGCAAATTTGAGCTCAAAATACCCAAAAACATATATATATATATATAGAACCCATTTTGGCCTCAAAATCCATCAAATAAAAAAATCCAATATGGCCGCCAAACAGGCTACATTTTTATTGGACCACTGCGGCCATGTTTTTGACGGAGCAACATCTTTTGAACAAACTTGAATGGACCTTAGTCCCTGATCATATCTCCAAAATTTCGGCCCGATCCCTTCAGCGGTTCTGGAGAAAAAGTCGTTTTCGGGAAGACTAGGTCATCTAAGATGGCCGCCGAACCAATTTGTCAATCAAGTCGTCTTGAGCAAACTTGGCTTACGTCTTTCCTTAGATGACGTTTCATAAGTTTCAAGCGATTTCGGAGAAGACGATTTTTAAAGACGTTTCCTAAAATCGGACAAAATCCAAGATGGCCGCCGTCCAATTTGGCCGATTGGCTCCATTTGAACGCACCTGGATCCTTATGCCCTAAGGATGCTTCTTGCCAAATATAATTGAAATCGACAAAGTGGTTCTTGAGAAGAAGTCGTTTAAATGAAAAGTTGACGGACGACGGATGATGGACGGACGACGGACGGACACACGACGGACGGTCGGCACGGCATAAGCTCACTTGGCCTTTCAGGCTAGGGAAGTTAAAAACCCTTAATGAGGTTAAAAAAATATTGGGAACGTGGTCCTCATACCACCTAAATTTACATAGTGGGAAATTAGGCAAGGCCTGACTGACAGGGTTACAGCTAAATCTCCGAATATATATATAACAGAACTCGAGAGACACATTTCAGTTTAAAAACAAAATTGAAATTTAAAAAAAAGAGTTATCGTGTTACTAGAACGGCTACTAGCATGTAGAATGACCAGCGGTCATTAAGAGCTCAGTCAGCTAAGATCTGATTGATCAATCATAATTTGCCACCATGGCAAGCAATATTGTGAGGAAATGTCACCAACGGGGAATGCGATCCGTGACAGCCAAACATTGTTTTCACGCTTCACTGTGTGCCGCTAGAAAACATATTTATTTTGACTGCAAATGAACGTTCTTTAAGACTGTCGAGGACGTTAGCCCATTAAAGGGTTAACCCTTGCTTGACGAAGCTGGTCTAAACCGGGCTCTGCAGTAGAGGAATGTCCATTCGAAGGACCAAGAGAAGACTATTTCTTTTGCAAATTTACAACTGGAATGACTGGCTCGGTAACCGAGCCAGTCATTCCAGTGGTAAATTTTCAAAAATAATCTTCTCTCATTCTGCATATAGATATTCAATCAGCTGATATTTTAACTTCCTTGACCAAATTTGGCTATTAACCCTTTTATATCGAATACGGCCGCAACCGGCCTCTGTACTTTGCCTTGAGAAATGCCCATTCGCAGGACCAAGAGAAGATTATTCTTGAAAATTTACCACTCGGATGCCGTCTATGTAACAGAGACAGTCATCCCAGCGGTTAATTTTCAAAAATAATGTTCTCTTGTCCCGTAAATGTACATTCAATAAGATTATATCTTGATTTTCTTGACAAAATTTAGCTGGTTGACGCAAAGAGAAATTAACGATCCATTCTTTAAGTTCGCACCCGTAGTAATATACCACACTTCTGCGTTCCTCCTGATCAACCCATGACCATTAATTTCAGAACTTTCATAAAACTAAGCCGTTGAATAATTTGAAAATTGTTTGACTGGAACGTGTTAATATTTCTAATGAAACGGTCCGAACCTCTATAAGATTTACGTCGCGGCGAAAAATAGATTAATTAACTAACGATTCATGATATATTAAGTCCATTTTCCTCACCTTAGAAAGACCAACATTTGGAAACTTGTCAAAAACGAAAACTTCTTCTTCACCTGTGTTTCCCTTATTCTGTCCCTTTAAGATACGCGATGCCGTGACGGTCGTCATACTCATACCATCACCCACAAAGAGGATGATATTTCTGGCGCGATTTTCATTGGGTCTGTACCGTAAAGCTTCTTGTAGCGTCTCTCTGGCCTGCCTGTTCCAGTATTCAGGGTCTGTGGAAATTCAGGCAAATTTACAACGTATGTATAGCTCGTTACAATATAAGAAATATTATCTTGAATCATTTGAAATTAATTAGTCTGGATGCTGTTTCTGTCTATGGCAGCAACATATTCCAGTCGAATTTGTTTCGAAATATCCAACATCATACCTGTATGGTTGCCTGGAAGATACTGGGAATCCGGGACTCCAGCCTTCTAATGGTTATGCTAATTTGTATCGCCTTGTAAATGACTGAAACAGCATATGTCTCCGCAACAGCCCATCAGCTCCCCCTATAATTAATTCCAAAATATTCAACGACTTATCTGAATAGCAGGATAGAAAATCGCAAAAAATTGGATAATTTTCCAGACAACTAATTTTTCACATTTACTGACGTCATGAATGATTCGATTATGTCCGTTTTTACCGCTTAATATGGCAGCAACAACGCTCAGTCAAATTAGTTTCAAAATATTAAACAGCTTGTTTATTAAATACTAAATACATACAATTCGTACAACAATACTTAGTCCGTCATCAATTATGTGTTCGTGACGAACTTGATTATGACGTCAGCCTACAGATCATGTAATTAATTATGACGTAATGTGATTGATGGATAAACTGGAAAGGTCTACTAGTGACAGGATATAGATCCATCAAACAATAACCTTTCAGATTAACAGATTATGGTGCCTATTATTATCCACGCACAAATACTGCACAGTACGCATTATTAATGTTAGGTTACGTGCGCGCGATGGAAACGTTTCTGTTATTTTCAGTGCGCGCAAACGCACAATTTTCGTTCTCTATCCATAACTATGGGAAGCGAGTCGCAAGCTGTGCGACAATATTATATAAAGTTGCAGGCTAACAAAATGTCTTTAGGCACAAACAATTTCATCGGCCATTAAACAGGTTTACTCTAATTTGTTCAAATCCTCCACTTCTAAAATCCCATGTATCCCGAAACTAAATAAATCATGGATATTTTAATTATTTTCAAAGTTAATTGCCTGAAACATGGCGCAGCTTAGTCAGCTCCTGAATTCAGTCAAATTTGTTTCAAAGCTATCCAAGAAATTTATTTCTGAAATTGAATATCTTGTATCTGGTTCTCATGGGATGCAAAAGTATGGTGGTTATATGAATAATTAAAATTAGAATTTATAGATGTAAAAATGTTTTGCGGGCTGAAAGTAGCGTTCTAATTTAATGTATCGTAAAGATTTGTATAAAAGTGAAACACGTAATGAATGTGATCGGTCGTCCAGGTAACTGACGTCGTCCTACTGCACGATCCTCGCCCTCAGACTCCTCTGCAGTATCAAGTACAGCGTGGCTATGTGAGTTCTAGTTCAAGTTCACTTTATTACACTCAGGTCTTGCATAGGCATATGAGGCATATGAGGCATGGGCTGGGATGTGCTTTCTGGCTGGTCGATCCCGACCGTTTAACCGTTTACTACTCCTTCAGTGGTCATGGAGAATGTCCATTTGCTGACCAATTTTTGAAATTTATCTCTAGAATGACTGGCTTGATAACCGAACCAATCATTCCAGTGATAAACTAAAAAAAAATTGTCTTCTTTTTTTCTGTAAATGGACATTTGCTATAAGAAAACTTAAACTTTCTTGAACAAATTTGAGTGTTAAATGGTAACCCGGTTGAACTGGGACGTGCTTTCGATCCAGGGCCTGGTCGTAAAACCTGTTGTACGCGACCACTTTATAGGGCGTTTAACCACGAACACCATATAGTAAGCCGCCTGTATTAACCATATGCACCCTTAAGTCGCATACCTTAAATATTAAGACAACTGTACACGTTAGCTGTTGAATATTTTGAAACTAACTGAATGGGAGCTGTGTCCATGGGCTTATGTCCCCAGTCACATTAGTAAAAACATGTTTGAACAGCTCCCCTTTATAGATACCTTGAAATTTAGATTCTGAGTACTCAGGTTTCAAAGTCTTCAATCGATTTCAAAAGCAATAAAACTATGGGCAGAGCTTAGCTAGAAATGGGTGGAGCTTAGCTAGAAATGGGCGGAGCTTAGCTAGAAATGGGCGGGTATAGCAAGAAATGAATCGTTCTGTTACTATTAAGCATGAATATCCCCCAAGTTGTTGTTGTTGTTGTTGTTGTTGTTGTTGTTGTTATTATTGCTGTTGTTGTTGTTGCTGCTGTTGTTGTTGTTGTTGTTTTTGTTGTTGTTGTTGTTGTTGTTGTTATTGGTGCGTTCACCTACATGACAATCTTATACATTGATACGTATCTCTTTTATGACGCTAGTAGTGGACACGAGCTCTGCATAGGGGCCATAACGTTTGTTGTACAGGTCTGTGGCATTGAGCCAGAAGGCAGTCCTTTTCTGAGCGTAAAGTGGACAGTGTTGCAATACGGGTACGGTGATTTCCTCTGCGGCACTGCAGCTGCATCTTGGTGAGGGCACAAGCCGAAACTTTTTATGAAGATGTGCGTTGAGGCGGTTGTGCCCTGTTCTCAAGCGAAAAAGAATCACCTGTTCCTGTCTGTGTAATAGATGGTAGTCATCCTTCTCATTCACTTGTCTAGTTACGACTGCTTTGATAATAGTTTTGGCTTCTTCAAACGGGATCCATCTCTCTGGTTGTTCCTGTTGGGGTCCTAGCTTTGCCAAAGTATCAGCAGATTCGTTGCTTGGAACTCCGCAGTGTACAGGTATCCACTGTAGAATTATTGTGTTTTGTTTGACCATGGCTGACAGCACATCCTTCAAATCCCGAGGGTAGCCATAATCTCCCTGAATGGACTGCAGAGCAGACTGGACATCTGTCAGAAACACCAGTCTGGTGTGAGGCGTGTCCTGTGTGGAGACTGCTCCTTCTTTCAATGCTAGTTCTGCCATGTAATTAGTGCAGATTCTCCCAGCCCCTATACTTTTTGTTTCAGTTGTATTGTCTAGGTAGCGAATATAGACACCTGACACTCCATTAGAAACTGCTGCGGTTGCAGAACCATCTGTGTAAATCTGTACCCATTCAGATGTTGGATATTCTCGGCCAATATGCCCCAAGACAACCTGGGACAACCCTCAAGGCCTGATTTTGAACTCTGTCTAGGGTCTGTAGGGTGCTTGTTGGGGCATTTGACCAGGCAGATGCATCATATTCTAGGATTGGTCTGACTGTTGATGTATATACTTGTTTCAGTACACTTTCGTCAGCTCCCCATGAGGTGCCGGGCAACTTCCTCAGAATAGAGAGTTTGTGCCGGGATTTTACTTCAGCTTTCAAGATCTGGGCCTTCCAAGCAAGTGGTTTATCAAAGGTGGTACCAAGGTATGTTGGCTCACTCTCAAGTTTAAGTTCATGGTTTCCGAGGTGCAGGGGTCTGCATCGTATTGGCTTGTTTGCAAGCTGGAAATGCCATAGGTTGTCTTTTCCTAATTGACAGTGACAGCCCATTGATCTGTCCATTGTTTTAGCACGTCCAAAGCACATTGTACTCTGTAGCTGACTGTGATGACATACTCCTCCGAGCTCCATATTGCTAGATCATCTGCATAAAGTGCACATCCAATGCATTTAGGGATCTGGCTGATGAGGTCATTGATAAACACCAATAAATGAGTGGAGACAGAGTCCCACCTTGCAGAACACCATGTCTTAGGAGAACCTTTCTGCGTCTGATGCTATTCACCTTCACCCGGGCTGTTCTGTTATGTAGATACTGCCCTATCCATCTAAACATTTTTCCTGTGATGTTGTTTCGCTTTAATTTCACAAGGATGCCGTCATTCCATACCTTGTCGAATGCCTTTAGGAGGTCAATTCAGCTTGGTTAAGGATTTCAGGAGTTTGTTGAGTGCTTCATCTCCCAAGTGTTTCACCATTTCATTGGTGATGTTATCTGGCCCATGAAACTTTCTCTTCTTGAGATTCTTTAAAGCTTTGAGCAACTCATCTTTAGTTATGTCTTGTTCCATGCCATCATCTGTCTTTTCACTGAGATTAAGGGTGTTGAGTTCTAGATTTGCCCGTCTTCTCTGCTCATTACTTATGCCACTACATTAGGCCCCGTCCTCATGGGGTGGTGATGGTGGTAAAAAGTTCAAGAAATTGATTGTAATACAACTCTTCTGAAAACCGTTGGACGGAATTCAACCAAAGTCAGTATGCGAGTTCCCCATATGATTGTGGAGTGCAAGAGGATATTTACATTTGGTCCCGCGACTAGGGGTGGGGGGGGGAATGGGATGGGAGGGTCAAAAGTTTAAGAAATTTATTGTAATGCAACTCCTCCGAAAGCGTTGGACGAATTCAACCAAATTTGGTATATGAGTTACCCATATGATTGTGGAGTGCATGAGGCCATTCACATTTTCCCGCCACAACCCCACCAAATTTATAATAATTATTGTTAAAATTTGCCATTCAAAACTTGCACGCCACGCTCCTTATGCATTTTAATATTTTATATTTTACTTAGGCGTACATACCTATCTCCGCTGGGTTTATTTCCGGTTTAATGCGCGCGAAAACGCCCATACCACCGATCAGACACATCAACGTGAATACCTGTATCATCACGGAACTGCTTATCATGTGTAGGGAGTCCATCTTCTCGCTAGAGAAAGTCTGACGTTTGCGACATCTAGCCGTGACGACGGGCAGCTAAGCTATGGGTGATCTACACAAGACACAACTGTAGCTATGCAGCCAGGCTAACGAGGAAGAAACTAAACACTTAAATTTGTATTATATCAAAACTCCGCATGGACAAAATGTTGAATATTTTGAAAGTAATTTGTTTGGAAGCTGTTGAGGCCATTGGTCAAACTGTTCGTGGAATATTTCCTTCGATCATAACGATCTCGTGGTCTCTGGATGGTGTGCGTTAAAGGGTAGATGCCCCAGTTGCTCACTGACGTATGGAGTCATCATGATTTAATAGTTATATAGCTACGTTTATTTCACAGGAGACCAATATTCGACCCTTGTGCGTACATTGCATTGAAAATGTTTGTGTTATCGAGCCAGTCATTCCAGTGGTGAATCCTGGGGAATGGTTTTGTCTTGGTTTGCGAATGGACGTTTTCAAGACAATTGCAGAAGTAGCTTTGGTTGGCTTGAGCGTTGAAGGGTTAAAACTGTCATTTAATTTTTTTTTTACAATCCGCCACCTTGATGTATTTATCGTACTGTATCTTTATGTGTATGGGAGACGCGATTATAAGACACATACCCTATCGTGCTCCCATTTCAACAAAAATTAATTTTGTTTAAACCACAAAGTTTATGTTCGACAAGTAGCCCGTTGTCAGCATGACAATCTTCCATACCATTAAATCTTATCATCTTTCATTGATTTCATTTCGTTTTATCGCTTTATGTTATAAAATATAACATCAGAAGTAATTATGCATAAATAATAGCTAACGTCCATAGGCCTAATACATGCAGTATGAATCCGCGTATTAGGTAGTGTTTCCCGCATTGGTTCCTGCACCGGGACGCTACCGGGATCCATTCAGTCTGTTATGGGAGTTTAGCTCATATAGAACATACTCTTGTTGTTTACTTTTTCAATAGAATCCAACAAGATGATTTCAAGAGGGCACAATTCATAATCTGTACATATTCACGATTAGCACATTATAGGAGATTCTAATTCACCTTTCCAGAGTATCCATCCATCATGACGTCAAAATCAGCTCAGCACGTGTATGATGACGTCATACTCATACGTCACAAAGGGTTCCATATAGACCGTCACCAATTCTCAAACGCTCCGACACATTGTATGAATTGCATGTCTTTGTAATTGTTTGCTATTTAATACACATGCTGTTGAATATTTTGAAACTAATTTGACTGGGCGCTGTTGCTGCCTTAGGCATCAACAGCACCCAGTCAAATTAGTTTCGAAATATTCAACAGCTTACCTGTGTAGTTTTTTGGAAATTGATAGTCAGGGTGTTCAGAGATCGATCGATCCCAACACGAGCAAGGTGTGGGTGGAGCTTAGCTAGAGATGGGCGGGGCATAGGCTAACGCCGGAAAGGTCCATTAGTCGGAAGACAGTTCAAGTTAAGAAATTTCAGGTAAATAAAAAAGTATGTTGCCTAATACAGCCGTGTATCGTGTTTTCGTGATCATTGAAATGACAATATCCCTCTACTCACTCTAACAACCATTGAGGTTGAGAAATTATACATTTCACCTAATTTAGCCTAAAGTACACACCATTCACATAGTTAATGTAGCATCTATAATGTTATACTGTGCCGATTTTATCTTTAACCTTTAGGCACTGATATAAATATTCTATTTTTTACGTTATCAATAACAAAGAAACTAGTGTACATTGTTCAACAATTTTGGTGGAAGATGTTGCTGTCTACGACAGCAACATCTTCCACCAAATTTGTTGAAAAATAAACACCAGTTCATCTTTAACTTTAATTTGAAAATATATAATTTTGACATCAGAGTTGTAAGGGTTAAATGTCAATGCAAAAAAGGAATGCTTCTTAAATTTATTGTTAACCCTTTAAAGGAAATGATCAGGGAACTAAGATATGCTGTTGAATGACAGCATTATATAATAATCAACCTATAGCCACCTGTGAAATACAGAAATAAATCAGAATAATTAGAATAAAAACAGCTAAATACCAGTTACATCATTCTGGCTGGAACCAATTAGTGACGCAGCCGGACATATGCGCTCATTGTGTATGCTTAGCGAATACATAAATACAGCCGGTTATACAAACTCATTTATATTCACATTAAGCTGATTATCCACTACGTCCTACAGGTAAAATACTGTCTAGGTTTAAAACAATTTGGTTTAAATAGAAGTTTATTTAGTCCAGGTGGGAGCACGATAAGACATACGTCTTATGCCAGTATCTCCCACATAATACAATTTCACCCATAAACTCTTCATGTCTCAATCTTAGGGCAAGCTAATAGGAAAGCTGCTGACTATTTTGAAATTGATTTGACTGGAAGTCATTACTGCAGCAATGGCTTCCAGTCATTTCAATTTCAAGATCGAGTCATTCCAGTGTTAAATTTTCAAAACATAGTCTTCTTGGCCTGAAAATGGGCATATAGACCACTGAGGAGGCCTTTTTGGCAAGTTTTAGTATTAACGTGTTAAATAATCAAATAAAATACAACTGAGGAGTGGATTTATAACTGGATATAAGAATAATTTGTGTTTAATCTCATTTCTGAATCACAATATTCTCATCTCAATGCAGCCATACATGCACTCTAATGAAAACAAATGAATTCGCTATATCTCATTTCAAGGCAACTATACAGGAAAACCGTTAAATATTTAGACATTAGTTGACTGGAAGCCGTTGCTACCCCAGTTAAAATTAATTTCTAAATATTCAACAGAATAAGCTTTATATCGTAAAGGAATTGATTTTTTCAGGGTTTGTCCGTGAAAGGGTTAATATCTAAAAACCGGGGTTGAATACTTTTGTAACTAATTTGACTGGAAGCGGCTTTCAATCATATTAGTTTCAAAATATTCACCAACATAGACAGGAATTTTTGCTTTGCAATTGAGATGTTGGAATTTAAGTTTTTAAAGGAGTAATCTGATAAGATTTCCAGTAGTTTGAATAAAAGCAAGGTAAGATGTGGAATATTTTGAAAGTAAACTGACTGGGTACTTTGCTCCCTATGGTAACAACAGCTCCCTGTCAAATTTGTTTCAAATATATTCAAGAGAATTTTTTATTACATAGTAACTTCATGCAAGCCATACTAGTGGTACACATACATTAGGTGAATTCCTGCACTTAACACACTTCTCCAGCTTCGTGATGGAGTATTCTCTGTCAAATATGATTGTTACGTCAGTCTACATATGTGATGTCATTGATTATGATGTCAGATACTTGAGTGACAGATCGGATCTATCTATTGTACAACATGAAAAAACCTGATCCGATATTTATACTAACATGGACTGGGTATGTCAGTTCCAGCTGCTCTGGAAGGAGCCCATATATATACTCCTCAGTCCATGGGCATTTTGCTCTCAACCCCACCTTTGGTGTAAATATTTCATGACTAATATCTGGCTTCCTTGTGTTTAGAGTCACCGACCAGATCAATCAATGGATATGGGTGTTAACTGATAGTTTTTTGACTGGACACTTGCTGCATTCCATTTACAGACTCACCAGCCATGAATGGACATTTCAACTTTATCCATCCATTATATGACGTCATAATCAACTACCTGACGTGTAGAATGACATCATAATGAATGCCGTCATTATGACGTCATGAATGACGTAGATATGTACGTCACGAACGCATATTTGCCGCCGGACTATGTGTTGTTGTACGAATTGTATGGCTTTACTATTTAATAAATATTATGTTGAGAATTTTGAAACTAATTTGACTGGGTGCTGTTGCTGCCATAAATTAGTTACAAATTATTCAACAGCTTACTTGTATAGTTTTCTGGAAATTGATAGTTAGGGAATTCGGGGATCGATAAATCCCAACAGGTTGAGGTGTAGGTGAAGCTTAGCTAGAGATCGGCGGGGTATAGCTAAAATTGGAAATGTCCACCGATCATACGATCACATTGTCATGCTTAGAGTGTTTTGTATCTGTGAATGGACACTACGATATTAACCTACTGACATCATACATCATACATGAACATGCTTTATGTCCTCTCTAGACATTGCTGTCCCGCACTAACAAAATCAACAAAATGTTTTGAAACTATTGAGTGTGTTTTATATAATTTGTCCTCTCGTCAACGTTGTGATGTGGATCAAAGACGTTTATATAGACAAATCTTGGAAATCCTGGACAATCTAGTTTTTCCTATGTCACAGATAAGTCTCGTAATATAAACTCTTTGAATGCTGAATTTCCAGGGTATCTATTTCAACACATCCACACTGTTAAACTTAGCCAAATCGCCCTAGAAATCATAGTGGCTCAATTCCATGATAACTATAGAGAAAAGCTGTCTATTTTGACTCTAACCTGTTGCTTCGTATTGCGGGAGTAACAGCTAACAGTCAAATAAGTTAGAAATGATTTTTATTCAGATGCAAAGCGGATCATATTATGTGACGGTGTTTGTCGTCCATCTGTCTGTCCATCCATCTTATTCTTGCTCCGTAGACTACAGATTTCAGAGGGTTGAAATACACCCAGATCAATTGTCAGAATATATATTTTGGGTCAATGTCATGGTTTGTTTGAGCAAAATCTGTCTATTACCCAGAGTTACACACCCCGCCCCACCCCCTTTTAACGAAGTAGAAATTCATTGGAAATATGGGTTTCAGTGTATCACCTGAAAGTATCTAGATAGTTCTAGATGCCTAAATCCCAGAAATACTACTCATTTATCAACATTATTAACGCCATATGTGTCATCAGCGCCCAAAATGCTACTTATATCAATTAACCATTCAGAGCATAATTTATCTGGTATCACATCTAAATTTTCTACATATAATTAAGCAGTTGCTATACATTCTCCGCATGCATAGCTGTATCTGCTATGCAAGGTTTGTACGCGATTGCAATTTATCATTGATTTTCTTATGTTCTATTATTAATTGCTAACACCTATACGATTTACAATTTGCATAACAATGCATGCTATGCAATTACCAAATTCTAAATTATGCCCTGCATTTAATGGTCAAAACATTTCAAGAAAATTCTATTTTTTGCTCATTGAATGTCCATTTGCAGGCCATGAGAAGATTATTTTTTTGTAAATTTACCCCATGATTTTACAAAAAAAAAAGTTACCACTGGAATCACTGGCTTGTTTATCAGCCTTCAACAATTTTCAAAAACAAAAATTGGAAATCGGTTAAATTCACCGCTTGGCTTATTTCAAACAGACATGTATGGAATGGAAGTACCTTAGTGTGGTGGGCCTCTGAATGTCAACACAAAAATTTGATTAGTCAATTTTTCCGACCATCTTTGATTTTCCAAAATGTTCATTAAATTGTTTAGAATACTACCTCTCATTAATTGCTTAGCCAATGTCAATTAAACTTGTCTCAGAAAGTTATACAGGCATAGGGGCAGACGGGTAAGCAGCTGAATACTTAACATATGGCTGCAACAGTGACCACACAAATTAGTTTCACACTATTCGACAGAATGGTTGCTAAGTCACAAAGACATATACTTCGTACATATGATCGACTATTAAGCGTTCATGTCTTGATGACGGATTTAGATATGTGATTCATTACGTATTATTATTATTATTATTATTATTATTATTATTATTATTATTATTATTATTATTATTATTATTATTATTATAGTTTGGTTCGCGCTAAATAACCTCATGTATAATGGATGGACTCCTTTTATGTGTATGTCTATTTGCATATCAGTACAATCTATTTGCCAATCCCTGTGGCAGACATGGTTTCCTCGATGGCTGCCATTTGCATTTCTGGGTGTGTGGGAGGGGGAGATCATGTGAGACTGAGAAAAATAAGCATGCAGTTGCACTATCATCGACATCCATTGCAAATATAATGAAGTACAGCAGGGCTGTCTTCAAAGCCGTAGTGATAGGTTGGTCATTCAGGGCACCAACTGACAGTGGTGTCAACTCCGTTACCTCCTGTAAAAATAGAAGTTTGAAGCATCATATCACGTTTCCTTTCCGAAATGCAGGAAATGTCCCGCAAGAGCATTTAGATTTCAAAGATTTTGGCATCGCTTGTAGGAATATAATAATTTGCGAGCCCTGCCAAGAGTCGAGTCACTCCATGTATTGCATATAAGAGCATCTAAATTCGATAGTTGACGCTATGGGTGGGGTGCGGTGCAGATTTTCATCTCGCACATGGCACCTTTAAACCTTAGGACAGCGCTGTTTAGCATATGTGAAAGACGTGGACGTCTATGAACACGTATATACGCTGTTAACTTGAAAACAATAAGTATACTATTGTGAACCACCCAGTTTGAGATGACTACGAAATAAAAAGCAGCACGAATACCGATGCTTTTGGAGGATACCTTATTTGAACAATACTCTACACTACACTTATGAAGTATAGAAATGCAGAATGCAGCTAACATATGTGGTATGCTATAATCAATCACGGAAAGGATGTAGGGAAATATGTGCAAAATAAGATTTCAGGTAAGCTGACTGTGACATAATCGATTGTAAAGGTCTCGCTACTACTTTCCTCCCGCGATCCATAAGTCTTTTTCTGCACAGAGTCGACAAATTTGAGATTTTACGGAGCGCTACCTCACATATGTTATAGTGCCTATCGGGGTGGTCACTGCGGGAAAGACTATCTATTGCACGCTGGCAAATGTCAGATATTTAAGGTTTGTTAAAATTTGTACTATAATCTTGGCAACCATGCTTAACCCCTTCTATGTTCATCTATAAAGAAAAAAAAGTGGTTGCCATTTTTTCTATGAACTTTTAGGATAACCATTTCAAGATGACCGCCTGTCTTTTCTTTATTTGTTTATATCTCAACTTCTTTATGTGATATAGACTTGATTTTGGAGTCTAAACCTACATTTTCTAGGTCAATGATTTCTAATCTATCATCACTTTTCTTCTTAGATTAAATAATATAGCGGTTTGAATGATATTTACATAATTTCTCTGTTGCATATCTTAGAAAATATCATTTTGACAGTTTTGGAATCATTTATTGCACAATAAACAAAACATTCATTTTCCAGACTGTATGAGCCATCTGGTTTCATAAACATAACTATGCAACATTTACATAATTAGATGTGTAATTACATATAACTGTATATCCTGCCATAATGATGTTTCCTCTCATTATGTTAATGTTCACTTATCATGACAATTGAACAGTGGCATGCATTATCAGACGCAAACCAAATTAGGCATTAATATATTGAGAGGTTGGCTCTCCTCACAATTCGGTCCTTATCCCCTTGATCTAGATGTGAATCTGTATTAGAACTCCTCGCATCATCGACAGCACAATTACACAGTTCCGTGCATACTAAGTTGTGCTTCCTGCAGGAACACGGTCCTCGGCACTTATTAAAGGATTCGGAATTGCCAGCACCACAATTACACCGTATTAGTTGTGTAATAGATTATGGTGGAATATTTGACAACACGATAACACACCGGTCACCTTTTTTTAGCCATTCTAACCTTAGTGGGTCGGAACATACAGGATCGAGAACAAGATCCAGTTGCCAGGCATCGGCCTGTATATGAGCTCGTTTGATGTGCTGTATCCAAGCACCAGAGGTTGGAGGCAGTTTCTCTACTCCTTTATTTGGCTTGAGCTGTTTAAATAGATGCCATTTCAGATTTGGCGGTGTTTTGATATCTCCATCCTTGCGGCAAAACAGTTTACAGAGAAATTCCTGACAACCAGTAACCACTTCTGGTGATGGTTCCTCTCATGTGCTAGATAGGACATTGCATTCAAAACAGTAGAATTTGAATTCATAAATGTAGCGAAGCATCCCCTTTCCGTTTCCTTGGATATGACGTGTTGTGCCACAGCCTGTAAGTGTATGCCAGTTGATCAAAGCAGATGCCTTTTCAGGCCTCAGTTTATCATATATGGGCTGTAACAAAACATTTGTCTGCTCTCACTATTACCCATGATTAGTGCAGTACCTCTTCTTAGTTGTGGTACTCTGCGCAGATCCAATAGGGGAACATTTGTATCTTCTGTATATATGTGCACAATGAACCCATTCGTTGCAGCTTTTGCTGCATGTAAAATAATAAGGGCGTCTGCCTCTTCCTGTGTGTTAACTCCAACAATATCGTGACGCTCAAAGTTGGATTTCACACTCTGACGTGTTACTACAATCATATTGTGGTTAGGGCTGATCTTGATGAGCTTCTCAGCAAGATACAAGGTCAATAAATCTTTTGTGTCATTACTTGCAAGGAATGATTTTGGTCTTTAATATGTGTAGAATCTTTTACTATGAAGGACTTAGTTGCCTGTTTTTCCTCTGTGCCTCTCTCAAGTTCCCACTTTAAGTGATGATGACTTACTGTAATTATCAAAAACTACGCAAATCTGATCATAACCACTTAAATTACAATCAATCAGTTTCGCATATGATGCACCTACATCTTCACAATTCTTAGAACTCTTGATTGACATCAATTCCTGAACTACTGACATTGCATCGATCACAAGACTTTAAGGAGAGGTGTCATCATCCATAGCATTATTTGAAGAAGCTTCAGTATTGTCACTGTTTGTTTTCACCAGATCTTCTAGTATCTGTATAACATTGCTTTTATCAGTCGTTGGATGCACCAATCCATCAGGCTGCATCAACAGTCGGTTAAAGTTAATGCTTGCCTATAACTGCCTTCAGGTCAACATCATCTCTGGATGAACGAGTAATTACCAAGAGTCTAGCAAAGAGGGATCTAATCGTCGTCAATGTCATAATTTCAGAGCCAACATTGGGTTTGTTATCCGTTGCTACTGAAGTTCATGTGTACTGTTTAACTTTAGTCATCTTGCTCCACAACTTAACCTTGCCAATGAGACATTCATTCACAAACTTAGAGAAAGCATCTATACCTCTCGGCTCTGTGCTAAGAATGCTTTCCTGTATATTGGGAGCAACGGTCTCTTTTGACATGAGCTTGAACAAACATCCTGTAGCGTTACCTTCTACAGAATCAGATGGTTGCAACAGTTTGCATTGTACTAGGACATTCTTAAGCTTCATGAATGCCTGCTCCTTATGAACAACAATACGATGCAATTCCAGTGATGCCGCCATCATCCATAGTATTCTTGTTCAAATGCTCCATAGCTTGATCTATACCAAGACGTGTGAAAGGAATTGTATTCGTGTTGACAGTAAAGTCACCATTTACAACCTCTTGCCAAATCTCTGACTCTTTGATTTTCATATCATGTATTCGAGCTATACACTCAGGTATATTCTGTGCATAGTCTAGTATATTGTATGCAAAGAAATATATACACAGTTTCTCTAAAGGAGACAAATACTATGGACTACTACTACTGTAGTATTGTAAACTAGTACTGTAAACTACTACTGTGAATTCACCTTCACGTGTGCTAGTTTGAAATTGCAAGAGGGTTATGACTTGGCTCATGTACATTTGTGCCCATACATACATTAGGTCGGTCTTATGTTTATTGTCAAGGTCCTTCAATTGCTTCTCTAGATTAGTAGACGCTAAAGTCATTCAGAATGCACGATGCGTCTGGCGGACATCTGTCTTATTCTTTCAATCTTACGCAAGCCCTTTGCATATGCCTTGAGAGTGTCACAAACTGTTGGATTTTCTTCTAGGAAACCCTCAAACCACAGAAAAAAGAAGACCTGAAGACTTATTTAATGGGCCTCAACTGCCCTGTTGTGATAGTTCCCTTTGGTGATTTGTTTGACTGTATCATTGCTATAGAGATCTGCCTCCTGTCATGCTTCCTAAATTGATTAAAGTCTACTCCCCTCAATTGTTCTCCCCAGCCAATGCAGAGCACGCAGCACAGTGTGGAGGTCCTGGATAGAAGATCCATTAGCCCTTGTACTGTGGGTGTAGATATTCTAGCCTAAGGACATTTTTGTACAAGTTTATATCCAAAGTCACTAACAGTTTTCTATCTGGCCCTGATACCAGTGTATTCAATCTGGTAAGTTGATCAAGTGCTGTAACTAATGCAGGCCATTCATGAGCAGCAGCATTAATTAATGGTGGACCAAAAGCCTTGTCTATTACAGTTGGAATATCAGTAGTTAATGAAGTGCGCTCAAGTGAATTATAAGCTGGCCAGACATGCATTTGTTGATTTTGATCACACTCTTTGGTAGAGGTACTTGGCTCACTGGTATTTGATGAGGATGAATAAAACAGTATATTGATGACTGTTGAACAGTTTGTGAGTCCGACAGCTGCTCAAGTACAGTTCTGCACCGTCTGGCCGTCCAACAGGAGAGGTATCAGGCTCTAAAGACTTGCTACTTGAAGATTCATTACCAAGCTCATCATGTATTATAACAGTTGACGACTCTGACATAGTTTCAGAAACCTCCAGGGCTTCATTGTGTAATGTAGTGGCAGCATTGGATGTAGCCACATCTACTGAACTGGTTTCTCTGTTTAAGAAGCGGCCCACCATCCAAGCAATGTTATCTGGTTTTGAAGATTGTAATTCTGTATCATATTTGCCCATTTTATAGTTCTCATAATATGGGCTTGGTTTGGGTTTTGGATTTCTTTCAATCAAACATGGATCTAGCTTGATAATAGTTAGTGGAACATCTATAAGTTAATTAGACAGTTCACGCGCCTTTCTGATATTCAAGGGTCGAATTACTGTTTCGCCTTCACCAGTAGGCTGGTACACTCCTATTGTCATTCCATGGAAACTTCCCTTCCCATCAGGCGTGTCTATTTTCCTATCTATGTTGTCCATTGATACACGGATTGATTTAAACTTCACAAGTCCTGGACGCACATATACACCATGCTCTCTTATGTTCTTTAACACTGCTAGAGCAATGCTGTTAGAGGTCTTGGTCACATGGTCATAGGACATACCAGCACCACAGCTGCTGAGCAAAGATACTGCTTTTTGACTTTTGAAGTTTTGATGCATATACAAGGACACTCCAACAGAGTATAGACTATCAAACATACAGCAGAATGCTGAATCATTTGACTTAGGCTTTAATGCAACCTGCCTATCAGTTTTGCAGGCTTGAATAATTGAATGAGACAACACAAGACATAACCTGTGCAAATGGTTTGCGCTAGTCTCTGAAACAGCAGGTTTATCCCCTTGCAAAATCCAGGTGTTTGTTACCCCCAACAAATAATTTATGCAACTAACATAAGAAAGCCTATGTTTGATATTTAAATATTTGGTATGGGATATCAATCACCTAGATTTGCCTTTAGAAGTTACTTCTTCAAGAAATATTGTAATTAAATGTTTTAATAATAGTAATGTTTTCTTCAAAATTGATGGAATGATAAGCCATCTAAATAAAAATGTACAGCATCAAATAAGAGATTTTATTTTGATATGCATTTTCTAACATTACACAAGTCCATCTATTATCATTAAATAACTAACATTTGTGGGCGAACGGTCTAGATCGCTAGTCAGCTCAAAGATTGCGAGTTCTGTTTATCTAAAATCAAGTTTCTATTCCATTTAGAAGCTGAGATACGGGCATTTATAATAAATCATAGTCGGCCATCTTGAAATCCAAGGTGGCTACCATAAAGGTTTATAGAAAATGGCAACCACTTTTTTCTTCATCAGAGATTGACATGGAAGGGATTAAGCATGTTTTCCAAGATTGTGGCAAAATTTTACATCTTTTACATTTGCCAGCATACTACTAATACGTGGTTTCATACTTCTAATATTATGGAATTCTGATAGTAGTAATGTTGCTATGCCAATTAAAGAGGAACATTGTTTGTAACTAAACTATCCAGTTTTACCTATGCCCCGCCCATCTCTAGCCAAACTCCACCCACGCTTCCCCCGTGTTGGTGATCGATCGATCTCTGAACTCCTTGACCATCAATTTTTTTACAAAACTATACAGATAAGCTGTTAAATATTTTGAAACAAATTTGACTGCGTGCTGTTGCTGCCTACAGCAACAGCGCCCCGCCGAATTAGTTTCAAAATATTCAACAATATGTTTATTAAATAGTAAAGACATACAATTCGTACAACGTGTCGGACTATTAAGCCTTCAAGACGGACTAAATCGAGTAATCCATGCTGTAATTGATTATGACGTCATCCTACACGTCACCTAGTTGATTATGACGCCAAATGATAAGCTGGAAAGGTCCATTAGACGTCTGCTTGACATGTATCCTAGCATCTCTTATATCAACCTCGCCTGAAAGCTCTCCAGATATGATTCCTATATCTGAAGACTATCATCAAGTCACTCTATAGAACACCTCAATCAGAAGATGCCTACCATCATCTCTCGAGGCCAGAGCAAGTGACCATTTTTCGTCTCAGAACTGGACATAACAGACTAAACCAACACATGTACAGGCAGTTCCACCTTACGACATCGGCCGCTTGTCCTTGTGGAGAAGCAGAACATACCACAGAGCACATACTTGAATGTTGCAGTACGTATCAGCTTCTGAGAGAAGAGATCTGGCCTTTGTCAACCTCTTTTCTTGAAAAGCTGCATGGGCCTGTGGAAGAACTGCAGAAAACCACAGATTTCATCTTGAGAACGGCTCTCCAAGTGTGATACCAGCGATCGAAAAGAAGAAGAAGAATTCCTATATCAATTAACAATCTAATAGAACTTTCCCACATTACCATATTTTGGGAAAATACCCTCCGAGAATGCATCGCACATCCCACTTCCGGCTGGTAAACGCGATAGCTGACGCGCAAACAGCATTACTTTACTATTGGAATCAGTTACAACGCACTTTAACTTTAAGAAGTTTGTATGAAGAACTAATTTCATAATATTATTCAAGGCATTCATCATTGGAAGGCTAAGCCAATTTTCTATACATTTCTCTATTCGTTTTTATAGTTTCGTAAAATTCAACACAGTTGATTGTAATTTTTCAAATAGCCCCCATTGTCCACTTCATTTAATGAATCTAGGTATAATGGTCTATTTTACATACGCAAATAATCCAGTGGAAATTTTACAAAAATATTTGATAAACAATACATTTAATGTTTAGGTGATTGAATACGCTTTCCAATGATTCATGACCTATATAGTGATTATATAGTGATTTTAGTTTATCATAGGAACGGTGTAAATTGCGGTGTGTTTTAGGGACATAGTAACTCAATTCGGGTTAGCTGCTTGTTAACGCCGTTACCGGCCAGCAGTTCTGCTCTGGGCGTGGATTATGGGGAGTCCCGGCGTAATGACGTCAATGTGGGAAAGGTGTATTTACAAGAAAATTGAAATTTATGCTCAGTGGGTGACCATAGTCCATTTTGCAGGCCACAAGGAGAGTATCTTTCTGTAAATTTACGACTGGAGTTTAGAAATAAATAGCTTCATATCATGGAAATGGATGTTACTTGTGATCCCAACGCAGAGGCCGTTTTAGCCGCTTTGGCCATGGACCCTTTAATCACTAAATTTGTTAAAAAAATTATTTACTTATCGAATGTCCATTTGCAGGCCAAGAGAAGCCTATTTCTTTTAATTTACCACTGGAATGACTGGCTCTGTTATCGAGCCAGTTATTCCAGTGGTAAACTTTCATAAAAATAGTCTCAAGACAACTGCTTCGTCATGAAAGCGTTTACATTCTATTGTTCAAGAAGGTCTAAATGTTAGCCAATGTTCATTTTCGCGTCAAGAGAAAACTATATTTGAAAATATATCACTAGGCTGATTGGCTCGGTTACTGAGCCAGTCATTCCAGTGGGGTTTTAGCCCTTTCACGACGAAGCCGGCCAAACCCGGCCAGTGTAGTGGTCTTGGGGAATGCAAATTTGTAGGCCAAGAGAAGACTATTTTTGAAAATTTACCACTGGAATGACAGGCTCGATAACCGAGCCAGTCATTCCAGTGGTAAATCTTCAAAAATAGTCTTCTCTTGGCCTGTAAATGGATATTCAATAAGTAAATATTTTAATATTTTGACAAAATTCAGACTTTAAAGGGTAAAAACAAAAAAAAACCTCTTGTCCGGCTATGCGTGAAAGCGTTAAGGTCACCACAGCCTCGATGATTGTGACGTCATCACACACGCGCGGAACTGATGGTGACGTCATACTAGGTCAGATGATGAATGGATACTTTGGAAAGGTGAATTCGTACGTGTCAGACTATTAATCGTTTACGACTGACTATATCGAGGCATTCATGGCGTCATGATTGTGACGTCATCTTACAGATCACGTAGTTGATTATGATGTCATATTATCAAGGGCTATACTTGGAAGGGTCCATTTTACCATATATATATATATATAATTATGACCTGTCCTAATATTCTTGCTAACTCACCGCCACACACACACCCCACATCCTTCAGCCCCACCCCCTGACAACCACCACCTGCCCCCCACTCTACAGATCTGATGTTAAAAATCACGCGTTAACCAGCAATAGATCTTTCCAGTTTTAGCTATGCACCGCTCATCTCTAGCTAAGCTCCGCCCACACGTCGCTCGTGCTGGGATCGATCGATCCCTGAACTCCCTGACTATCAATTACCAGAAAACTATACAGGTAGTCAGTTAAATATTTTGAAAGTAATTTAACTGAGTACTGTTGCTGTCTAAAGACGTAGAATTCATGCAAGTTGGCGGATTATTAAGCATATAAGAAGGACTAAATCGAGTCATTCATGACGTAATTGATTATGACGTCATCCAACACGTCACGTCGTTGATTATGACGTCATATGATGGATGAATAAACTGGAAAGTTCCATTACATGCCCATCTGTGTTTTCCAATCCTGATTTAACTCTTTTAACCATTTACTGTCTAAATTTGGTTAAGAAAATCCAAATATTTCCTTATTGAATGTTCATTTACAGGCAAAGAGAAGAGTATTTTTGAAAATTTACCACTTGAATGGCTGGTTCTGTTACAGAGGGAGTCATTTAAATGGTAAAATTTCGAAAATGGTCTTCTCTTGGCCCGCAAATGGACATTCCTCAAGACCACTGCAGAGGTCGGTTTTGGCCGGCTTCGTCATGAAAGTGTTAAAAGTGAATTCTGTCTAAATATAGAATTTCAGAACAAAAACAATTCGCAAGTTTTATGATACTTAGGGTAAACTAGCTACTATCAATCAGTGAGAATATCTGCTGGCGCGTGACAAGGAGACAATTGGCCCCTGAGATTTGCGAAGCATACTTTTTAAAATTGTCATCTAACAGCTTTTCTCGCGTGAATAAAAATATGATGGCTTGTCTAGCTGAATGTAGGCCTGAGGCAGCAACACCGTCAAGTCAAATTAGTATCAAACTATTCAACAGCTAACGTGTATGTTATGAGTGATTTAAAGGGAAATTCCAGTGAAAATCGGGAATAAGTCAACTAAAAATATACTATAATCCGAAATAGTTGCCGCAAAAAAATACAAAATACACTGTTCCATTGCCGAGAAATTATAAAATGAATATGCCCAAAACGCTCGAAAACGTGACTCCTGGGCGCATCCATTTTCTCGCAACGAGAGCGAGAAACCGCGAGATTATGACGTCAACGACACACCAGCAAAATATCGCCAGCGCTTTTAGATTTACCTGTTTACTTCGCGTTATGAAGGCCGAATATTAATTAACCCTTTAATGACCAAATTCTGTCAGGAAAATCTGAATATTTCCTTATTGAATGCCCATTTGCAGGCCAAGCGAAGACTATTTTTGAAAATTGACCACGGGAATGGCTGGTTCGGTTACTGAGACAGCCGTTTAGTTGTAAAATCTCAAAATAGCCTTCTTTTGACCTGCGTCCTCAACTTGACGATTGCAGAGGCCAGTGATGGCGTGAAATGGTTAAATCGCATCATGTCCGCATGTCAAGCATGGGCTTGCAGTAATAGAAACTATCATGGAAAGGGTACGGAAATTCACATTTTCAGATACCGATCCACAGACGCATCCGCATGAAAAGGGGCTAACTGAAAGATGGCTTCATAACATCGGCACTGGATGGATATCTTCCACATTTAAATTTGGAAGACACAAGTTTAGAGCATATAGCTGGTATAATTTTAAAATAATGTGTCATGCATTTCAAAACAAAAGGCGCGGTACTTAATTTTAATATAACAGAATCAAACTCGACAATTAACGTCGTATTTGCTTGCATCAATTGTAAAACGGGATTTGCAAACCAAAATGAAACGATGTCGCTGATTGCCCGGTCGGTCAATTATAGGCAACCGCTTAGCGGCTTACTTCATAGAGGATAGTAGGTGACAGCTAGTAAATAATGACAAGTGTACGCTAGACATAATTAGTAGTTTAGTGCTTTCACACTATTGAAATCCAGCGTTAATAATCATTTACAACGTTTACTCCCAATTTTAAAATAACTATGCAGAGTGTTGAATATTCTGAATAAAATTTTCCTGGAATTATGTTGCAGTAGCTTCCAAACTAATTAGTTTCACACAATAGGCCTATGCAGGGTAAATTTTAAGCTTTCTGCTTTTCTGTCCTTGAATGGGTTAACTAATTGATCCATAATTACTACCTGTTGAATATTTTGAAACTGGAATTTGACTGGAAGCAGAAGTTGCAATAGTAACAGCTTTCAGAGAAATTACATTCAACATTTATTCAACTAACACATTTTTCAAGAATTTGTTGTAGCTGGTTGATCGCAAACACACTCCTGGCCTAACCCTTCAATGTTTTTTAAAAATAGAAATTACCCATAGGAAAACAATTTTTGACAATTTAGCACTACAATGACTGGCGCGATCATCGGGACACTAATTGCACTTTAATTCCCTCCAACCACTGTGGCAATGTGTCAGTTGTTTAGCCAGTACGCTAATTATCCACGAGATGCAAGATTTACCTCCCCTGGTTACGGTTATCCTCAATCGGGCAGACAGAGTAGGTGTGTCGGTGACGTCAGCTGCTTGTCCAAAATGGCACCTCTATCTACTCGTTACTTTAGCAATTTAAATTGAGGATATCTTTTTATTTGTTGGCATAAAATTGTGCTCTTGGTCTCAAATTAATGCGGAAAATTAGTACTTTACGTCAGATGCATAAAACCCCCCAGTGGAATATCCCTTTAAATCCTGATTTCGCAGCCTCATACTTAGTCATATTCAGACGAACATTTGACCCTGGCTCAGACAGTTCATGGAAGGCATTCAATTGTTTTTGTGCGGCCGGTGACACCATCTTTTATGGTTAGAACTAAAAAAGCTTCAAGCGGCTGAAGATCTGTCTCACGGCCGGTGCTAGGGGAGGAGGGGTTGGGTGTGTGTGCGTGCGTGCGTGCGTGTGTGCGTGCGTGCGTGCGTGCGTGCGTGCGTGCGTGCGTGAGTGAGTGAGTGAGTGAGTGGGTGCGTGCGTGCGTGCGTGTGTGTGGGTGTGTGTGGGTGGGTGGTAACCATACTCATACAAACAGTACAACATTCAACATTCCATCAGAATGCGGGAGATGGCGCATCTAATTTTTACATTTTTCACACACACACACACACACACACACACACACACGCACGCACGCACGCACGCACGCACGCACGCACGCACACACACACACACACACACACACACACATTTTGATTTTGAGAGTTTCTAGTATCCCATGAGCGACGCCGGAGATATAGCTTGTTGTAGTGTTACCACGCAGGTAAGATATCTCCAGCCTAGAGTCACTCCCATATTACTTAGTGGGCTAATACCCCAGCTCAGTGTGCTCTGAATATTCTAAAAAACAGTTCTAAACTAAAGATTAATTTTTAATAGAAATGGATAAAGGGCACCGTTGCCCCCGCTGCCCCCTGCCGAAATGGCAATGGGGGTAGCTGCCCCGGCTGCCCCCGTGCTTCCGGCGCCCATATGTAGGCTACATATTTACCACCCGCCCCTACCCACCTACCCCACCCCACATCCCCACAAATGCAGGAGTTTCCCTCTGAGAGCATTTAGAAATTCAAACGATTTCGGTGTGGGTTGGGGTTGACCTTTGCCCCCCTCTGGTACAAGGTCCACGCTACTGTCATCCTATCATTAACACAGTTTACTGCTATTGTTCGAAATTTGGATTTGGTTTAACATTCTTTTTATTGTCAGTGGAGAGTTTAATTCTGTTTTATTACTCTCGCCCGTGATGGGAAGTTCGTGTGTGCGTGTGCGCGTGGGTGTGTGTATGGGTGTGGGTGTGGTTGTGGGTGTGGGTGTGGGTGTGGGTGTGGGTGTGGGTGTGGGTGTGGGTGTGGGTGTGGGTGTGGGTGTGGGTGTGGGTGTGGGTGTGGGTGTGGGTGTGGGTGTGGGTGTGGGTGTGGGTGTGGGTGCGTGTGCCTGTGTGTGCGTGTGCCTGTGTGTGCGTGTGTGTGTGCGCGCGCGCGCGTGTGTGTGTGTACTGCACTCGAGTCTGCGCGTGCAATGCTTGCGTGCGTGCGTGCGTGCGTGTACGTGTGCGTGCGCATCCGCGTCTAAAGTGTATCTAAAATACTGCAAATTTTAAGACAACAAATGATCTCGTGTAGCCGGTTTCCAGACGCTGACGGTGATCTCGATAAAGACTCGGACCCAGATTGGATCACATTCTGGAACGATAAATATCTGAGAAACTGCTGGTCCGATTTGTCTCTAAACTTAACATAAGAAAGCGTGTCACCATACACTAGAATTCCGAAACTGTGGCCATGATCGGAAATATTGGAAAATTCTGAAAAACCCCGAGAAATGTGTCAATGTTACAGCAGCGGGAGAGCGAGGGTTTGAAAGCTCACACTGCTCTTGCTGATACTTGATATTGATTCTCCTCCTGTCCTCCTCCTCCTCATCTCGCCTCCTCCTCATCTTCCCTCATCCTCCTTCCATCGTTCTCCTCCCTCGCCCCCTATTCATCGTCCTCGTCCTCCTCCTGCTCCTCATTGTCGTCGTCCTCCAGCTTTTCTTCTCCCATCCTTCTCCTGTTTTTCCTCCTCCTCCTCCTCTTTCTTCTCATCCTCCTGCTTATCCTGTCCCATCTTGCTCCTTCTCCTTCACCCCATCCTATTCATCATCCTCCCAACCACCTCACCCCCTGCTCCTCCTCGTCCACCTCCTCCTCCTCCTCCCCACCCTCCCATACTTCTCCTGCTTTTCCTCCTCCTCTTCCTGCTCCTCCTCTTCCTCGTTCTGTCCCATATTCCTCCTCCTCCACCCCATCATACTCATCCTCTCCACCTCCTCCATCTGCTCCTCCCCTCCTCATGCTCCTTCTCTTCCTCCTCGATGTCCCTCTCTTCCCCGTCCCTCCACCTCCTCGCCCTCTTACTTCCCCGCCTACTCCTCCTCCTCATCTTCCACCTCCTTCTCCTCTTCCATCCTCCTCCTTCTTATCATTCTGCTTCTCCACCTCCGCATCCGCCTCTCCCCTCTTCCTCCGTCTCCTACTCATTCTGCTCCTCCTGACCGACCAACTCCTCCACCTCCTCACTCGCCTCCTCCCCCTCGTCTGCTCCTCCTCCTCCTCCTCACCGCCTCCTCCTCTCCCTCCTCTTCATCCTCGTCCTCTTCCTCCTCCCTCACCTCTCCCCTCATCCACCCATCTTCATCCTCCTCATCCTCATCCTCTCCTCATCCTCCTACTCCTCCTGCTTTTCTGCTGCTCTTCCTCGTCCTCGTCCTCCTCCTCCTCCTCCTCCACCGCCTCCTTTCCCACCCAAACCTCTTCGTCCTCATCCTCGTCGTCCTCCTTCTCCTCCTCCTCCCAGCTTCCTCTCCTCCTCGCCATCCTCCCGCTCCTCCTGCTTCTCCTCCTCCTGCTTTGACCCCTCCTCCTCCTCCTCCCCACCTATTCCTCTTCATCTACCTGCCCACTCCTCTTCCTCTTTCATCTCTCCTTGTCCCCCGCCTCCGACTCCTCCTCATCTTCATCCTCCTACTTCTCCGCCTCACTGCTCCTCCTCTTACTCCTTTCCCCTTCACCCCACTCCTCCTCCCCGCGTCCTCCTCCTCCTCCTCTTCCTCCCCATCCTCCTCCTCCCCTTCATCTTCGTCTTCGTTGTCTTCCTCCTCTTCCTCCTCATCCGCGTACTCCTCCTCCGCCTCCTCCTCTCCTGTCCTCCTCCTCCTTCTCCTCCTCCTATCCCTCCTCCTCCTCTCCCGTATTCCTCTTCTTCCCTTCCTACTCCTCCTCCTCCCGATCTCCTCCTCTTCCTCCTTCTCCAACTCCTGCACGGCCTTCCCCGCCTGCCTCTCCTCCTCGTTCTCCTGCTCCGTCTCCTCCTTCTCTCCCGACTCCCTCATCCTCCCCTCATACTCCTCCGCACACCACCCCGCTCCTTCTTCTCCTCATCTTCCTCCTACTCCTTCTCGTGTTCCTCCTCCTCTTCCCCTCTTCCTCCTCCCCGCCTCCCCATTTCCTCCCTCTCTTCATCATCTTCCTCGTCCTCCTCCTCCTCTTCCTCCGCGTCCTCGTCATCCTCGTCCTCCTATTCGTCTCCCCTCCTCTCCTTCTCTCCTCATCTCCACCTCTTCCTCCCCCTCCTCCCCGCCATCCTCCTCCTTCTCTTCATCCCCGTCCTCGTCCTCCTCCTCTTCATCCATCGCATCATCCTGCTCCTAAGCAGTCACCTTCTCCTCCTCCTCCTCCTCCTCCCCGCTTCCTCCTCCTCCTCTTTATCCTCATCCTCCTCCTCCTCCTCATCGCCGTCCACTCCTCCTCTCCCCTCCTCCTCATGCTCCCTCCTCGTCCTCATCCTCAAGCTCTTCCTCCTCCTCCACCTCCTACTCTCCCTGCTCCTCCTGCTCCCACCTGTCCTCCTCCTCCTCCCCACCTAGCCCTCTTTCTCCACCCGTCCACTCCTTCACCTCTTTCTCCTCCTATTCCTCCTTCTCCTCCTGCTCCTCCTCCTCTCCTGTCTTCCTCCTCCTCCCCTCCTACTACTCCTTCTCCCCACCCCCTCCTGCTCTTCCTCCTCCGCCTCCTCATCCTCCGCCTCCTATTACTCCTCATCATCCTGCTCCTAGGCATCCACCTTCTCCTCCTCCTCCTCCTCCTCATCCTCCCCGCTTCCTCCTCCTCCTCTTCATCACCCGTCCACTCCTCCTCTCCGCTCCTCCTCATGCTCCCTCCTCGTCCTCATCCTCAAGCTCTTCCTCCTCCTCCTCCTTCTCCACCTCCTACTCTCCCTCCTCTCCTGCTCCCACCTGTCCTCCTCCTCCCCACCTAGCCCTCATCCTCCACCTGTCCACTCCTCTACCTCTTTCTCCTGCTATTCCTCCGCCTCCCCCCATCCTCTTCATCCTCCTACTATTCCTCCTCCTGTTCCTCCTCATACTCATACTCCTCTCCCCTCCTCCCCCACTCCTGGAATATGTGGTGCGGTTGGTGAATTATCGCGCAATTTAGATCCAAAGACCAAAACTGTGATAAATACTCAAAATCGTCTCTACAAACGTGGCAACGAGTTGTATTTTATTCATTGTAATGTGAATAAAGGTAAACCAGCGAGAAACCAGAGTTGGCCAAAGTTTTAAAGTAGATGACAATTGCCTCCTTACTATTAGTTTACAATAGATGAAATATTACGTTGAATATTTGAAAATTAATATGACTGGAAGCTGTTATTGCATATGGCAGCAGCAGTTTCATGTTGAATTTGTTTTAAAAAATCAACAGCTTACCTGTATGGCTGGCTTGAAATGGGCCTTTCCATTTTTAGCTATGCCCCGCCCATCACTAACTAAACTCCACCCACACCTCGCCGTGTTGGGATTGATTGATCCCCGAATGCCCTAACTATCAAATTCCTGAAAACTATACAAGCAAGCTGTTGAATATTTTGTAACTAATTTGACTGGGCGCTGTTGCTGCCTATGGCAGCAACAGCGCCCAGTCAATTTAGTTTCAAAATATTCAACAGAATATTTATTAAATAGTAAAGACATACAATTTGTGCAACAACTCATAGACCGTCCTCAAATACGCGTTCGTGACGTTAATGGCGTCAAGGGCTAAATATCCCCGAATGTATTATAAGGTTATCAGGACGGGACTAAGAACTCGTTGAGTTAATTTTTGTGAGCATAAAAATGTCGCTAGATCACGTCTATATTTTGTTAACGAGGTCGTTCATTTACCGACAGCTCATGCCCATTTAGACCACCTCGAGGTGATCTATTTAATAAGTTTTACGACTTACGAGAAAACTAGAACGTGAAGAAGAAGTTATTGGTTTGAGTCTGTCGAGGTACCATTCAAGCCATAGCTAGAGTGGTTTATATTTCACTCTTGGTAGCTTCCCCAGTTTTCTACTGGTCCCCATTTATACTCCTGGGTGGAGAGAGGGGCCGAGGGTTGAAGGAAGTTGCCCGTGTTTCCACCGATTGCTCGTCCATCACCCGATCGCCTGCCAGCTGAGCGGGATTTGAACCGCGCCCGGCTGATTACCAGTTGATCGCGTTAATGCAATGGCCAATCGTCTCCCAAACTAGAACGTTTATATTTCCGAGCCATTAAATAAACAGCTAGACGGAACATCGCTTAATTTTCTCGTGCCCCAATAAAGGGAGTTCATTGGATCACTCCGGTCTGTCACTCAAGTATATGCTGTCGTAATCAGTTACGTCACATGTATACTGAGGTCACGATCAAAATACGTAATGCGTGATGTAACTGCGCCCGTCATGAATTTTTAAAAGTACGTCAAGTTTATGAATTGTATGTCTTTACTATTTAATAAACATTCTGTTGAATATTTTGAAACTAATTTGCATTGGCAGTAACACGCGCCCAGTCAAATTAGTTTCAAAATATTCAACATGTTACCCTTGAAATTGGGATTCTGGTAAATCAGAAATCCAAGTATATACATCGATCCCAACACGCGCAATGCATGGGTGGAGCTTAGTTAGGAATGGGCGGGGCATAGCAAGAAATGGATCCCTGTATTTGCACGAGATCTTGGAGATTTATGCATTTCTATATACCCAGCGTGAAAGAATTGTCACGAAGGCCGCAATAGACGGCCACGAAAGAATATGCACTTGTATGTCTTTGGGAAACTCTTTAATGACCAAATAGTGTCAGGAAAATCTAAATATTTCCTTATTGAATGTCCATTTACAGGCCAGCAGAAGACAATTTACCGGTGGAATGACTGTCTGTCACCGAGACACTTATTTCGCAGGTAAATTTTCAAAAAATTGTCTTCTCTTGGCCAGAAAATGGGCATTTCTCAAGACCGGGTTTGGCCGGCCCCGTCATGAAAGGGTCAATACTCAATTAAATTATCAGCCTGTTGAATATTTTAAAGTTCATCTGACTGAAAGTGCTTGTTACCAAACCAATAACACCGTCCACAGTCAAATGAGCATACAAAGTGGACTAGCTGGAAATGGGTTGGCCATAGCTAGACACGGAGCGGCTAGTAATATCTGTGTTTTTATTCTGATTGGTATTTAGACCATGAAGATAAAACCTCCTGTACGGCTAGGTTGGGGTGGGGGTGGTGGGGATGGGTGCGGAAAATGATGTGCGGGACGTGACCGTAGTGAATATAATTATTAAAAATAAATTAACCCCTCTTTTGTCAGGAGCGCCTCAAAGCGCTCAAATTATTACTTATAGGCCTGTATATGAATTAATCATTTAATGTTGAGAATTTTTAAAGAAAATTTTAATTTTATCTCAGTGAATGTCCATTTGCAGGCCAAGCGAAACATGATTTTTGTAAACGTTCTCATTGCAGATGCTGTTTTGGCCGGCTTGAAAATTAAAGGTATAATGATTAAGAAAATCCAGATTTTCCGGTCTAGTATGTGTCCATTTGCTGAGAAAGAGAATTCCGGTTACCGAGCCAGTCATTCCACTGTTAAATTTTCAAAAGATAGTCTTCTGTTGTTCTACAAATGGACTTTCATCAGGATGACTGCCGAGCCCGTGTCTGCATGTTCGACGTGACGAGTAAGCAGGCTGGTGCAAATGCTGATTAAGGAATATGTTCCCAATTTAGGATGCACGTTCCTTATTCAGGAAGCATTCTACAGCGGCGGGAAATCGGAGGTATGTGCTTCCTAATCTGGTTGCACAATTTAGCCTCCTGATCAGGGGATTAATATGTGTGACCTGATTAGGATCCTGTTCTGGGAGTGGGGGACTTCTAATTTCCTCCACACCTTTCGAATTTCTTCTGGAAGCATTTGAGCAATTCACTACTGGACTGATCACTATTTAATTGTAAATTTGAGAGAGTTTTGATTACCTAGCTACTTATATTATGTTGAAATAATAATAATAATAATAATAATAATAATAATAATAATAATAATTACCAGCATTCCATGTAACCGCCATTGACCGTGTAAATGTATGTATTAATGGACCCATATGCAACGTGGGGGTGGGTGCGCATGCTGATCATGACGGTGGTCATCTTAACGCATCGGCTCAATGGGGTGGTGGCTAAGTGAACCTTATAAAAAGAGGACCCTCTCCCGCCCCCTTCCAATTCCCTTCAGGAAACCTAGGTATACACGCAACTCTTGATTCGTGTGCACACATTATTATTAGCATATGCCGACATGACTAAACATGCTATAGACAAATCATAAGATTGGCTGATCATAAACGAGTTAACCCTTTCACAGATAAATTCCCCGTATCTCAATCTCAGGGCAAACCAACAAAAAAGCTGGTGAATATTTTGAAATTAATATGGCTGGAAGCCATTGCTACCCAGTCACTCATATTAATAACACAATATTCAAATGCATATGGTAGACATTATAAAGAATTTACTTTTTCAGTATTTTGTCATTGAAAGGGTTAAAGAAACCAGTTATGCTTTTAAGTTTCATAAAATTGTAAAGCCTGTTAACAGGTTAACCTGACACAAGAGGGGTTATAGACGTGTGTCTGATTTATCTGAATTATAAGCTATATGCCTTTCATAAAAAAAAGAAGAAAAACTGCCTTTCAGGGATTGCTCATTCTGTCTCTGTATATATGTAGACTGCTGTCACAGGCAATGGTGTTGTAATATATATATATATATATATATATATATATATATATATATATATATATATATATATATATATATATATATATATATATATATATATATATATATATATATATATATATATATAATCAATCAATCAATCAATCAATCAATCAATCAGTTTATAACAACCAGGTCACTGCACAGGGTTCGTTACAATTTTCCTATTATTATTATTATTATTATTATTATGTTTTCGTCAGTTTCTTCGTTAATTTCATTATCAGCATCATCACAATCGTTTAAAGAAAGACCACCATCATCATCATCATCATCATCATCACCATCATCAGCATCATCATCATCATTATTTCGAATTGTTGGTGTAATCGTTATCTTACATGGCTAAGGCTGGAAAATCGGCCTCTATATTAATATAATATAAGATTGGTGTCTCAAACTCTACAGACTTCACTGATTAAACTCGTACTCTCAGCTTGATGTCTGCAAGCAGTAGTCTCACTAGTCGTAGCTCATCTTCATTGCAACTGGCCTGGTGTAGTACATCTAGGATCTTTGAGTGTTTAATTGTGTCGAAACCTCGTGACATGTCAATGCCCATTTTAAGATAGATAGATAGATTTATTCACACAATAGGCCATAAGAAAGTCCCAATGTTTGGACATGACTACCGGTACAATCATGCGTTGAACCCATACAATGTCTGCGCAGCTGCGTCCATGTTTGAAGCCACTTTGCCATGATCCGGTGAAGTAATCGATCTTGTCTCGGATGCGGCGTAGAGTAACACTGGATAGGATTTTCCGTATGCTGTTGAGGAGCACAATTGGCCGCAGATTGGCTGGGGCCCAGGTGGCTTCTTGGGCTTGGGTAGTGCGGTAAGGGTGCCCTGGCCTACAGCGTCGGAGCGATGGTGGTGCATAAATGTTGAATTGATTACGTGCGTGATCGGTTTTGAGATAATGTCACTTGCATATTTGAATAGTTCAATGCTCATGCCATCAGGTCCAGATGCACGTCCATTTCCCAGGGCAGTCAATGGATGGATCCAGATTAAGTCATATTCTCCGCCAATCTCTCTCTAAACTCCGCCCACGCTCTGCCCGTGTTGGGATCGAGTGAACCTTAAACTCCCTGAATCTCAGTAAAAAGTGCACAGGTAAGCTGTTGGCTATTTTGAAACTAAATTGACTGGTTGCTGTTGCTGCCGTAGGCAGCAGCAGCGCCTTGTCAAATTAATTTCAAAATGTTTATTCAGTAGTAAAACATACAATTCGGACAGCTCGACGGGCTATTACGCGTGTATGACGACTAAATCGGTCAGTCATGACGTAATTAATTATGACGTCATGCTACATGTGACGTAGTTGATCATGACGTTATATAAGTGACAGAGAAACCTTCCAAAGCCTTCCTGTCCATCCAGAAACTAGCCATTTGCGATTGAGATCCCTTCTGGATAATAACTCTTGTATGACGCAACCTGTATATGACGGATCTTTTACAAATGCAAGAGCCGGACATCTCAGAGGGCAGTTCATGATGTCTACCACTGCAAACATAGCAAACACCAATTGCCGATGCCGCCATACGATCATTTCTAAATAAAACAAATAAGTAGACACTGGACAAATGGCTGAGATTAACCGGCAAGGCGTTTAGGAGGAGGAGGAGGAGGATCATTTTGACCTTTTAGTGTCGACACCGGCCAAGTCCGGCCTTCTTAGCGGTCTAAGAGAGTAACACGATGAGAGGCTGTTTTGTAGATTTAACACAGCAATGACTGGTTCGGTTATCGAGCAAGTCACTCCGGTGGTGAATACCCAAAATAGTCTCTGTCGCGATATGAATGAATATAACTGTCTACTGTTGAAAATAAGGTTGTTCTGTATTTTAGTTTAAAAAATGACTACCTTATGTACAGCAATAACCCATTTCTAAGAATACCAATCTGACATTTTTTATAATCAGTTATTATATATTTATTATAATCTAAATCCTGATGACCCCCACAATATGACCACTATAATTTTAGTACTTTGTTATTGGGATGGCGGTACAATAACAGTAATAATTTTGTCATTACTAATTATGAAGTACGTGTAAATAATAACTGTAACTTTCATAATAATTCTAAGTTACTACTACTAATACTACTACTACTACTACTACTGCTGCTGCTGCTGCTGCTGCTGCTACTGCTACTGCTATGCTGCTGCTGCTGCTGCTGCTGCTGCTGCTGCTGCTGCTGCTGCTGCTACTACTACTACTACTACTACTACTACTACTACCACTATTACTACTACTACTACTACTACTACTACTACTACTACTACTACTACTACTACTACTGCTACTACCGAAAGCACAAACAGTGGTTATATAACTAGATAAATACCAAAATATGTAATTATGAATTGATATATAATGTCTGATCGCCATAACATTTATAATTTCTGTAAATTCATATTCCCCATATGCCATTATGTGGCCTGGGGGTGTAAATAAAATAATCTGAATCTGAATCTGAATCTAGAGGAGTGCCCAGTTGTAGACCAGGAGAAGACTGAAGACTAATCCTGAAAATCTACAACTGAAATAACTGACCCGAAAACCGGACCAGTCCTTCCAGTCGCAAACTCCCAAAACCAGTCGTCCCTCGTCCTGCAAATGGGCATTCAAAAAGCAAATATGCTAATTTTCAGGAACAAATTTCGTCACTAAATGGTTAAAGCAAAATTTGATGCACGACAGGCGACGGACGGACGAACGAAAGATGGACAACGGACGATCGCCCTTACTTAGGCTCACATGGTCCTTCATACTGGGAGAGCTAATAATAATAATAATAATAATAATAATAATAATAATAATAATAATAATAATAATAATAATAATAATAATAATAATAATAATAATAATGTTCATTAGAATCTATTTGTTTGTTTTATAAAGTGGCATATTCTTATGAACAGCTTTGTATTTCTCACATCAGATAGTTCTTTGCTACCATTCAAAATGAGGTCGAGCGAAGCAACCGGCATTACGTCATTCACAAAGCTCAACAAATTACGACGTTCGGCTGTCCATTTTGGACAGTCAAAAAAGTAGTGATAAGAAGTTTCTGGAACCAGACACAGCGTACAATTTGGATCTTCCAATAAGTGGAAATGATGCAAATCACTGTTTAGTTGACTACATTTATTTCGCAATTTGCAATGGATAATATTTCCCTTTCTCTTGCCTTTTGAGTAATAAAAGGGAACCTTTTCAGGAGTGTCCGGTTCGTTCGAAAAAAACTTTTTCTTGAAAATTAAAATCGACGGAGATGTTCTAATGCTTAAATCTAATTCATTCCATAGTCTAAGCACACTAGGTAGAAAAGATTTCTTAAAGGCTTCGAGACGACACATTGGAATTAAACAGTTTTCCGGTTGCCTGACCCCATAACAGGCATTGTCTCCGACTTTGTCGGGGAGAATATCAGTTATGAAGTCAGGAAACTGGCCATTTGCAATTTTATAAAACATAATAAGCTTTTTGTGCTTGCGACGAATGCGCAAAGACAACAGTCCGGTCTCGCTGGACAGATTTATGAGTGGAGTATACCGCGGTAATCCAGATATAATCCGCATAGCCTCATTTTGAATGGTTTCTAGTTTTTCAGCACCCCGGTCCATCCCAGATCTCGCTGCGGGAAGAACAACGTTAGCAAAATGCTCCATATAATCCAATCAGAGCGTCCCTTCAGGGATCCACTAGATGCACGCAACACGCAGTGAGGTGCATTAGCGTCGTCGGTCATACATGCAGCATATTTCATCACGTGGAAGATATAGTTCTGTTCGTGGGTACTGTGAATCAGATGTCCCATGGCACCTGTAGAAGAAGAATGCATACTGGACATCTCACCCTGATAACGCAGCTTACTGGACCGATACCGGGCCGATACCGAGCCGATACCGGGCCGATACTGAACGTATCGGCACGGTATCGGCCCTGTAAGCTGCCTTATCTGGACAGTAAGCAATATCCGTTATCCGTATTTCAACAAAGTTACGATTAAACTTGTGCGATTACGTGATTAAATCGAAACTCACGATTATTTTGATTAATTTTAAATCGTGAATTTATATGATTAAAAAGTTATATAATCGAATAATCGTGAGTGAGTAATGTGTACTGCACACACTATTTCAAATCCTACCATTTAATTATATGTTAATGCGATCGGTCACGGTTGGTGGTGATGGGGATGGTGGGAGGTGGGTGGTTGGGTGGGGTGGGGGGGGGGAGGGTGAGGGGGTGGGGAGTGGAGTTGTGGGGGTGTGGGGGTGGGGGCGGCGGGTGAAGCTACAATGTACACACAGCGTCGCTGACATGCTGCCTTACATTTACCAACAACTGATTGTTCATCTTGGCTTTCATACTCCTCAATTGCCACTTTACTAAGCTTTCCTGATTATTCCGGAATTTAGCCTCATCATCGCCCTCCATGTAGTGTCTGATATATCAACTACAATTGGAAAAAAACCTCGCTGATCCGGATCGGTTCCAGTTCAGAATGTCTGTATATCTAGGTTATTCTGATCCGATTTGGTTAGGGGGTTAACGCTTTAATAACTAAATTTGACCAATAAATTAAAATATTTGCTTATTGAATGCCCATTTGCAGGCCAAGAGAACACTGTTTTTGAAAATTTACCACTGGAATGACTGACTCGATTTTCAAAAGTATTCTTCTTTTGTCCTACAAATCGACATTCCCCAAACCACAGCAGAGGCCGGTTTCGGGCGGCCTCGTTAAGGGTTAAACTGGCGAGTAGTGTTAGTATAAACTAGTATTTCCTATACATGGTCGTGATCTGGATCAGAAAATCCGGAGACTACCTCCGATATATTCCGAATATCTCAGAAACTTCAGATCGGAATTTAATTTTAAAATGCTATTGCCGTGAATAATAAAATAGGTATCAGATTTGACAGACGAAATGTTGTTACAAAAAAGCAGCTTTTAAGATTTGGTCGCGGTCTTTATTTAGAAACCACAGACATTCGATCATATCTCCCAAAACTGCCAATTGGATTGGATTCAAATTGCAATAGTTGAAAAGAATCGGAGGAATCCAGCTTTGACTATGCCCCGCCCATCGCTATCTGAGCTCCTTCCCACGCTTTGCCTCTGTTAGGATCAATCGATCCAGATGAACTGCCTGACTATCAGTTTTGATAACACTATACAGGTAAGCTGTTGACTATTTTGAAACTAATTTCACTGGGCGCTGTTGTTGCCTATGTTTATTAAATAGTAACGACATACAATCCGTACAACAACGCTTAATCCGTCACGAATTATGCGTTCATGACGAAGTTATCTACGTTTTTCATGACGTAATTTATTATGACGTCTCCGTACACGGCACGTAGTTGATTATAACGTCATATGATTGATGGGTAAACTGGATAAACTGGAAAGCTCCATTGGATTGGATTCAAGTTTCAACAAGAGAAATGTAATGGAGGGATCAAGTTTTAGCCATGTCCCGCCGATCTCTAGCTCCGCTACACCCATACCTTCCCCATGCGGGGATAAATCGATCCCCGCACTCTCTGAATCTCAATTTCCAGACAACTATATAGTTAAGCTGCTGAATATTTTGAAACTAATTTGACTGGGTGCTGTTGCAGGGTATTTCTTTTATAATACATATTATCCAAAATAAAATAAAACCTATCGTGTTGAATATCTTGAGCATAATTGAATAGGAAGATAGTGTTGCCCTAAGGCAGCAATGTCTTACAATTCAATTATGTTCAACATATTCAACAGATCAGTTCTTACTACAGACATGTTTCTGTTTTTGTTTGCAAACTTGTTAACTTGATTAGCTGTATCGTTTATGATTGTAATAGAAAGGACTGAAGTGAAAACCGTAAACCGCGTGTTATGCATTTTAACTGGTACTTCGTGTTAAATAAATAGACGCGGTTGTATTTCCGTACCAAAAACGTAGACAGCGTTTATTCGAAATGCTTGGAAACTTTAGTTTATTTTTACGTTGAGCTTTCGGAGACGCAACTATTTAGAGGATAAGCTTGATAAGAAATAACTTTTTTAAACTCTTTAACCCTCGAATTTGTTCCAGAAATTTTAAGTTTTCTCATTTCGAATGTACATTAGCAGACCAAGAGAAGACTATTTTTGAAAATTTACCACTGGAATGACTGGCTCGATAATCGAGGCAGTCATTGTAGTGGTAAATTCTCAAAAATAGTCTTCTCTTGGTCTGCAAATGGACATTTCTCAAGACGACTACAATCCGTTTTTGGCTGATATGAGGGATAAATGGTTAAAGTTACGAAACATGCTTTAAGCTGTGAGAAAATGCGCTTTCAAACAATTCAACAGCTTTCTTGAGGCCTAGTTGCATTCAAATTAAAATGTCACGGGTAAATAGGACTTGCGAATCGAGTCTTAATAACCCTTTCACGCTGAAGAGCACTGTAGTTCATGTTCATGTTCATGTTCACTTTATTTACATCCGGGCGATTACAATAGCATATGGAGGTAACAATATGTAATTATTCTGTTCTTGGCAGTGGAGTTTGTTATACTAATTAAATCATTAAGACTTATATTATACAACAATGAAAGTCCTATTAATACTATTATTAATATCACCATCATCATCACCACAACAATAATCTTCATTATCATCATGTCGCGTGGTAGGCGCACAGAGTGATTGGCCGAGAGCCCCGCGACGTCAGCTCTTCAGCATACTAGGCCCCGCCCCCTTATTCCCATACATGGACGTATGAATGGGCTTGTCCTAATATGCTAATGAGCTGGCGCCACCGATCGCGCGCGCCCCCCCCCCCCCCCCCCCCCCCCCCCGACCAACCACCCTGCGTACCCACATCACCATATTCGTCATCACCATCACCATCCCGTTAGTGGTTTTGAGGAATGTCAAGTTTCAGGCCAAGAGAATAGGGTTTTTTTCGCGACGTCATTACGTCATTATTTTTAGAATGGGGGAAGCCTGGCCGTCAAGCGGCCACTGGCGTGATAAAGTAAACACTGATCTTGCTGGACGTAAATCTTATCTTACACCGCATTAATCCTCTAAATAATAATTGTTTGGCGAAATATATTCAATTTCCACTTTATTTGTGTACGATATTGAGGGCAATGATTTATTTTCTGCTTTCATACCATGTTGGAACCAGTATTCGTGCATCAAATGGCTTGCTCATTCAGTCATTGTGTGTGTGAATGGCAACATTTGTGCTGTTCATGCTCAAATAAGTGTTCTAATGATGGTATAAATGGTGATAAATTATACCTCTAGACGATTGAGAGCCAATAACTGTACATGTATGTTTTGTTGGTGTGTGGGCGTTGGGGGGGGGCGGTGTGGTGGGGGTGGGGTGGGGTGGGGGGGGGGGTGAGGTTGGCGCTGATAGCAGATGGGTGTTAGTCTAAGTTTACTTATGTGAAAATATTCAGCAGTGTTGTCATTTGTTTCAGTCAGTTTAATTATCGTTAGCTCACAGGAGATATAGTATGATAACCAGCTGGGTGTGTCGAATTTTGACATGCAGGAGCTGATTTAGAGGCGCGGAAGAGATGGGTTGGGGTTGGGGGTGAGTGGGTTGGAAAGGGGTTTTATCCTGCGTTTCTGGTGGTAGACAATTGGCCAGCTAATGGCAGCACCACTGATTGTAAGAGGAAGTCACAGTTACTATATGCATAAAAGTAAATAAGCTTAACTAACTTTGAATACATGTTGATCATGTTTAATTGTGTATTTAGTTAACCATTTCACCGACAAATGAAAAAGTATATTCTTTGTGATATAAAACTTATTCTGTCGTTTAGTTACTGGGATGCAAGTGGGAATTAATGCAGTCCACCACTTTCCACCCCCACCAACCACCACCTCAAGGGTGGGATTGGATTGGGGTGGGGGTGGGGGGTTGCAAAGCCAACCTAAATATTGGGTACAAGGTTCTTCCCCAGAACAAATTTCGAAATCTATGCACATGCACGTAGCTCCTACCAACCACCCCCCCCCGCCCCCTCCCCATGTGCACACACTGATAATCATTATGACAGTAGGGCCATACATATACATCTTTGGCGCATTCGTAAACATTATCTATCGAGCAGCCGCTTGTATTGCTAATTTGGTACTATAGCCTACCAGGATCCACATGCACTGATGGGGTGGGGGCGTTTCTGACATACCATCACGGTAGTATTTTTTGCCTTCTAATGTGCATAAAATCAATAATATATTTAAAAAAATGCATAGTAAAATAGTATTTGATGTTAGAATTGTCAATTCTGTCAACTTTACCATTAGAGCTGACGTAAAATTGCAATTAGCATAGCTTTGAGTAGCGTCAACGGCGGCAGTGTAATGTTGTTTACTAACAAAACAGCGAGCAGCTGGCCATACGCTTGACGGCCAGTCATCTGCGAACACGTGAAAATGACGTCATAAGGAAATTCCGTAAAACCTCCAATACAATCAGTGAAAATATTCCAATGAAATGACGGGATTGATAACTGCGCCAGTCATTCCAGCCTTAAATTCTCAAAACTAGCGTCTTCTCCCGGCCTGCAAATGGGCATTCAATAAGCTAATATTTTAATCTTCTTGACCAAATGAAAAAAATTTAAGATTTATACACCAACTCGCCAAGTTTTAGCAAACAAAATTGTCCAGTATCCACGACAACTCATAATGGTCACGTTGCTTTCTTTATTCATATGTGGACTTTTTTATCTCGTCTATATTTCCCACGGCATTTACACTTATAACACGTCCGCAGCCTAATAACACACATTTACCCGTAACAAGTCAAGCAAACACATTTCGCACTTATAGAAATGTAATTTCTGTCATAGAAATTTGCTTGATATAAATGAACGAATCCAGCTTTAACTATTCCAAGCCCATCTCTAGCTAAACTCGCCCCACGCTTTGCCTGTGTTGTAATAAATCAATCCCTGAACTTTCTAAATCTCAATTTCCAGAAAACTATACAGGTAATTAAGCTGTTGAATATTTTGAAACTAATTTGACTGGGTCTCGTTGCTGCTATGGCAGCAACAGCGGCCAGTCAAATTAGTTTCAAAATATTCAACATAATGTTTATTAAATAGTAAAGACAATTCATTCCATATAAATTGACATAATTTTTTAAGTGGTGAAATTGAAATAGGGCCATGCATGAGTCCCCATTTTAATTCACAACTTAAAAAATCTATATGAATTTATACGTAATGAAATCATTTGTTAAGACCTATTTCTTTTCATTATATCTAGGCCGACAATTTAAGCCGCTAAATGTATACAATTTAAACAATTTTACTCTTCTTCCACGTAGTTTGCTGTGAATATGCACGTTTAATGGCGTATATCGTATTCACTTGAAATACCCACTTTGCTCGTCTCAAACTTCATGATACAGAAGGTTCGGGTCGTTATAATGTAAGAAATAACACGTCGAAATTACGTATAACGGACATTTGCTTTGCCGGTGGGGTTTTGTGGTTGGGTGGGTTGTTGTGATTGGGATGTTATTGGTGGGGTGGTTGGGTGGGTGTGGCGGGGCAGGATGGGTGTGGGTGGAGAAGAGGGTCACAAGTTTTGTTTGGCAACCTTAACTCCACTTCTATCAACCTAAGCCTTTAACACTCATATCAGCCAAAACGGCTTCTGCGGTGGTCTTTAGAAATGTCGATTTGCAGACCAAGAGAAGAGTATTTTTGAAAAATTACCACTGGAATGACTGGTTCGATAACCGAGCCAATCATTCCAGTGGTAAATTTTCAAGAAATACTCTTCTCTTGGACTGCAGATCGACATTTTCTATCAGAAAATTGAAATTTTCTGGAACAAATTCAAGTGTTAAAAGGTTAATGATCACGCGAGCTAAAACGGGATCTGCAGTGGTCTTGAGGAATGTCCATTTGCGGGCCAAGAGAGCACCTTTTGAAAAATTGCCGCTGGAATGACTGGCTCGATTAACGAGCCAGTCATTTCAGTGGTCAAATTTCCAAATAGTCTTCTCTTTCCCTGAAAAATGGATACTGACTATCCAAAAGATTTTGATTTTCTTGATATAGAAATATCCACTTGTACGACAACAGAAAGCTATTTTCCGTGGATATTCCAGTTGAAAATTTACAAAAAAACCTGTCTTCTCTTAGTTCGAGAATTGACTCACTGATGCACCAATTAAATGGTTAATTAATATAAGTAGCGCGTTAAGGCGCCGTTGACGCAAGGGTGCCTGCGTGCGTGTGTGTGTGTGCACGCGCACATATGTGTGTTCGCGTGCGTACGTACGCGCGCGCGTGCGCGCGTGTGTGTATGGATGTTTGCGCGCATGCGTGCGTGTGTATGTGCGTGCGCGTGCTTGCGTGAAGTATATATATATATATATTTATCCACCCCTACCTGTTGCATATATGGGTACGTCAGTACCATCATGGCTCACCCATTTGTTCGGAACAGCGGCGGGTGCTTTGAAATATGGCGCTTCTGTAAATAGATAACGAATACTTACGCTAACCCGTTAATCCTCGAATTTGTTTTTAAAATTTCAATTTTCTCGTATAAAATGTGCATTTGCAGACCAAGAGAAGAATTCAAATGGTAAATTTTCCAAAAAAATAGTCTTCTCTTGGACTGTAAAATTTCTCAAGACCACTGCAGAAGCCGTATTTGGCTGATATAAGTGCTAACGAGTTAAGAGTTGTATGGACACACTAGGTCATAATTAAAAACGTAAATTGTTACAATAAAAATGGCGTAAGTCCGTTCCCAAAGTGACAATGGTCCGTCACGCACGTGTCTCCATGCATGAATCCAGTTTTAGCTATGCCCAGCCCATCTCTGGTTAAGTTCCACCGACACGTTGACCGTGTTGGGATCGATCGATCTCTGCACTCTCTGAATCTCAAGTTCCAGAAAACTGTACAGGTAACATTTGAATATTTTGAAACTAATTTGACCTGGCGCTAGCACCCAGTCAAAATTAGTTTCAAAATATTCAACAGCATATTTATTAACTAGTAAATACATACAATTTGTACAGCAACGTTTACTCCGTCATCAATTAAGCGTTCATGACGAACTTATACGACGTCGTTGATTCTGATGTCATCCTTCACGTCACGTAGTTGATTATGACGTCATGTGATTAATGAATGAACTGGAAAGGTTCATTGTAAGGCCTGGTGAATTTACAACGTAATAAACATTATACTATTATACTGACTACTTTGAAGCTTATTTGAGTGGGTGCAACAGCCTTCAACCAAATTAGTTTTAAGATATTCAACAACGGTGAATTTGTGAAATTGTCTGATTACAGCAGCAGGGGCGTTTCCCTAACTACAGGATACTCTTAGCGTGAATAAGAAATACTGCTTGGGATCACCAGATTTCAGTCTTGGAGCCCCATATTTCAGCTGGGGACCCTCAGATTTCAGCGTGTGTCCTCGGGACCTCCAAAATGTAGGTGTCAAAAGGGGATCAACGGACACAGGCAGCTACAATTCCCAGTTAAATTGGCTTCAAAATGTTCAATAGGATATTTGCCACATTGCAAATTATTGTTCGCATTTGGTTAAATCAAAGTTCGACGGACTTCAATGGTTCCATGATAAAGCAAGGTTACTCGTCCGGTATGGGCACAGTATAGGCCGAGTAATCAGCATTCTTGGTGTGTATGCATGTGGTCCATACCGACTTCCTCCTCTGTGAACTCTGGCCTTGAGGCGTTGAATCCGGGTCCTGTTCCATACACCAGCACTGGATAATGTTTAAAGTCAATATCAGAAACTTCCACCATTCCTGGCATTGTGTCGTCATCAGTGTAGTCAGCACGACCTGTATACGAATACAACAGAATATAACTAACGTAAAATAATAAAAAAGTAGAAATGGATAAATAATAAGGGATATAGACCGTTCTGAAACGAAAAGGGGTTTCAACGTGTAATGGACAGTTCCAGAGTAATGACGTCATATCACGTCATAATCAGTTAAGCGGCGTATAGGATGACGTCATATCATTACGTCATAAATGCTTCTATATGGACCGTCTTTAACGCTTAATAAATAGTCTGACACGTTGTAAGAATTGTATGTCTACTATTTAATAAACATGCTGTTGAATATTTTGAAAAGTATTCAACAGCTTATCTGTATAGTTTTCTGGAAATTGCTAGTTAGGAAGTTCAGAGATCGATCGATCCCAACACGAGTAAGGTGTGGGTGGAACATAGCTAGAGATGGGCGGGGCATAGCTAAAATGGAAAGGTTCATTAGACACCTGTCCGAACTCATGACATTTTGCTTTTGTGAAACAGTGTACCAGGCCGGGAGATCGGCTTGCTGGCGATAATCACCGGTTTCTTATTGAAATACTCCACCTTTCCAGACTATCCGTTCATCATCTGACCTCGTATGACGTCATAATCAGCTGATCGCGTGTATGATGACGTCACAATCATTACGTCACAAAGGGTTCCATATAGACCGTCATCAAATCTCAAATTGTCCGACACATTGTATCAATTGTACCTCTTTGTAATTCTTTGCCATTTAATAAACATGCTGTTGAATATTTTGAAACTAATCTGGCTGGGCGCTGTTGCTGGCGTAGGCAGCAACATCACCCAGTAAAATTAGTTTCAAAATATTCAACAGCTTTCCTGTGTATTTTTTGGAAATTCATAGTCAGGGTGTTCAGAGATCGACCGATCCCAACACGAGCGAGGTGTGGGTGGAGCAGCTAGAGATGGGCGGGGCATAGATAAAACCGGAAAGATCCATTATAAACCATTTGACCCCTGCTTCCCTGAATGTTAATTGCAAGTAACGCATCCAGGTAAGCTGTTGAATATTTTGAATCTAATTTGATAGGAACCGGTTTCTGCCGTTATAGGCACCAACAGCACACATTCAAATTAGCTTGGAATTATACAACATAATACTTATTAAATTGTAAATGATTTCCCGCATGTGGGCATTCATGTTCAAAGGGTTAATGCGATGAATGGACCGTTCCAGTTTATACATCAATCATATGACGTCATAATCAACTATGTGTAGGATGGAGTTACCATCAAGGACGTCATGAATGCCGTAGATATATAAGTTCGTCATGAACGCGTAATTGGTTGACGGACTAAAGTCGTGTTCTCCCTAGAGACTTAACTGCCATAGCGCAATGCTGAGCTATGGCGTTATTCAGGCTTAAGTCTCTAGTGAGAACACGACCTAAGTGTTGTTGTAAGACTTGGTTTAAACAAAGTTGAGCTTTTCTTATTAAAGTGGGAACACTCTAAGACATTTCTTGTTGGAACACTTGGAAACACATTTGTAAACAAATACAGCTCATTTTTAAATCATAATAATAACAATAATAATAATAATAATAATAATAATAATAATAATAATAATAATAATAATAATATAAATATTGATGAGCTTGGGATACGTTTTTAAGAATGTAGATAGAGCAGCAGTGGAGTTACAAAAGAGAGCATAGTATAAATAGATAAGGCCAGTATAGGAGGTTGGATTTCGCCCATGTTTGTTCGTTCGAAGTTTTTCTGAGACAACGTGTGTAGCGGGCTAAGGCTATAGGATTAACGCCTCCCGTGCCAGCTTAGTGCTCTGACCGTCATGGCAGGCTTGACCTTTAGAATGTTGTACGAATTGTATGCCTGCTATTATTTAATGGACATTCTTTTGAATATTTTGAAATTAATTTGACTGGGCGTTGTTGCTGCCATATGTAAATTAATTTCAAAACATTCATCAGCTTATCTGTATATTTTTCTGGAAATTGCTAATCATGGAGTGCATGGATAGATCGATACCAACGCCGGCAATTCGTGGGTGGATCTTAGCTAGAAATGGGCGGGGCATAACTGAACGTGTATTCATCCACCATAATAATTATACAACAGAATACTTATTGCATTGGATTTGTACATTCGTGTTCAAAGGGTTAATGTGGGTGTGAGAATGGTACTCAAGAAGACAAGTACGCAGTAATATAGTACCTAAAATGTAGGTTCCTCTCGTAGAGTATGAGATAGTGGCCAGCGGGACGGAGTGGTCAGCGGTCACAATGATGAGAGTGTCTCTTAAGTCAACCATGCCCAAGGCTCTTTGCACTGCCTCTTCAAATGCCAAACAGTCATGCAATGCGATATGTGCATAGTTGTCATGATGAGCCAGGTCGATACCGGCACCTGGAAAGCAAAATCACCGATTTCACGTCGACAGCCTAGATTACAAATTACATGCCATGCCTAATGTTAGCTTAATCCTGGATGTTGGACAGTATACATAGTGCAAGCTCCTAGTCCAAGCTCAGAGTTAGCTGTCAACTCCACGATTGATAGTGCGTTTGATGTAGCTGGGAGTCTAAATGCCAAATTCAATGGAGGGCATTGTGAGGCGAGCAACCTGAGAGTCTAAATGTCAAGTTCCATGACTGACAGTATGTTTGATGCACACTGAGAGTGTACATGTCACTGAGAGGCTAGATGTCAAGTTGCAAGGAGACAGTCTGCATGATGCAACATGATGGTCTAAATATGAAGTTCCATGACACAGTCTGTTCTATTCATCATAGCATTCAATGGAACTTTCAATTTTATCCATCAATCAGATGACGTCATAATCATCCAGATGCCGTTTAGGATGACGTCATAATCAATAACGCCCCGAATGGCGTAGCTACGTTCGTCACGAACACTTAACTGATGGCGGACTAAGGATTGTTGTACGAATTGTATGTCGTTACTATTTAATAAACATTCTATTGAATATTTTGAAACTAATTTGATTGGGCGGTGTTGCTACCATAGCACCAGCACCCTGTCACATTAGTTTCAAAATATTCAACAGCTTATTTGTATAGTTTTCTGGATGGCAAGTGCATTTGATGTCAAGTGCTATGACGGATCATACCCGGGGAGCAACCTGAGATGTCAAGTTGTAAGGAGACAGTGTGCATGATGCAATATGAGCGACTAAATATGAAGTTCCATGACACATTCTGTATTGTTCATCATAGCATTCAATGGACCGTAAAGGACCTTTCCATTTTATCCACCCATCCTATGACGTCACAATCAACTACGTAGCTAAATCTTACTGCGAATATGCACCTTTAATAAATATTATGTTGAATATTTTGAAACTAATTTGACTGGGCGTTGTTGCTGCCATATTTACAAAATATTCAACAGCTTACCTGTGTAGTTTTAAGGAACTTGATAGTTAGGGCATTCGGGGATCGATCAATCCCAACACGGCGAAGTGTGGGTGGAACTTAGCTTGTGATAGACGAGACATAGCTAAACCTGGAAAGGTCCATTAACATGATATTGAATACTTTGAAACTAACTGGACTGCGCGCTGTCCTGTATACCGTTCTAGAAATTGATAGTCAAGGAGTTCAGGGATCGATCGACCCCAACACGAGCGATGTGCGGGTGGATCTTAGCTACAGATGTTCCAGCGCCATCCACAGTCACCGAATCACTATAGTTCTGATTGCCACCCCGTCATAACTTCAATTCACTGTTGGTCCAGCCTGATTGGAACCGGTAGTGGTAGTCTCCACTCCAGTAGAACGCAACACATCGCGGAACAGATCTATGGACATGATAGAGAGTTGCCAGCGTATTCTCATTGTTGAACCCGATTTGTCAATCAAGTATATGACATCACGATCAATAGACCTTTCAAAGTATAGCCATCAATTATATGACGTCATATGACATCATAATCAACTACATAACGCGTAAGATTAGAAATAGTCCGTCTTGAACGTTAATAGTCCGACACATTGTACGAATTGTATGTCTTTACCATTTAATAAACATTCTGTTGAATATTTTGAAACTAATTTGACTGGACGCTGTTGCTGCCATAGGCTGAGTGAATGACCATTTGCTGACCAAGAGAACGCTGTTTTTTTGGGAAATCTACCTCTGGAAATTGGGAAAATAGTTTTTAGGTGTTTTTATCCAGTGTCACGATTAAAGGGTTCATGATTAAAAAAAAAATCAAAATATTTGCTTAATCAGTGTCCATTTGCAGGCTAAGCTAACTCTATTTTTTGAAAATTTACCACTGGAATGACTGGCTCGGTTACCGAGCCAGTCATTCCAGTTGTAAATTTTGAAAAACCAGTCTTCTATTGGCCTGCAAATGGACATTCCTCGCGAGCTCTGTAGAGACCGGCTTTGGTCGAGTGAACGATTAAATTTGATACAAGAAGGATTAAACCATTGTTTATTGTTTACTTTATTGAGCTCACCTTCCACAAACAGAAAATAGCCATTTGGATTTTTGCTGAGGATGCGGATTGCTTTCTCTGTCATATCAGCCAGGTGTGGATCATTGCCATCTTCGCTCTCGATGCTGTAACGCATGTGACTCGCCTCGAATATACCTGCAATATCACGACATACCAACAACACGTGTATTTAAACCCCTGTTGTGTCAACTTATCCCTTTAAATGGTCAAGTTGGTTAAAAAAATTACTACTGCAGTGATCTTGAGAAATGTCCATTTGCAGGCTATGAGAAGAATATTTTTGAAAATTAATCAGTGGAATGACTGGCGAGCCAGTCATTCCAGTGTTGAATTTTCAAAAATATTCTTCGCTTAGACGGCAAATGGACACTGGCTAAGCAGAAATTTGAATTTTCTTGACAATTACACTTTTGATGAAATGTCCATTTGAAGGACAACAGAAATCAATTTTTTTTTACAAAAATACTCTTTTTATCTGCAAAAATCAAAATATCCTTATAATATAAGTTATTGGCAATTAAATGGTTAATTGAAATAAATAGTATTTTGAGGGCTTTAATGCGTTGTTGACACAAGAGGGGTTAAGCGATGCATTTCTAGTTATGCCACGCCACGCCCATTTCTAGTCATGCCACGCCCATTTCTAGTTATGCCCAGCCCAGGTTTTCCGCGTGTTGGGATCGGTTGTATAATTTGAGCCTTGAATTCGCAGAAACCTATTTTCGTGATACCCATACATGTAAGCTTTTGAATATTTTGAAACTAATTTGACTGGGTGTTGATGTTGCCTAAAGTACTGAATAGTATAGAATGCATGATATTTACATAATTAGCATTGGCATTAGATGAATCCAGTCAATTGCTCAATCATATGACGTCATACTCAACTACGTCACGTGTAGTCTGGTGTGATAAGCAATTACGCCATGAATGATGTAACTAAGTCCGTCATAGACGCTTAATAATCCGTTAAGTTGTACACAGTATATGGCTTTACTATTTAATACACATACTGTTGCATATTTTGAAACTAATTTGACTGGGCGCTGTTGCTAGGCAGCAACAGCACCCAGTCAAATTGGTTTCAAAAATCTCAACAGTATACTTGTATACTTTTCTGGTAATTAAAATTTAGTGAGTGCAGGATCGATCAATGCCAACGCAGGCATAGCGTGGGTGGATGATAGCTAGAGATGGGCGAGACGCGCAGCTAATGCTGGATCCAGCCACTACCAGGCATTTATGGAAATTTAATTACCGTAAAGGGAATAGCGCATTGCACTCGGGTCTGTGCGTGCGTGTTTGCGCGTGTGCGTGAGATAAATCTATAAATATACTGATCCGAATGCACCTTTCCAGTTTTTGCTAAGCTTTCCAGAATCCTATACAGATAAGCTGTTAACTATTTTAAACTGATTTGACTGGGTGCTGTTGCTGCCTATGGCAGCAACAGCACCCAGTCAAATTAGTTTTAAAATAGTAAACACAATCTTTATTATTTAGTAAAAACATACAATTCGTACAACAACGCATAATCCGTCTTCAATTATGCGTTCGTGACGTACTTATCTACGTCATTGATTATGATGTCATTCTCCACGTCACGTAGTTAATTATGACGTCATATTATGGGTGGATAGACTGGAAAAGTATATTGGCTCAAAACTTCATAGACCACGGGAACCTAGATTAAAGTAGGATCTTCAGACGTATGGCCTTGTTCCTTGTAATATACCCGGATCTTAGCCGGATGAAAGTTTAGATCTCTGAAATCGCTCGTCCGATTTGCCTCTAATCTTTGTGACCATACACTATGATTTGACAACTTTGAGAGGGATAAAATAAATCCGGGAAATCCCAAACATTTTTACAATTTAAGCAAAATGCGTTTCTTCAGGTATCTTATCACTTACCAATAAGGTTGTCTGTGGTTGCCGGATTCACGTTATCAAACTGATCTTTATTCCACACGTACTGGACTGATTGATTCACGCTTCTCTTGTAATTCGTCCATTCCGTGATAATGTTGCGTCCGTCACCACGTCTGCCTGGCGCACCTGATTCCGGGTCCGGTTCCGTGTCGGGCGTCAGTTCACGGCGACCACCACCCATTACTACCTAGAATGATTATACAGTAGGGCATAAAATAAGAGTGAAGTGTTGCCAACATGCTTCGTGTTCAAACCAATATGTGCAGTGATTATGCGGCTTGGGCCAGACCAATGGAATGTTTTGTTTTACGAAAATTCCCACACAAAACACAGGATCGGAGATGAGAAAATGAAAATAATGCACAATTTCAACATCAGAAGTTTTGGGCTATTGCAGTGTTAATTCTTCCATCAAGGTAGTTGTCAAGGTTGCTCAAGAAAATCCAAAACATTTTCTCAGTGAGTGTCAATTTGCAGGACACGAGAAAACTATTTTTTTGACAATTTACCACTGGAACCGCTGTCTCGCCAACGAGCCAGCGATTCCAGTGGTAAATTTTCAAAAATAGTCTTCTCTTGGCCAGTAAACGGACTTTTCTCACTACCATTGCAAAGCCATTTTGGGCAGCTTGGCCATTAAGGAGTTAACAAATCTACAGAGAACAAAAGGAGTTAGAAAAATATCCTGAGGAATTCAAAGTGATAAGGATTTGGCTGCGAAAAATTGCTAGCTGGAAAGTAATGTTGAAAATAATGCCTAAAATTCCAGGATTATCTTTTCATCTAGATATGGACAAATTAAGTTACGAGGGTTTGATGGACAAATTAAGTTACGAGGGTTTGTTTGTAAAACAAAAAAAATATTGGTGGTTATACACATACAGGCTTGTTAAAGCAAGGATACCCCATTTCCAAAAATATTGCTTCATCCCAATGCTATCCTTGGCTCTCTGAGATGGCTTCACAAATCAGAATGGCGTAGATCCGTCAATAAAATCGAAAAAGGCCACCATGAGCCTGGATGAACTGGATGTCTTCCATGAAGCAAATTATTTAATAAATATTATATTGAATATTTTAAAACTAATTTGACTGCGAGGTTCTGCTTTCCTAAATCCAGATTGCGATTCTGAAATAAGTACTGTAAATATTTTATCCTGCCATTTTAACCGTCCGACTGCTAAGTCTTTGCAGACGACGTATTCCAAGGGTTATATCTCTGGACCTGCTAAATACTTTGAAAATAATTTGACTGAAAGTTGTTGGTGGCTAAGCCACCAACAACTTTCAGTCAAATTGTTTTCAAAATATTAAGCATATCCAAAGTTATTGCACATTGAAATTATTATCTGGTGGCTTACATCAGCGAGACAGTTAAACTGTCATTTTCGTATAGATGTGAAATGTTTCATGAAACAGCCTAATATTTATTGGGCAATAATTAGATGAGCCAAGTTTACTAATTCTTTGGTAGATTTGTAGAATTTTACCAAAATGCCATTTTGATAAATAAGACGACTTTCCACTTGAAAGCGCACAAAATAAAGAACAAAGGAATTTAAACCACCCCAGGGCATACAGAAAAACGATACAAACCTAGCGCAGAACGCGTAAATCAAAATTGACAAGAACTCCTACAAGCATGCAAAAACATAAATCTTTTAATTTTAGACGGTAGAATCGGCCAAGACAAAGACTACTGGGAAGCAACAACCATACACGATGGCCCACTTGAGTATGCTATAAGTAATACACAGTTTATCCAAAGAATTTCAATCTAATATTATCAGATACACACTGTGCACTGCAGCTAAAAATAGAAAGAAAAGAACATCTTTGTCAATGGACATTACATTCTACCAACACAAACACAACTGATAGCAGTGGACATGGTGAACATTATAGTGGAAATAGCAATGAGATTTGTTGCATAGACCTTCTCTAGTCAATTTGTAGATGGGTAAGGTTTGCAGAGAAACACCATTGTTTACCTTAGCCTTTCTGCCGATATCACCGGAAAGTTGTTGCGCAATATCAGGACAGCCCTGTGCCATTGCCTCGGCTGGTAACTTCGTATCTCTTTCCCATCGTCTATCAGCGGAGTGTGCGTACAGAGGAGCGGGGCTGGCATGTGATACTCTCGCAGTGGTAACGAATCCAGTGTCTTTGCCTACGCGAAATATGCAATGGAAGCTACATATGCATGCCTGGCGCCGTGTTCCTGCCTGCCTGCCTGCCTGCCTGCCTGCCTGCCTGCCTGCCTGCCTGCCTGCCTGCCTGCCTGTCTGTCTGTCTGTCTGTCTGTCTGTCTGTCTGTCTGTCTGTCTGTCTGTCTGTCTGTCTGTCTGTCTGTCTGTCTGTCTGTCTGTCTGTCTGTCTGTCTGTCTGTCTGTCTGTCTGTCTGTCTGTCTGTCTGTCTGTCTGTCTGTCTGTCTGTCTGTCTGTCTGTCTGTCTGTCTGTCTGTCTGTCTGTCTGTCTGTCTGTCTGTCTGTCTGTCTGTCTGTCTGTCTGTCTGTCTGTCTGTCTGTCTGTCTGTCTGTCTGTCTGTCTGTCTGTCTGTCTGTCTGTCTGTCTGTCTGTCTGTCTGTCTGTCTGTCTGTCTGTCTGTCTGTCTGTCGGTCTGTCGGTCGGTCGGTCGGTCGGTCGGTCGGTCGGTCGGTCGGTCGGTCGGTCGGTCGGTCGGTCGGTCGGTCGGTCGGTCGGTCGGTCGGTCGGTCGGTCGGTCGGTCGGTCGGTCGGTCGGTCGGTCGGCCGCCCGGCCGGCCTGCCTGCCTGTCTGTCTGTCTGTCTGTCTGTCTGTCTGTCTGTCTGTCTGTATGTCTGTCTGTCTGTCTTTCCGTCTGTATGCCGGTATACCTGCCTGCTTGCCTGCCTAGCTTCCTGCCCACCTGCCTACATGCCTGCCTGCATGCATGCCTGCTTGACGGACCACCTGTTTGTCAGCCTGCCATCGATCCATTCAAACACATACCCACCCTGTATATACACACACACACACACACACACACACACACACACACACACACACACACACACACACACACACACACACACACACACACACACACACACACACACACACACACACTGTCTCTCTCACACACGTTCGCGCACATACATCCACCGACCCACCAGCATACCCACCTACCCAACCACCCACACACTCATCCATTCAGCAATCAACCAAGCCACTATCATTTCATCCATCCATCCACCAATCCACCCACCCACCCATCGAATCACTCCACACACACCCATGCACCAGCTCTCCCAGCTACTAACCAACCCATCTGTCCACCAAACCATCGGTCCGTCCACTTGCCCGCCGGCCCACTCTTCCCAGGTCCGCCCCCACCCTCCAAACAAACCTAGGGCAATAGCCATTCGTTAGAAAATGCATAGCTGACCAGCATAAAAGCAGCTGGCTCTGCGTCGACACTCAGCCGCGTCAAGGTTTGAGTGTGGAGTGGTTCGATAATGACCCCAGTCGATGGTCCTGTTTCACTGTTCCCAGTTCACCGGTTTTGCTTGTGAATTTCACTGCGAAACCTTTCATGCTTTGACCGCTTCTTGTGGGCGACATTTACATAGCCTTTGCATGGGCCGATTTTTGGATTGTCATTAGAAAAAGCGGCCAGACTAACAGACTAGAAAGACGAATAGTCCCGCCCTGCCATGGACTTTCCGCTACTCCTTGTGTTTCTCAGAGACTTGTGTATGGAAACGTCGCGACAAGCCCACCCCACTTCCATCTGTGACCTCTGAACTGGAAGCCCTGTTTCCCGTGGAAGAGTTGTGAGACTCAACTTTCGGTACCTGTCGCTGACCGAGTTCCACTTTGTGCCACCGAATTCCTGCTGTCTGAAGGATGCTTCGCAATAGAACTACTTACTGACACGAACTTTCTCCATCGCCGCTTCGGTGCTCGCTTTCTTGCGAGGATTCGCCCAGACTTTCTCCGTTCCTAGAAGTGGTGCTGCTCTGGCTTTATGATCTCCTGCCGCCAAGGACTAAGACGTTGTGTGATGTTGCGCCTTGGAAATATATCTACCAAGGCCGGTTTGAAGCAGACAACGTCATCATTAGCAAAATGTAGATCCCGCAACCGCAGGACTTTTTGTAACTGTGAACTGCTCTACCGAGACTTGCAATTGTGCATTAAATCTTAAATGCATTCACTTATTAATTTTTCTATTCCTTACAGATCCTTAGATATACTGCTTTTATCCTCCCGCTCTTTTAGTGGCCGTTCGCTTTGAAAAAGGGATTGATCATCTTAGCCGTCGCTTGCAGACTACAATCTTCACCCCACTCGATGTGAAGAAATAAACTAGCGTCATCGCTCTTTTCATATCTTAAAATAACACACAGACACACACACACACACACACACACACACACACACACACACACACACACACACACACACACACACACACACACACACACACACACACACACACATACATACACACACACACACACACACACACACACACACACACACACACAAGGACATCCGCCTTAGCTGCCAAATTTGCAGGTGTCATCGCTTCGCGCAGTGTGAAAACTGAATAGCGCTGCGATCGAAGATGCCTGATCCTATGACAAAAATGATTTATCCCCGCTTGCTTAGTAGGCCCACAGCACCGCACTTAGAACCGCCACTAAAATGTAAGAAAGTCTCCAGCCATTATTATTCTTGTTGCCTCCCAGATAGCACCCGTTCGAAGTTTCAGCAATTATCGCGTGTCTCAGGCACTGTGATCCGCCATGTTTGCGTCTGAAATACTGTTGCTGACTCCCCGCACCATTGCGAATGATCTTAGCGCTGCGATCTTAATTACACTACGTAAGACCGCTCACCACTAAGATATTCTTCACAAAGGCTTCGAATACCTTCATCATCCTTTCGACTTGCTCCTTCGGATCTGACGACTCTCGTCTCTATTTTTCTTTATCTTAGGGAAGGTCTTGCTGCATAAAATACCACACTAAGCACACCCTTGAAGGAAAACTATCACAGCTTGAACCCTCTCAGTCGACTAGCGACTCCTATTTTCTTTTGGAACCTCTTGTTCTGGATAACCCATTTTGAGGTAAGCGATCATGCAGTTATCATCGTTCAAAGGCAAGCAAACCGGATAACTACTGCATCAACCGGATTATTTTTTCAGTCCACTGAGATAGTTTCCACCTGGCGTCGCATTAGACCTCAGAGGCACCACGACTGGACAGAGGTCCCTTAAACTCTTTCCTCCTTCAACTAATTACACGGGCCAGTTTACGCTTTTGCAACTCGGAAAGCATATTCCTTGAACTGTATCCAAACATTTTTGACATCGTCAGGCTGGTCTTCCTCTCTGGGTGAAAGATTCGGCCGACTTTGCGAGGGTAGAGGTTGTCGCTTCACCTAACGGACCCTGTCCTTCTGTAGACACTGGAGGCCATAAACCACAAACCACCTAAGTTCGCTATAACTACTGCCTCGCTGGGGATCACCCATAAAAATCACTAAGTTTAGTTTACACAGAAAGCCCATCTCGATACGTCTCCTGAAAACAGCTGGTCAGCCTGGGAGTGCTCCTCCAAACGTGTGCACCAAAAGCCACTGCTGGATCGAACCACAGCCACCTCAACAACTACTGCACCCACCACCTCTGCCACCGCTTCCGCATTAGCCACCACCTGAACTACCGCTGCCTCAAGAACTATGATGACTGTCACCGAACAGACTACTTCTACCAGTATGACTCTGGCCTCCTCTGTCTGACTGAGAAGCCTACTACGCACGGACCCCTGACCCAGAAACGAGTCCCTCCCATCGAGATGGCCGCGTCTAGCACAGAACTTCGGCCTCCTGACTGGAACTGCGAGGAAGAAGGCGATGTATCCATCGTCGAGCCGGGCCCAACCAGCTGACATGTCAGGCACAGACACTCTGCCATGTTGAGCATGCCGGATCTGACCCCACGTCTCCAAGGAGACAGCTGGCCGCTCCGGGGGGGGGGGGACAGCCCTGAGAAAGCGTCCGAGGAACGGCGTCGCAAGCCCCGAGACCACCCACCGAAAGCTATGTGGGGGAATCCCTGTCTGCCTGTCCGTCCGTCCATCCATTCATCTGTCCATGAGTCAGTTCGTGCGCCAGCCCATCCGCCCGCCCGTCTGTCCATCCACCAGCCAGCCCGCCCGCCAGCCCACCCGTTCGTCCGTCCGTCCGTCCGTCCGTCCGTCCGTCTGTCTATTTGTCTATCTATCTATACCTGATTCTTGCGCATGCGCCATGATAGATTTGATCCGTCCATCCTTTCTCAGGCTGGCTGGGCAATCTGCCCGCTTGACCCGCGCATTTACCCCAATGGTAGCATAATTAGCCTTCACACCACCATGATACGCTGTTGCTGTTCCGGCTGAGTCGGGGATTTGATGGTCTACATTATATGTCTGTAACAGAGGGCATAGTTTGTATTAGATTGCGCTCACACACGCATGCAGTGAAATGTCTTCTCCCCTTACCGAAAAAGGTAAGAAATAATGAATCTGGATATAAGTAAATTTTCTTACCTTAGAAAGTCCAATATTTGGAAACTTGTCGAAGGAAAAAATCTCTTCATCACCAGTGTTGCCTTTCTTCTGTCCCTTTAAGATGCGTGATGCCGTGATGGTTGTCATACTCATACCATCACCCATAAAGAGAATGATATTTCTGGCGCGATTTTCATTGCGTTTGTATCGTAAAGCTTCACGTAACGTCTCTCTAGCTTGGGCGTTCCAATATTCAGGAGCTGTAGATTTCCAAATATGAATAGCTTAATTTAATTTCAATTTTAAAGTTATAATCTCTCTCTTTCTCTCCTTCTCTCCCTCTCTCTCTCCCTCCCACCCCCCCCCCCCCCCCCCCCCCCCCCCCCCGCTTCTTCGCCCCCCCCTCTCCCCCGTCTCCCCCGTCTCTCTCTCTCTCTCTCTCTCTCTCTCTTTCTCTTTTTCCCCACCCTCACTTCGCCCAGTCAAACTAGTTTCGAAATATTCAACAGCATGTATATTAAATAGTAAGGATATACACCTCACACAACAACGCATAGACTGTCATCAATTAAGCATTCGTGACGAACTTATCTACGCCACTAGTGACGTCATTATTTATGACGTCATTACACACGTCACGTAGTTGATGATGACGTCATATGATTGATGGATAAACTGGAAAGTTCCATTGGCACGTCTAGTAGTGGCTGAACTACAACTATGCGAAAATATAGTGATCTATTCCTAGCTATGCCTAGTCCATTCTTATCTAAGCTCCGCCCACTTTATTCGCGAGTTGGAAATCCAGAGTTTCTAGAATCAAAGTTACCAAATAACAATACAGGCAAGCTGTTGAATATCTAGAAACTAATTTGACTAGGGTTGTTACTGTCTATGGCAAACGATGCTGCACTCAAAAGGAGCCGATGGCGGCACCAGCTCCCAATCAAAATTAGTTTCAAAATATTCAACATAATGTTTATTAGATTGTAAATGCATCAAATACATCCAATTCCTACACGTTCGTTACGTGAACCTTTCGATTTTCGTTATGGAACTACGCTTTTCTGATTGTGACGCAGCTGCTGTTATTGAATAATGACGAAGATTACTGTAATCCGTGGCTGTAGTAGTAGAAACATCATACTATTGCATTCCGCCCTTCTTCGCATTTGACCACCGTGCCTTAACATATTGCATAATATGTGAGGTAATTAATTACGACGTCAGATACTTGAGTCACAGTTCGGATACCCACATTAGAGTTTTTGTCATGCTGCGATAAGCAATGGTTTGGTAATTCACGAATCCAGATTCTCAGCCAATTATATAATGTCATGATCAACTACGTGACGTGCATGTGGCCTGATGTTATAATCAATTCCGTCATGAATGGATCGATTTAATCTGTCTTAAACGCTTAATTATCCGTCAGTTTGTACGAATTGTATGTCTTTACTATTTAATAAACATGCTGTTGAATATTTTGAAATTAATTTGACTGGGCGCTGTTTAGACGGTAACAGCACCCATTTAAATTCGTTTCAAAATATTCAACTGCTTACCTGTACAGCTTTCTGGAAATTGAGATTCAGAGAGTGCAGTGATCGATCGATCGATCCCAACATGGGCAAAATGTGGGTGGAGCTTAGCTAGAGATGGGCGGGGAGTAACGTGACTCCTCCATTGATATGTCTAGTATATTGTCCTGTATTGGTTGTAAGGGTTCTTTCTTTGTTTGTGCTGTTAGGCTACCGTTACCAGACATTTTTCAAGCACGCGCGGGCGGATAATTTATGCAAATTACTTTTAAGTTTACCACAAAATTGTTGACTTCATTTCAAGATTAACTGTCTCGCTGCTGCAAATCACCAGACAAAAATTTCAATGAGCAAAAACTTTTGACTTGCCGAATATTTTGAAAACAATTTGACTGAAAATTGTTGGCCACCAACAACTTTCAGTCAACTTGTTTTCAAAATACTTAACAGATCCAGAAATATAACCAATACAATATGTCGTCTGCAAATCAGACCGTTAACAAAGGTTTCACTGAGAAATATTAATCGTACCACTGAGGCATTTCAGCACCATTCTGTATCTATATAACCCACTATTTCACTGCAAATTACTATTCCGGAAATAAACTGCAAGACGATGCGTGGACTGTAGTAAGTGCGACACGGAATATTTTCCACATAGGTGGCTTTGTTAGAGATGTAAAATGATTTGACAGCCTGATAGTCCACCTCACTGTGTCAAAAATAAAACTTTCGTGGGAACTTTTTGTTAACTTTTGAAAACATGCATGTTTGCAAATTATTTGTCATCACAATTCTAAAAAACAATGTTTCCATTTTTTCTGACAAGGTTCAAGGTCATTTAGAGGTCAGAAAAGGTCAGATATGACGTCATACTTGTTTTCTTGGTATGATCGCTTTAAATCTGAACTAAACCATAGCATGCTGTATATCTAATTAAAGCGTATTAAAATGCATTGTCAGAAAACTTGTATGTTTTATATTTCCTCTTTAACGGACAAAGTTATTCGGCACTAAAGTTACGTCATAGCGCAAAAATCGTCAAATGGTAAACATTGCGGTATCATTAACATTGAACTTCAAAGTTCCATATACTGTTTTGCATATCACGAACAGCTCTATTGAAGAATATAGTAAAATGTAACTATTCCTTTGTTTTGCTATTTATTTTATGCTATGATTTCGCAATGCTATGCAGTCTTCTAGTTATAAGCCCATACATTTTCAGAAATAAATAGCCCGGGATAAATTTAGAAAGTGATGGCAGATGTAAATGCGAAATAAATTTATGTACTTTTCTTAAATTTTTGTTGTTTTATGTCGTCTGCTAGGCACACAAAGTAATTCCTGCATGCTATTAAATTGTCTACCCGAAACCTATTTTATAACATGTATGCAATATATTTACATACGCTGTAGTTTTTATAGTAAACTACAAAATAATTATAGCATAATTGTACTTTCCCAAGCCCAATAATACAATGGATAAGATTTCAGAGCTAAAAGCGATTGGTACTAAAAGGGTAAAATCTCAAACAGACCCTAAACGGTGTGCTATATGCCAAGAAGATTCGTGCGATGTTAAGGTTTTGCAACCAAAGGATGAATCATATGATAAATTGATTACTTCTATCCAAGAGTGAGGAGCACTACAAGATGGGAAATATGTAGCTATTTCTCAGAGACTGAAGGGAGAAACAATAGCTTCTCTGAAATTTTTGGGCATCATCAGTGCTATAACGATTCTACTAACAAGGAAAAAATAGAGCGTGCTAAAGAACGCTATGCAAAATCAGTAGACACTGGCAGCTGTATGCCTAAGGGAAAAGGCAGACCATATTCAGTGGACAGGCCATCAACATCGACTGATATCGTCCAAAGCACACCGACTAGGTTTAGTCGTTCTAATACAGAACCCTTTAACGCATATAAGTGTTTCTTTTGTCAAGTAGACAGTGGACAAGAACTGCGGGTAAGGAACTAAGAAATGCTGTTGAAAATAGTGACAGAGATGACTTTAAAGCTAGACTTAATACTGAAATTTCACCAACGGATGCACATGCTATTGATGTGAAATACCACAGAATATGTTGGGTTAAGTATGACCAGAGATCTGCATCATCTACAAAACAGAGGTCTTGCAACAAAACCAGAAGCAAATAACAACATTTATTGAACTTATCCATATGCTCGACTTTCAAACATCAAATAAAGCTTATTTGTCAATTGAAGATATTGAGAACACGTATATAAGTCTTTTAGGTGACACTGTCAAGTCTCATGTTCCAACACACTCCCGTAAATGGCTAAAGATGCGTATCCTACAGGAATTACCACATTTGGAGACTGTGCGACAAACTCCGCTAACAAAGCCTGCACTTATCTACTCACCAGAGCTTCTCAGCAAGAAATGGTAAATCGGTTAATTAACTCCTGCACTGACCAATCAAATGACATAGAACACATATATACATGTGCCAATATAATAAGAAAACATATGAGAACCTTTGTATCCGAGAACGGCAATATGAAAGACGTCCGGGTTACTAGTGATGAAAATGATGTACCTCCATTGCTTTATATACTTATAAGGTGGATAATCAGTGGGCCTATAATGGAGGTAGACAGCCACGTTCAGAAGCGAAATTTAGAACGCAATGCCATAACAATATGTCACGATATCATGTACATCCAGAAATCTGACAGACAAATTAATTACAATAAGAAGACTGATGGAGCCGCCTCCAGAACCCTCAAAGGAAGGGAAAATCCAACTGCATTAAGTATGGCATTGACTGTTCACCATGATAATAGAAACAAGGCATTGGTTGATCTTCTGTCAGCTCATGGCTATTGTGTATCTTATACTCGCACATTGCTCTTAGAAACATCTATAGCCAATGCAGTCATCACTAACATGCAACAGTTTAATGGTATATACATACCACCCTTTCTCATGAAAAATAAGTTTGTCTTCTTTGCTGCGGACAATACAGATTTCAGTGAAGACACCCCCGATGGCGAAGATACGTTGCATGGAATGATAACTGTAGTTTATCAAACGGTTAAGAAAGATGGTGAGCATATTTCTGAACCACTGCAGATTGAAAGCTCACAGAGTTTCACCCTTAAGCCACAATATACAACCATGTTAGAGTGCTCAAAACCTCAAATTCAAAGCTGCAGTAAAAACGGTAGTATGAAGGACTTCAATGTTACCAATGTTCAGAAGAAGACTGGTGATTTAGAATGGCTCAGTGCAAGAGAACCATCAGACAAATCTGCTACTGTCAATCACCTTCCTGGATGGGCTGGATATAACTCTATCATTTCTCCTGCTCATGAGGTGACAGCTGTGGGCCCACTCCCTCTTATACCCGAACCAGCACATGAATGGTTTACGTTGCTGACAGTATTGAAGCAAGCACAGCATATAAATGTCATGGTATTTGGCGATAAGAATCCCAAAACTGTAATTTCATTGAACATGGCGTTGTATGAAAAAGCATTGCAGTTGGTAGACTCTCACCCACATTTGACTGACCAGTATGTTCTCAGGCTAGGCGAACTTCATGCCTCCATGGCTGCAATACGAGCTAATGGTGATTCGATAGAAAACTCTGGACTTGATGATGCCTGGAGTGAATCTGGCATTTATGGACCTGCTACCACAAAACAAATTTTGAACTGTACTCACTACAAACGAGCTGTCAATGCACACATCACCACATATTTTACACTATTTGAAATTATGTTTGATGAATTCTTGAATGAGAATCCAGGCCTTAAGGACAAATTTACTTCTGTAATACTGGCATGTGAAGACGCAGTTGAAAATACTGAAACGCATTGTATGAAAGTAAGAGAGGTACACGAAGAAATCCACAACATCATTGCAGGAAATGGAATTGAAGAAATACTTCAAAATTTTACTGCAGTTAGATCAGCAAACAATATGATGTTCAAGGCTATGTTAAGTTACATGGGACACATTGACCCTCTACTGAAATTCATTAAAGCAACGAGAATGAAAGATTGGTATCTACATTTAGAGGCAGGAGCAGAACTGACTAAGATATTCTTTGCAATGGATAGGAGCAAATACAAAAGGCAGTGGCCTCGGTAACTCTCTGATATGAAAGCACTTGAAAAGACGGATCATGAAATTTGGACTGCATTTGTCTCTGGTGATTTCTCTGTCACAATGAGTGAAATACCATTTGTGTCAATTGGTCCAGACCATGCTTGCGAAATGCAAACCAAAGGGATGAAAGAAAGCAGGGGACTGATTGGAATATCGACAAATCCTAACGCAAGACAAAGATTTTTTCTAGCTGGCCCAGAATTAGCCAGAATCAGTCAACAGTATAAGTCATAGTTTCTTAGTACTGATGCAACCCGTAAGCACCATGGCCTACATCTTATGGTAGACAAGTTAAAGAATACAATATTGTCTTACTGCAATCCATTCAGAGGAGAGGAAAATGACATACTATTTAATATGGTTACACATGCTGCTGTAATACCACAAGAAGCCATACACGACATAGTGCAGTTTGACGAACTTAGACAGAAAATGGTTGAAGACTATGTATCAGGTCGTTTTCATGGCGATGTTAGTTTGTGGGCACCAATAAAACGACAAAAGCTCAAGTCCTACACGTATCAGAATAGTAAGAAGCTGGTAACATCCAAGGCCCAAACCGTGGAACTAAAAGAGACAAAGTCACTATTTGGTAGGCTAATGGTTATTGCGAGGACAAGCAGAGACATTGATTTGCCTTCGGCCATTGGTCAGTATGAATTTGCTGTTAATCCACGGGCTTTATTTGCTTCAGACAGCACGATTTTGCCATGCAATGACAAGGCCAAACCCATTCACGTGCTTCAGCAAAAAGCTGACAACACTCAAGACTCGACAAAGAAAGTAGGAATTTGTGCAGAGGAACCACAAGTACATCGAGAGTTCTCTATATCTGGAACAGAACAATCAAAGGAAATGTCTCTATCTGGTCGGAAAATAGCAATTGTAGACGAAATGGTGGTTCTGCCAAAAATAAAGAAACCACCATATGCTAAAACAATGCTAGACCTTGCTAATCAGTACATTCATGATTTAAGCAGGTTAACACAAATTTACCCTGAACTACACCTGGTCTTTGACTGCTGCAAGCCTGATTCCCTAAAGGCCACTACACGCATAAAACGAGGGAAAGGAAGGTCAGCAATTGCCTATACCGTCACCGATAGTACAAATATTTCCAACACCAGCATGCAAATGATTCTTTCATCAGAAAAAACCAAACAAGACCTTACAGTTTATCTCTCTGACAAGTGTTTGACTCATTTCAGGGAACAGGGTAAGATGTTCTATGTATCAGCAGCGGGAAAAACCTTTTCCAGAAAGGTTGAAGGCGTTTTGGAATTAAATAACCGTGAAGAGGCAGATACACTTATGATATGGCATGCGTTATATGCAAGTGCACTAACACCACAAGCTGAAGAACTCTGTATTTTCTCACCAGATACTGATGTACTAATTCTAGTGATATGTCATTATTCTAAGATGGTTCAAAATGTCTCAATTTCTATGGTATCCGGCAAAATACAGATTAAACCTTTAATTGCTGCTCTAGGGTCTGATGTAGCAGAATCTCTCATGGGATGTCATGCATTCACCGGCTGCGACACAACGGGAAGGTTTTATGGTAAGAGCAAGACACTATGGTGTAAGTTGTTTTGCAAAGCGGATGAAAAAGTAATAGCGGTATTCAAAGATATGAGTAAAGTAGGTGATCTCAATGATGAGACTGTGAAAGTACTTTCCACTTTTGTTTGTCAGGCATATTGCCCCACTGGTGTTGTACTGCAAGAGCTGAAACCTTTACATTGGTATTTATTCTGCAAATTTACTGCAGAAAGTGACAGGTTACCACCAACTGATGCAACATTGTATGATCATATATTGAGGGTCACATTTACAGGCTTCTAATTGGAGTCAGGCCAGTCTCCCAATACAGGTGCATTTAGATCCATGTGCTAATGGGTGGAAGAAAACAAATGGCGATCTAGTTCCAGTAACTACACAATTATTGCCAGCACCATCTGCTGTTTTAGAAATTGTTAAGTGTGCCTGCAAAAAGACAAATTGTGCATCTACCTGGTGTACATGTGGATCAAAAGGACTGACATGCACAGAACTGTGTTTGTGCCCTGACTGTGAAAATGAAGAGCCTGAGGCATGTAGCTTAAGTGACGATGATGATGATGATCGAGACATTTAATTAAAAGTGGATGCCACTTAACTTTGATATGGAATGCTAACACGGTGAGGATTTTGTGCCATGACGTAATTTCAAAAAGCTTTAACTGGATAAGCAACATGGTTTGATTGGCAATTAAAGCTCTCATGGGAAAATGTATATGTCATTATAGCTGACCTTTATTCACCTCTAAATGACCTTGAGCCTACTCAGAAAAACTAAAAGATTTTTTTCCAGAACCTTCACGATAAATACGTGGCAAAAATGTGTTTCCCCAAAATTAATAGAAAGTTTCCCTGAAATTCGATACTGAGACTGACTAAACGCTAAACGTGGCCATACGGTCACAATTGTACGTTATTGCGTAACTTCCGCGATAAATAACGTTTTCTGTTAAAGAGTAAATAAGAAATCACTATGTTTTTTGACAATGCATTTTAATAAGCTTTAATTTGATAACGCAGCATGCCATGATTTAATCCGTATTTAAAGCTCACGTAGTAACAAACCGTATATGACGTCATAACTGACCTTTACTGACCTCTAAATGACCTTGAACCTTGTCAGAAAAATGGAAACGTTGTTTTGTAGAATTGCCATGATAAATACTTTGCAAACATGCATGCTTCCAAAAATTTACAAAAAGTTCCAGCGAAATTACACAGTGAGACTGACTATGAGAGGCGGACAGACAAACCGACTTAAACTATTTGCAAATCCCAAATAGCATATATTTTACTCTCTTTTGTATCTGAATCTTGTCTCAAGGTTCACACAGACAGTCCTAGATAATGTCACAATCCGACTTGTATATTAATTTTATTACGTGTATTTTAAATATGTTTCATAATATGTTGCGTGTGTAAGGTTTAAGGATTCATTCTCTGCTAAACTATGATGACGACTACGCAGACCAGTTGAATTGAATTGAATTGCATCATAATAACGGATTAATCTTGTTCGCAAACAATTGTATTTATTGATTTACTTAAGTAACTTCAAGCTTTGTAGTATGTTTGTGCATTCGTAAGGAATTTGTGAGATTGTCCATAAACGTATTAAATGTACGTTAGCAATTATTAGGTTTCTTTACAATTCACCAATTGTCTATATTGTGAACTATTTTGTAAGATTATTGCACCAATACTGCTGGATAAATTTTTTTTCGCATGCTGCCGTAATTGTATATGTGTTCACATCAGGTTAACACATTCTGACATCGATTCTCAGTAGCTTGTGACATCTAGGCCTATTCATTCAACCGGTTCGTATTGTGGTTAGAACTATTTCTGGTGTTTATATAATTTGTGTAAAATTCATTGCATTTGTCAATTATTCAATTAGTATTGCTGTTGCGAGAAGCATGTTGCTGCGTCTGTGTATTAGTACCAGTATGGTATAAGGGTCGGTTTCCCTTAACAAACAGATCCATTGCGTCGAACATGTGAAAGCGAACATATGCAATATTTTCGCCTCAGGGACGCGTAGTGCACTCACCTTCGTGTAAAGCACCATCTATGATAAATGCATGTATGTGTCATTATATGGAGACCAGTGCGCACCAATTTTTGATATGTCGGTAGTCATCTCGCGTAATATTCCTTATATTTTTTGTAGTAGAGCGTTGTAGTATAAATGTAAATGTTCAGGTACATTAAGCTAAAATGGCTAGCAGTGCAAACTTTGACGGATCAGACACTGGGTATGTGCGATGTCGTTGGTGTTCCATCGACATCCGCGACACCATTTGCCGCCGGTCGAAACACGAGAGGGTCTGTAGGCGTATGATCAAGAAAACAGAACCTATAGAGATGGTGTACACGTGCAAGGAGTGCTATTGTTTATTATCGATTAAACAGTATCCACAGGGGGTGTCCTGTAATCGGTGATACTCCGACTGATATACAAAAAGCAAACATGGCACAGTTTGTTACCAAACCGGCAACCAGGCCTGTGTGGATCTGCAAAGACTGAGACCTATCTCAAAACACGGCCCTTTTCAGGTCCCACAAATTATTCGAAAGAGAACTCTATCTGTTCAAAAAATAAAATAATGTAATAAAGCTTTTACCCCCTCCCCGCCCCCACCCCCCCCCCCCCCTCTTTACACATGCATACACGAGCACACATTCTGACCCGTCAAAAGTGGTCGCTGTGCGCTATTGTTCTAAGTGACCATCTGTGCGCTATTGCCCATGCAGGTGAACGAAGCTGTGAAAACTTTACTCCCAGCGAGGACATTGTAATATCCCGCCTACAGCGTGTATCTCAGAAGCTCGACAGAAATCTAATTTTAATCCATAAATCCAGACCAAGAGATAAACTCGTAGCGACCGGGTTTCGTTTCTCTTTCGCTTCACTTTCAGTTTTGGAAACGAGGAGAGAGGACACGGGGATGGTGGATTACACATAAAATTATGAGTGCTGCAATGAAAATTTGTTAGCCATTAGCATACTGAATCCAAGAAGACATGGAGGACGGAGTCGGTGGAGGTGGTGTGGGGGTGGGTGGGGATGGGTGGGTGGGTGGGACTCGGTGTAATTTCGGTAATTTAATGACGTAAAATAGAAATAATAATAATAATCTGATGTATTGTATAGCCGTCTACGCATACAAGCGTAACTAATATATTCTCATATATCGCAGAGTTACAATCTGAGTGTAAATAAAAACCTCGAACCTTTACCAAATATCAATCTCATGTCATTTGTTCACCAGAACGTGTTTTTATGTATGCGAGTGTGCTAAAATAATCAAGTGCTAACACATGTTCATAAGTGGGCGCCGGATGCTCTTGTTCTAAATGAGCGAGTGGACGCTTTTGTTCATGCAGGTGGCCGATGCACTCTCATGCAGTATAGATTCAGATTTCAGATTTTTTATTTTATTAGTTATTGTATTTTCTATTCTGCTATATTAAAAACGTATTTTATGAAAAAACATTTGACAGCGACTAGCGGCGTGGTTTCCAAAGAAGGGTAATAAAACTAGGAAAATTACTGTGTCCGGGTACATACACATGTTGACGCGTGTAAAATGTGTAGCCGCCTGTTTAAAATTGCGACCGCGACATTTTTTGAAAATTTAATAATTAAATGACTGCCACTTTAAAGACATATATCTCCTTAAATACGATAGATACATGATTATTATCTATATAATATTATACATACAACATCGCTTAGTTTGCCGATATATTACCCGTGTAACGCCGTACTTCACTCTGATTCTTTTGAAAATCAAATGACTGGTATGTCATTTAAACAATAGCGTCTGGCCGAACATTTACACAATAGCGGCCACATGCATGAACAATAGCGCCCAACCGCTCATTTGGAACGATGGCGAATTGCATTTGACCTCTTGACCTATACACATCAATCATTTTTGACTGGAGGGGGTTACCGAGCGAGCCAGTCATTCCAGTGTAACACCTCAAGAATACTCCTCCTGGTCTTCAACTGGACATTGATCAAGCAGAAATCTGAATTTTCTCGACCACCATGCTTCTGATGAATGACCACTTGAAGGATTATAAATTTACAAAAGATACTTTCCAAAAATCTAAATTTCCTTGAAAGTATTGGCAATCAAATGGTTCACTGAAGTAAGTAGTATTGTAAGCGTTTGAATGTGCTGCCGACACAAAAGAACTTAATTGCACATTATTACGTATACATAAACAAGACCGTTAGCCTCAATGAACTATTGGGATACGTGTAAGCGAATGATTTGCTGTATGCATGGCCTATATAGTATGTTACTTGTGATGACATTCTATGAATTGTTATTAAATTCTTGAAAACTTTTTATCTGGCTTGACTTTTCCACTTAAGGATCGTGAGATTGTCATGAATGATGACCCAGAGTATGTGAGTACATGCCCCAAAACACCTGTCCACAATGTCTGTCTTCTCCTTCTTTTTCTTTCAGCATTGTTCCCCTCCTTTTCTTTCAGATCCAGAGCTGGAGCTGGAGCTAAAATGCAGCAACGAACACAACAATGACAGACGGTCAGAAAGACAGATGGAAGACTGGAATGGACAACAGAACAACAGATGGGCCAGCCTGCTGGCGGACCGCGAGGAAAATGGACGTGTGTCCATCTCATTCGCGGCCCATAGGCAGGTATGCTGGTCTGTCGAACGGACTGACAAACCAAACAACAAATGGACAGACTGACTGACAACTCTGGGCACAGCAAGCTGCTGGTGTACGCTTAAGCAATGTACTTGGCCCCACTTGCTCAGTCTTCTCGGATGGGACTTTAAATTGAGGTCCCGTCATACAGTGCCCATCACTGTGCGAACGTGAGCTAGGGTTAGGTAGGGAAAAAAAATCTCGGTATAATCAAAGTAAACAGGATGCTGAATGGATTCGTCCTCGGATGGAACCACACAACATACGGATTACAAAAACAAAACAAAATTGTTAGAATTAGAATCTTTCGGACTTTTCGATGGGACTATGGAGGGATGTAACCCGGATGACTGATCGAGTTCGTCCTCGGACGGACACAGTCACCATTAGGGCTACCTAACCAACCAATCAAAATCAAACACGTGCGCGCTGGTGCCTGCTCGGATGATGGCCAGAAGAGCAAATGGGTCCCAGGACCCGAAAGACCCCACAACCCAACCTCCCCACTCCCCCCAAAGGGGCCGGAGAGGTCTCTGACCTAAAGCCCCCCCCCCACGGGTACATCAGGTCATAAGACCGTACACACCTACTCCCCCTCCCCCGACCCAGCACCTACCCCATCCCTTCCCCACCCCAGTTAGGTCCAGGTTAGGCCATCGCCATCACCCACGCCCAAACACGAAGAGCAACAGAAAAGCCATGGACAAGAACAGCAACATGAGACAAAATCGAGAGACAACGATCAACACACACACACACACAGAGACACAAGCTAATGCACAAACCGACGTCACAAGAATTCACAAGAATTCAACAGAAACCATAAAGGCCAGGCGTGAGTCTAGACCCTAGCATTGGGAACTAGCATATAAACGCCTTAAATATTACAACACACACACACTATTGGGAAATATCGATTTCGTGTCAAAGCTAAGGCTCAGCGCTCACTGTCTGCATATCGAAATAGATAGATACTGTCGGCCCAAGATACCTGTAGAGTCCCGACTCTTTGCAATCTAAATAAAGTAGAAGATAAGAGACACTTTGTCTTTGAATGTCCTACATTCCAGGAAGCTAGGGATTCTTTATTTTCTTGTGTTGTCTAGCTGTTCTAACTTTGATTCTTTAAATGAGCACGATAAATTTGTCTTTTAATGCCATGTAATCGTGGCTCTACAGACATATCTAAAATGATTCTAAAATTTGTCAGCGTCATTATGGAGAAACGAAATGCCTTGAGGTAATGTTCCCCACTTCATCGTAAGATTTATTATTGCCGTGTACTAATATACCAGTTGCTCATAAATAACTCTAATGGTGAGATCCGATCAGTTACTCAAGTATATGACGTCATAATTAATTACGCCATATGTAGGCTGACGTCACAATCAAACTACCTAACGAATGACGAATTTAACTCAACCATAATCATTTAAAAGTCCGTGAAGTTTACAGATCCTTTGAATGGTTAATTACTATCTAATGAACATTCTGTTGGCATTTTGAGGCTAGTTCGGCAGGGTGCTGGTGTACTCGTAGACTGCAATGGCGCCCGGTCTGGTTAGTTTCAAAATATTCAGCAACCTATCTGTATAGTCACTTTAAAAAAGGGGATCCTGTGACCTCAGGGTTCAAAACACATAAATCGATCCAAACGCGCTCAGAACGTTGGCGGGGCTGCGAATGTCCGGCGCATAACTTGATATGGATCAATCCTTTGCAGTAGTTAATCCGGTTGTGGACTCGATTTGCCTATTGCTTTGTACAATATGTATATATTTAATTAAGTAGTGTTTATTTATTTATATAAGGCCTATAGTTGTTTCATATATCTTGTTTATTTATACGATTGTACTTGCATTGCCGTATCGTTATGTTGGATTTTTGCAATAAACTATCTATCTATGTCCTCCTCACTCGCCATCATTATTTTTCCTGGGCCTCATTGAAAATATAAAAATTTTACATATTTTTTTAAGCACAGGTTCGTTGCACATTGTTAGAACCTCTTTTGTTTTGTTAGGATTTGCGCTTGCAATATAGTAAAGTGGGATACATTTTTCTCTTAAATCATTGTATTTGTTGCATTTATAAAGAAAGTGATTTTCGTCATCGAATTCGTCACAGGTTGTACATAGTCTGTTTTGCCTATCAATTTTCGTCCATCGTCCGGTTTCAATGGTCAGTTTATGGTTTAGTGTGCTCAAATGAAATAGAATATTGGCGTTTCTTGTTGTGAGAACATTAACATAATTTTCAAATTTAAAGTCTCCTTTAATGTCCTTGTAGAATAATAGTCTAGTCGATGTGTAGAGTTTATCTTTCCATGTATTCAAATATTGCATTTGGAGCGTATTCTTTGTCACCTTTACTATATTGGGCTTGTTGATATACTTAGCACTAAATAAGTGTTCTTGATCGGTTTCTTGGAGGATCGACTTTATTGCTGTTAACCATGCAAAGGTAAAATTGGTTTCCTGTTCCAAGTCTCGACAGATATAGTAAAGTACAGAGGACAATTTCCGTACCTTGCATTCACTAGATCTGTCCAAAGCCAGATCATGTTAGTCTTGATGGTAATACTTAGCGGATAACGCCCTGTTTCTCCATACAACATCGCTGTGCAGCGATATGGGTGTAAAATAAATACAATACAAGAAGTTAAGAACATAACAAAGTTGTAAATTTACCACTGAAATTGAGCAAAATAACTGTCTGCGCGCGCGTAGACTCGCATATCTCGAGGCCAGTTTTCTTCAATAGAGACATATTGAATGCCTGTAACCCTTACATATCGAAGCCGGCAAAAGCAGACCTTTGTAGTGATCTTGAAGAATATCTATTTGCAGACCGAAATAATAATATTTTTGGGAAATTTACCACTGGAATGACTGGCTCGATAATCGAGCCAGTCATTCCAGTGGTAAATCTTTACAAATAATTCTCCAAAATAGATATTCAATTTAGATTCTTAAAGCAATTTTATCCATTATAATAGTTGACGCAAGCGAGGCGAGAATCGCATTATGAATATAGCTTTATTTATGACTGAATGCGTACTCAGTGTCGTTGCATACTATATACAATTCATCATAAATAGGCATTTCAATTTGTATTCAAATTCTATTTGACGAATTTCGGCTTGGTACACAATCAAGAAACCCTTTTTATGCAATCTTCCAGAAAATAGCCTGTAAGCAAATATGATAAACGCAAATAAATTGTTTGTCAAACCTTTAGAGGAAAAGGCTATTCTGGCTCGTTGCCCTCTTAAGGATGGGACTTCAACGCCAGCAACGGTAATCAAGATGCTGATAAGAACTGCTTATAAGATTCTGGTTAACTTAGTTATGTTCTCGGATCTGTCACAAATGTGTCTCAATAGTGTGATAAACAACATGAAAGTATATTCAACACATAAGAGCCTACTATTAAGCAATATTTCCAACTCCCACGACCCCTCGCTCCCCACAACATTACTGAATATACACGAAGACTATATGAATATAATATAATTTGATATTTAGGTTACGACTGGAATGACTGGCTCGATTACTGAGCCAGTCATTCCAGTGGGGAGCTTTCGGGACTGTTCTTCTCTTGGCCTGCAAATGGACATTTCTCAAGATCACTGCAGCAGTCGTTTTTGACCAAGTTGATCATTAAATGGTTATGTTGACACAAGAGGGTTAAAATGATAACGTACGCTTTAACAATTCACCACACGATATATGAATACGACAGTGCCCCTTTCCCCGCTCTCACGATTAATTGGAGAATATGCTCAATTCTCCTTATACCACCTTCGTGTGCATGAATTGTATATTATTGATAGATCAATTTAATAACTGTTTGGTATTCTGAAACTAATTTGTCTTGGGAATATGCTCAATTGAGTTTCTCTTTGTGCCTTTTTCAAGTGTGCGAATTGTACCTCGTTTATAAATTTAATGACTACCGAATAGTGTGAAACTAATTTGGCTGAACAATTCTCAAGCTACCTTCTCTTTGTGCCATTTTCAAGTGTACGATTTGAGTCACAATCTAATAGCTGTCGATTATTTCGACCTTTCTCCTTATGCTACTTTCGAGTGTACGAATCGCATTTTGTCGATAAATCTATAATGAATATAATTATGTATATAAAATATACCTTCGTGAAATATGGTATCAACTGTAACACCTCATATGTCTATACAAGGCCTGAGTGTAATAAAGTGAACTTGAACTTGAACTTGCGATAGATTGGAACGTGACAGTGTTTTCCCCTTTTTGACAGAGCGCGCACATGTTGATATTAATATTAATAGTCAGTATACATTTAAAAACAATAATAACAACAACAATAATAATAATAATAATAATAATAATAATAATAATAATAATACATTTACAATAATTACTTTATTTATATATAATCACCATTTTCATCATTCTTATTATCATTATCTTGGCCATTAAATTGTTAAAAGGTAAGTTGATGCGTAACATTTTGATTGTTTAGACGCACTTTTGACAGAAGAAGGGTTAAATTTGTATGCCAGTACCCATTTAGCAGTATATACTACTTACCTATCTCTGCTGGGTTTATTTCGGGCTTTATGCGCGCGAACACGAGCATACCACCGAGCACACACATCAACACGACTACCTGTAACATCGCGGAAGCTCTTGTCAAGTATAGAGTCGCCATCGTCATGTTAACACAAGTCTGCTCTGCTTGACATCTAGCCGTGACAACGAACAGGTAAGCTATGCCTGATGATCGTGTAGTGCGGTACGACCAATGCGCTCACTCACACCGTTGCGACTAGTAACATGAGCAGAGCGGGGTGGCTAGACCGTGAAATAGAGAGAAAGTTATGACCCTAAATATATAAACAAGTTTACTGGGCCAAGTAGCAGTAGTAGTAGTAGTAGTAGTAGTCGAAGTGAACGCACGCGTTTATTTAGCTCTGCAATTGCTGCCCGAATTTGCTAGTTTCTAGCGCGATTTTGTAGATAAATTTTATACATATATTTCGTATTAGTGTTTCCTTTCAAACTTTATGTTTAATTTCTAAATTCTTGTCTTGGTTGGAGCGCATTTACTTACTGTGGTCAATGCAATACATTTCTCGCTGCGCCAGTCTGCTATTTCTATAGTTCGTAGGCTAGCGCATTATATTTGGCAAGATCGCTTGAGTGAGTGGATTTAATTCCTTTGTCATTTGTAAGCACAAGCCTAGTTCTTTAACTATATAAATCCTTATAGTCAGTTGGCTGTCCCCGGTCAACTCGAACAGACTAACACATATATGACTGTAATATGTTAGTATGCATTAGGAAACCACTTTAATCGGTTAGGTGTTAGTGAACCACTTAGAAAGTGGTTCAAACTAACAAATATACGACTGTACTCTCTATTCGTATATTTGTTGGTAGACGTCAGGGTTTCAAAAGGGGACACTATTTATTTAGTGTTTAGCTCTTTCCCCGACGTCTTGGTGTTATATATTTGTATTATATATTGTAGTAGTATGGGGTACCTCTTTTTATAAAACACCATGGCAACCTCATATAAGCGTACCCTGAGTCTTAAAATCACGACAAAGGGATGGGGGGTTTCGGCAATTGAGGTGTATCATGGGTTGAAGGATGTAGTTGGGGCAGGGCCACGGGTCCTTCAAGGTCTCGTTAATGTTTCCAAATCTGTATGGAATGTCACCGTAGTTAATGAAAGTGTGAAGGAAAAGTTGCTCGACGAGGTCCTTGTCGTGAAGGGTGAGGTGTGTAATGTGGAGGAAATAGATTCTGATCGTCTATTAGTCAAGATGAAGGTTCCATTAGAGATCCCAGATGAACGGGTTATCACTGAATTGATCAAGTATGGCAAAGTGGACAAAGTAGAACACGAGACCTATCCATTTGATCGAACCTTAGAAAATGGCATCAGAAGAATTTGGTTTGAAAAGGTAGAACAGCCTCTCCCAAGCAAGGTCACCATAGATGGTCGAATTATCTTGCCATTATGGTACAGGGGGAAAATCAAAGAGTGTAGAATCTGCTTAAGCACAGAACATCTTGCAACAGATTGCCCTAACAAAAACAAATGTCTAGTTTGTGGATCATCTGATCATTTTAAGTGGCGATGCCCGCAGAACAAATATGTCAAAAAGGGTGCTGATAAAAGTGCAGAGCAAGTTGTCTCTAAAGAGAATGTCATAGAACCGGTAGCTGCTGAGATTGTAGCTGAAATCCATACTAATGGGAAGCACGTTGCTAAGGAAAATGTCATCGAACCAGTAGTTGCTGAGATTGTAGCTGAAGTCCATGTTAATGAGAAGCATGGGGAAAAAACTAAGAATCCAATCGCTGTAGTGGCAGGCGATGAAATAGAGGTTCTAGATGAGGGGCTAAGTCTTACTCCAGTAACAAGTCAATCCAAGTTTGATGACAGAGAGGCTAATTCCACACAAGTTGAAGATGATGATCAATACCCTCTGGAAGAGAGTTTTAATTTAGGACAAGTAAAATTCAGGTCGCAAGATACTGAAACTAACTTTGATTTTCCACTGAGTACACTCAATCTAGACGATTTAAATAATATAGAGAAAATAATTGGTGTCTCGGATCGATTGAGTGGAACAAAGCGACAGAAAGATGGAGAGAGTTCTGAATCAGAAATAGAGGAAAGTGATATAGAAGACGATAATATGTCAGTCGCTGAATCTGATATATCCATTCAAACACAGAGTTCTAAATCACCTGATGAAATGGTCATGTACAGGTCAGAGGCAGGAGAGGTGTTAGTTCCATATGTGACGGCAAATGGTGTTAAATATAGGCATCTGCGTCATGATTCAGATATATTAAAATATAAGCATTTAGAAAAAGTTGAGCTAAGTAATGCAGCGTTTGTGAGTAAAATAGGTAAATGGTCTAAGAGAGGGTCGAAAAAACCCAAAATCTAGTTAGCTTAATAATGGCGGTTTTACACAGAATTTTATTACCTTTTATGCTAATTTGCACACTCAATTGTAGAGGCTTAAATAGTGACATAAAGCAACGTCACTTACTAGAGACTCTGAAAAATGAGCAGATTGACATTGCTTTGATACAGGAAACAAAAATTCAGAAGTCAGAATCATACGATTATTTAGAAAAGATTTCTGGATCCAGAATATTTTATTCGTTATCTCAAGATAATAGTGCAGGCGTAGCAATTGTTATACTCCCTCGTTGTTCAGCCTATGTAAATATAATCTCTTCAGTATCAGGTGCAAATGGTCGCTGGGTGAGAGTCACGCTAGATATACAACAAACACCTGCATCTCATCAACTACGTCGTAATTTTTTTAAGGAGATGTCTAAAACAGCACTAGATAACATCACTGAAAACTTAGTAATGGGTGGTGACTTTAATTGTGTCTTAGACAAAGAAAATGACAGGAATGCAACTTCAACTTATACTGATACATCACATAGACTCTTAAAAGAAATATGTGATAATGAAAATTTAGTTGACACCTATAGAATATCAAAACCTCATGGTAAAGATCTTACATGTTTTTCGGTAGATGGTAAAGTTGGTTCAAGGATCGACAGAATTTATGTGAATAGTTTGTTAACAGGGTACTGGAGAGATGTTAATATTAAGCCAGTTGCATTCTCCGATCATAACATGGTTTGTGTAACCTTTGCCAATGCTGACTGGGTAACAAAAGGGGTCGGGTTTTGGAAATTAAACACAACACTGTTGGGAGAAGAATTTTATAAGAATAATATAGAGAGTTGTTGGCAACATTGGATTAATAGGAAAGCATCATATAAGAGCACATTGCAATGGTGGGAGGATGTTAAACTGGATTTAAAGTATGTTTCCCGAAAGTATGATATTAGAAAAGCACAGGAAATACGCAAACGCAAGAAAACACTTCATCGATCACTGATGAAAATTAATGCTAAAGTAAATAATAGCGAAGAGAATTATTATGAATTACTGGTTAAAATTAAAAGTAAAATAAGAGATATAGAACAATATGAGTTTGAGGGTGCAAAAATTAGAGCAAGAGCCCAGATGCACGCAGAAGGGGAAAAGCCAACCCGATATTTTTGCACATTAGAAAAAGCACGGGCAATAGATAAGGTGATGTGCTCATTAAACATGCCGGATGGTTCAACCGTCTTTACCAACAATGAAATGAGTACTATTGTATGCAATTACTATGAGTCATTGTACAAGTCAGAGGGAATTGATGAAGATGCAAAATTGGATTTGTTACCAAATATAGACAAAAAGGTGTCAAACACAGGCAGTGAATTTTGTGATCAACCCTTAACACTAGAAGATTTAACTAAATCCCTTAAAGGTATGAAACTAGAAAAATCACCGGGGTGTGATGGCCTTCCAGTTGAATTTTACCAAACGTTTTGGCACCTTGTAGGTCCAATAATGGAAGAATTAGGCACTGAAATTTTTGAGAAAGGCCATTTACCACCAACTATGGCTAGGGCATACGTAAGGCTAATATATAAAGGAAATGACAGACGTCTAATTCAGAACTACAGACCAATTTCTCTACTATGTGTAGACTACAAAATAATATCCAGAGCACTAACATTGAAACTAGGTAGTGTTTTGGGAGAAATCATTGGAACAGAGCAGACATGTGCTGTACCCAGGAGGACAATTCTAACCAATACCATGGTAATAAGAGACCTTATACAATTGGTTGAGAAGGATAGCATCCCTTCAGCTGTGATTGCCTTGGACAATGAAAAGGCATTTGACCGTGTGGAATGGGATTTTCTTTTTAATTCTTTGCAATCGTTTGGGTTAGGCTCAAACTTTATTAAATGGGTAAAGATTTTATATACGGATATCAAGAGTAGCTATTTAGTGAAAAATCAATTATCCAGAGAAATTGTCTTAGAACGTGGGGTTAGACAGGGGTGTTCCCTATCGCCATTATTATTTGTTATTGTGATGGAATCACTTGGCATAGCATTGAGGCAAAATAATAACTTTCAAGGCATATGTATTCGTGGCATAGAAAGACCACTTAAGATGTCACAATATGCTGATGACACAACTGTGTTTACCAGTTCAAACAAGGATTTTGCAATTTTAAACCACGTACTAGAAAAGTTCCAAAATGCATCTGGTTTGAAAATCAATAAAGGAAAATCCAAAGGATTATTTCTGGGGCCATGGAAAGAGCGGAATGACCAGCCACTTGAAATCAATTGGTCTAATGATACCATTAAGATTTTAGGCATCTATTTTGGCAGGAAACCGAATACAATACAAAATTGGAATGAACGATTGTCTAAGCTTAAGAGAATATTAGCAAATTGGAAGCGTCGTCGTCTTTCAATCTTTGGTAGAGTGTTTGTTGTCAACAACTTGGCATTATCTGGGCTATGGTATACAGCATCTGTTGTACACATGCCAAAACATGTAGAAAAGGAGGTTAATGAGTTGATATTGTCATTCATATGGGAAGAAAAGAATCATTTAGTTTCCCATCGTGTTCTCAATAATGCTAAGTTAGAAGGAGAACTTGATTTAATTGATATTAAAGTGAAATGTGTTTCTTTAAGGTTAAAATTTTTGGATGATCTTATTACATCAGATGAGACGTGGGCATGTGTTTCACGAGCTCTCATGGAGAGAATTGTAGAACCATTTCTGGCGGAGCATGTTTTTACCTCAAAGAAGCCACCTCCGAATAGCCAAATGATACCAGATGTGTTTAAAGATCAAGTTAAGGAGTTAGAAATATTTGACAGATACATGCCTCCACCTACGTGCTGGAAGGAAGTACTAGAACAGCAATTGTGGGGCAATAGTAATATATGTTATAACAATGCAGTACTTTATCTACCGTCCTTTGCAAAATATGGCATTCAACATTTATCGGATATGATACACCCTCATACACGTAGATGGATTTCAATGCAAGACGTAGCTAGAAAAACACATATGAGGCATATAGATGTCCAGTGGTTGCTAAATAAAATAAAACATGCTGTACCAATTGAATGGTTTCGTCTGCCAAATGTAAATAATAATAGTTTGACTCCACAACCCGCATTAGTTCTTGATGATGAGATGTTAAAATACAAGATGAGATCCAAGGAATGGTACCATATTATGAGACGAAAACAAGTAACACCTCCCATAGCAATTAGGAGATGGGATGACTCAAGCTATAAACCATCCAGTTGGAAAAATGTATGGAAAATCTTACATTCTCCATACATACCAAATATGGCTCGTGATTTATTGTGGCGATTACTACATCGACGGCTATGGGTGGGACACTTGACATACAAGTGCAATATTACGACTTCTGATAGGTGTTACTTATGTCAAACAGACGAGGAAACAATCGAGCATTTATTTGCGGAATGTCCAATATCGTCACAATTTTGGGACTATATCAGCCAAATCTTGGCAAAATTTGGAGAGAAGCCCATTGTTCTAGACACGCATGTAGTCTTATTTAGAGAATTTGGATCAAGCGGTGTAAATATCATAAAGTCTGAAAGGACTATTTTAATATCAATACTAACCATAGGTGTTTGGGCCATTTGGAAACATCGGTGTGCACAGACGAAAAATCCATCTATGGGCAATCACAATAGAGCAATAAAGGCAATATTTCGTTCATTGCTGCTGAATCATATTCCTTGCGAATATTTTAGATTAAAGCAGCATGGTAAAGAAAAAGTATTCAAGGACATATGGTGCAAAACAAACATAGTTTCAATAGAGTTGGGAGCTGTAAAAATAAATGAGCCTGCACTAGCTTAAATCATTTAATTACTACAGCTGATTTATCTGTGTCTTTTAATTAATCTGTATCATGTAATTCATTTTAGTCTGCACTTTGATATTGTTATGTTTAATAATTCATGTTAACAAATAAACAGACTGGGGTAATCTAATAATCAATCGATAAAGTAAGTTGCCATTGAATTATAAAATTGTCCCAGGTAATTTTAGGAATTTGCACAGAGTTTTATAAGGTTATTTGTTCCCGGGTAATTTACAAAACCTTACAACAAAGTAAATCAAAAATGGAAACAAGAGCGCCATCTATTTCCATCTATTTTTCTGTAATTTTCCTGCTGACTATATATGTTATGCTACCCAAATGCTACTACGCCCGCTGATCTTTAAAAACTCAGCCCACTGGCGTCAATGATTGACTTATTTGTCATTGATTGACGAGTCAATTTTCATTTGTTGAATAGTTGCACTCGCCACACGGGCCAACTACCACACATGGATTGAATGGTAATTTACAAAACCTTACAATAAAGTAAATTGAAAATGTGAACAAGAGCACCATCAATTTTTCTGAAATTTGTCTGCCGACTATATGTATTATACTACCCAAATGCTACTACGCCCGCTGATCTTTAGAGAATCAGCCCACTGGCGTCAATGATTGACTTATTTGTCATAGATTGACGAGGCACTTTTCATTTGTTGGATAGTTGCACTCGCCACACGGGTCTACTACTACACCTGGGTTGAATTGTAATGCCTTTGTTAAGTTTTGTTTTGCTAGTGGAGCTTTATCAGCCTATTGTTTTGTATCTATACTTTTTAAGCCATATGTATTTATAGATTGTATTAATGCTCATTATTTATCATTGTTTTGGTGTAATATTAATCAAGATTACTAGTTCACCAAGTTTTTTTCTGGGGGTTTGCAAGCCTTTTTAAAGGAGTTCCTCCGTGAAGTTTGTCCGACTGCGGCAGCGTCGGTTTTTCAAAAAAAAAAAAAAAGTAGTAGTAGTAGTAGTGGTAGTAGTATTAATGGTAGTAGTATTAGTGGTAGTAGTATTAGTGGTAGTAGTAGTAGTAGTAGTAGTAGTAGTAGTAGTAGTAGTAGTAGTAGTAGTAGTAGTAGTAGTAGTAGTAGTAGTAGTAGTCAATATTGTCAACGCACTGGCTCAGAATCTTCAATAATTGAACAAATTAAAAAATTTAAGATATTTTGGTTTATCTTACTGCCTGAGATTTGTCATTTTGTTTGAGGAAAGCCTTATGGCATTAATGTTAACCATTTACTGGTTCAATTTGTTCAGTAGAATCCAAATATTTGCTTACTTATTTAATGTACATTTGCAGGCACATACACGGTCATTCCCGAGAATATGCCACTGGAGCGACTGTCTCGGTTTCCGAGCCAGTCATTACAGCGGTAAATTTTCAAAAATACCCCAATCCCCGCCGGCAAATGGACATTTCCCAAGATCACTAAATTGACCGTTTTTGGCTGACCATCATGCAAGGGTTAATGGTGAATGATTGAGATTGATATTCTGGATAGCTATTTGAGTTTTGCTTCTTTTTTTTTACTTAGCCAAGTAGCAGTAGTAGTAGTAGTAGTAGTAGTAGTAGTAGTAGTAGTAGTAGTAGTAGTGTTGGTAGTAGTATTAATGGTAGTAGTATTAGTGGTAGTAGTAGTAGTAGTAGTGGTAGTGGTAGTGGTAGTAGTAGTAGTAGTAGTAGTAGTAGTAATAGCAGTAGTAGTAGTAGTAGTGGTAGTAGTAGTAGTAGCAGTAGTAGTAGTACTAGTAGTAGCAGTAATAGTAGTAGTAGTAGTAGTAGTAGTAGTAGTAGTAGTAGTAGTAGTAGTAGTGGTAGTGGTAGTAGTAGTAGTAGTAGTAGTAGTAGTAGTGGTAGTAGTAGTAGTAGTAGTATTAGTTGTAGTAGTATTAGTGGTAGTAGTATTAGTGGTAGTAGTAGTAGTAGTAGTAGTAGTAGTAGTAGTAGTAGTAGTAGTAGTAGTAGTAGTAGTAGTGGTAGTGGTAGTGGTAGTACTATTAGTAGTAGTAGTAGTAGTAGTAGTAGTAGTAGTAGTAGTAGTAGTAGTAGTAGTAGTAGTAGTAGTAGTAGTAGTAGTAGTCATTTTGTGCGCGCATGCGTGCATGCGCGCATGCGTGTGTGCGTGCGTGTGTGTGTTTGTGTTTCGTGGTTTATTCACTCTAGTTTGAACTGCCAAAGGGGTTGGAGATGTATTTTATCTGCAGAGTAGTTAGGCAGCCTTAAACAGTAAGAAGAGTTCTCCAACTACAACCTTAAAGCCCCTTCAAAGATAAAAAAGACTGTTGACATGTAACTTGAATGCTTGAAAGATTTATGCTCTAATCAATATGCCAAAACGTAAATGTTTTGAATGTGAATCAACTTTCGCTAGGTCAAATGACCTGCATCTCCAAAAGATCCAACTCCATAACAATAAAGATAGTGACTATCTAGACAGTGAAGCTGGAGAAATCACGGAGAGTGAAACCGAGAACTCAATTGAGTCTGAGAGTAAAGATGAAGATCAAGATGAAAAAGAAGACATAGGCAATCACGAGCTATTCGCCATATTCCAAAATATGACTTAGACGCTTACAATCAGGTTTTTATGGCGAAGTCAACATGGCCCCACTGGTGCAGACCACCCGTATATTTCTGTACATTCTGATGCATTAATTACAATGTGTACCTCCATGATGCCCCATTGAAGAAGATTATAGAGTGCTACGCTCATCAAGATAAATCATCAGGAAACTAAAGACTTTATTACCGAGGGGTATGCATACAATGAAACGGTGTTCTCAGATTTTTGTAAGAGAGCATTTACAGTCAAGGAGTACATAAGCAACAATCCAGATGATTGATGTTGATGATAACCATGATGATGTGGTCATGATAATAAATTATTCTGAAACTGAATGTGTTGATATTACTGATGCATAAGGTATCAGTCTAACCATAGACACATGGGTCTCCAGAACATTGACTATGTGTTTATGCTATGTACTATTTTCTTTACTATAAAAGAATGTGAATATGAATAAAATTTTGGTTCTTTATGTGCGTGTTGGTTTGGTGATTGTCAGTATATATCCATTCCTCAATATACGGATCAGAGTCTAGAAAGCGCTCGAAAACAATTAACAGCACATGGTACTGCAAAAAAGATGTGCATTGCGTACGCATTGAACGCTTGCGAAAATATAATTATTGTAACATGGCTAGCAGTAAATTCTTTTTGGCAATTTTCCTTAATCCTAAACTAGGTAGACGTTAGCTCAAGGGAGCGGATCTCACATGGTTTACTCTCGAAACGCTAGGTGATGGATAAAGACACAGGTCACCCTCTGACTCAATGGTGACTTGGTGCGGTCTACGAGACATCCGCGCCTTCACAGGAAGGTCGCCACAGTTGCTTATCTGTTTCGTTCTCCCCACCGTAAATAGATAGTAATTTTTAATGCTTTTGCAATTTGACTTGTCCTTGTCTTGTTATTTGTGGTTGTGCTGTCAGTGTCCCAGTCGGTACGTGCCATGAGACATGGCTGCCCAGGGCCATCTGCCAGGAAGGCAACCCGTTACAAAGTTAAATAAGTACTAAGCCACTTGCGGCCTAAATCATGAATATTTGAAGTTAAAAACTAAATGATAGTTTAGCTCCACAAGAACGCCCGCAGAAATAAAGCGGCAACTTCTAACTCAGTACTTCAAGCCCCATAAGGTGGCAGCGTTGAATTCCTCCGAAATCAGCAACACCATCTTCGCGTAATCGAGCGTATATCCCTCATGCAAATATTTACACTAGGTTGATTCATTTTCTCATCTTTAGCATTGTTTGAATAGGAGAGCGGCCCTTTTTGCCGCATCTCCTCCTCTGCTTCGGTGTTATAGGCATCATCAGGCTGACGTACCACATTGGGACGAATCAGATGTGGAAGATGAGAATACAGAGCAGCGCATACCCCTGGAAACTACAAATGGCACCCAATGAGGGACTCGAAGAAGAAACGAACTGTCAACCAATTATAGCTATCGCATGTTTCAGTCCCATTCTACTTTAATACGTATGCCCTACATCAAGAGGTAGAGTACATGGGCGGTAGGACTGCGAGAGCTGTTACCAGTAATTACACATGGGATCATTAGTGGCCATAAGACAGGAATATTCACTGATCAGCGAGGAAGCATTTATAAATACATCGTAGGCAGATATATCCTATATAACACTGTCAGACATCTATAGTGTGCAACTCACACCATTGACGGATTATGGACGTCGTCAGATAAGTTCCCCAGGGAGGCAATACTAAACCTCACGCACAATACTCCCACCCTGTGAATCCGCAGGTGAACAGTGGCAATACATGCAAACACATAGGCCTGCGTCTCCTCCATTACAAACATGATACCCTCTGCAGTGGCGAGTCTCAACAACCAAGAAGCACCAGAAGCCATACACAGACACACGCCACTTATCATCCGCGATTTCCCACTGCGATTTCCCACTGGGCCACCACCCTATGAAGGACGACCTACACCACGCCACTCAGGTCCGCCTAGGCGTATGAGTGATGCATCAGCAGAAAAAATTCACCGCCCTATACCTGTATGGAAGCTTGCGGTATCAGCTGTACCGACATATTATACAGAACAGTGTTATCGTCAGGAACCCTTGGGCCCAAATTTCCTTCACTACCTCCATCGCGGATCATCAGGACTTGCGGCCTGGTAGGCCATATACACATCCACAACCACCTCAGCATGGAGGTAATCCGTTACCTCATTCAGCATTTACTCCCATTCCTGCCACACCACCACCTAGATTTGCACCGATCAGTCCCTATCATGGCACTGGCCAAGTAATTCTTCCACTCGAATTCAGCAAGGAGGGTGACTGGGCCAATTATAATTGCCAATTAGAAATTATTAGCAGAACTAACAGATGGACTGATCAGAAAATAGGAGAGTATCTGGCTCCTAAACTGTCAGGAAAGGCACTACAGGTCTTGGCAGATTTAGGGTCGGACATAACACACATATACAACATTCTTGAGAATGCCATATCCGAAATGTTTGGTGGCACAGCTCTCGGAGAGACCAGCCATCTGCAGTTGAAAAATCTGCAGCGATGGGCTAATGAAACTCTCCCTGAGTCATCAAGCTGCATTATGCGTTTAGTCACCCAGGCATATCCCAGCAGAAATTACGAAGGAGTCATTCATTTACAGTTTGCCACTTTTATAGATGCTTTAAGTGGCGAACCAGCCCTTAAAGAGAAACTCTTTTCAATGGAGCATGGCAGCTTGCACACTTTAACAGCAACTGCTGTGTGCACAGAAAATTTCCTCGAGAGAGAAAAGAATGCGAGGCGTCAAAACTGTCCAATAAATGAAGTGAATGACACAAACATATTAATCGCCACAGGCACCACACCAGTCTCAGCTATGTCAGCTGAGGCAAATCAGCATCAAACACAAACTGCCTGCACTAAACCCTCTTTCTTATGTAAAACGGCAGTGGTTGGTTGCAGCATCTCTGCTGAAACAACGTTTATCCAAGCACCACGTCCAACCACGATGCCACCTAGCACACGGTGCTCTCTAGTGGTATGCACTATATAACTCCCACCACAATCACCTACGGTATCCAAAAGCAGTGGTAGAGATATGGACGATCTCCACAATTCCTTGTCTTGAGCTAGAAAATAACTGCAAAGGCGCGCATTGAGACACGCGATGGCCTAGGCACTGTTGCTTCTGTGCTTCTAAGCATGTGATGATGAACTGTCCTAGGTGGATGGCTCAGGTCGCACACTGCAATCATACCACCACTCCTATATTACCAGCTGTATACACAAATTCACACTACACACCACCACCACCAGCATCCGATCCAGCACCATTGCTACACCCAACTCGTCGCCACCTAATCAAAACAAGCAGCAGCGTCGACAGGTTGGCCCCTTCCACACTCAGTCACCCACCGCAATTAAAGACGCTATTGGAAAACAAGCTGTCTACATAGAAGATACAGCCCCAGCACCGGAAGATAACTAAAAGATTACATTGGAAACTCTTCCTCAAGCACACCACAAAGTAATATATGTGTGCTTGATTATTTGGCGGCGTTTCCACAATGCTACCATGGACACTGGAGCTTCCATCACCGTCTTTAACCAGTGCTTATATGAGAGCATCCCATCTCATAGTCAGCCGCCCGTTAAGCCAACAAACATATTTTTACAAACAGCCACTGTTGCTGACATCCCAGTGGCTGGTACAATAAACATCGTAATACAGATAGAGAAAATGTAGTTCATTCAGCGAGTTGTTGTCGCATCCATCCAGTAAAGCCGTAAAACACTGCAAACAACAAGAATTAGACATACACAGCCGCCGTATACCCTTAGGACAGGAATCATCATTGTACACTACCTGTGCATTGATATTGGCCTCTACAGCTACAGTTGAGCCGAGACAGGAGGGAATTCTCTGAGCCACCACACCACAATTAGGAAACAATACGCACACCAACAAGTAAACGACATGTTAAGAACATGCATAATCGAACACTCTGCATCTCCATGGGCCATCGCCATGGTCCTCGCAGGCAAGAAGGATGGATCTTTGCAGTTTTGTATTGACTACCATTCGTTGTCCAGAGCCAAATGGTTCTGTACTCTTGACATGGCGAGTCAGTAGCCATGGATGAGGCTGATCGTGAACAGACCACATTTGTCTGCAGAGACGGCCTGTTCCAGTTCTGCAAAATGCCCTATGACTTGTGCAACTCTACTGGCACATTTGAGTGTCTCATTGAGCAGATCTTAACTACCCTGCAATGGAAAATCTGTTTGTGTTACATAGACCACGTAATCGTCTTTGGCTCTTCGTTTGAGCAAACCTTATCCAACTTGGACAAGGTGCTAATGCGTTTTCAGACCGCATGCCTAAAGCTCAAACCCAAGAAGTGCCATTTCTTTAGGCCAAATGTTGAATTTCTGGACCACGTCATATCCGCAGATGGAGTGGCAACCCAACCCGCAAAGACTCGTGCTGTAGCAAAATGGAAGACTTCTACCTCAGTAACAAACACTAGGAGCTTCCTAGACCTCTTCCAGCACTCTCGCTGGTACATTCGTCACTTTAGTGAGATAGCATCACCGTTATTCCAAATCACCGAAAAGGATAGACCAATTGAGTGGTCGAGTGAGTGTAAGGTTTCCTTCAAGGCGTTGAAGGAACAATTGACGTCTGCTCAAATTCTTGCTCAACCCGAACCCTAACTTCGATTTCATCTTAGATACTGATGTGTCTGCTTATGCAATAGGCACTGTTCTACCACAGGTCACAGAAGATGGAACGGGGCATGTACTAGGTATGGTTCACATACTCTGAATAAAACAGAGAAATGTTATGCAGCCACAAAAGAGAATTATTAGCCACAGTTTATTTCATCAAATATTACAAACACTTCCTGTACGGACGCCCTTTCAAACTGCGTACAAACAACACCCTGTATGAACCTTAAGAACCCTAATGGTCAAGTAGCGAGGTGGCAGTAATCTCTGTTGTTCTTAGAGCTGGCAAATTGCTTGGAAATGCTGATGCCTTGAGTAGAATTGGACTCGATAATGAACAAGAAGTGGCCACCACCACGACACATGATTTATAGTCAGTTGCAGAACTGCAATGCGCAGACTGGGATGTGGAGAAACTCGCTCAAGAACAGGCAACAGACGCACAAACACGAAATATTTACGCATAGATTCAGGAGGGTGTACGCCCGCCTAAGGAATCTGTCTGTCCCTTGCCCACTATGGCAAAATATTACTACTAACGATATGAGATGTGTCATGTGCACAATGGAATTCTTTATATCAACAACCATATTTTAATTCCTGAGCGTTTCTGAGTCATGATAAAGGAACAGCTGTATGCCAATGCTCGACATTTGGACATGGAAAGAACGAAGATTTCACTGGATAAATATATGTGATAGTGAGACAGCATGTGTGGCCAAATGTGTACCCTGCCAGCGCCGTGCAGTTGGTCAACACTATACCGCACCCTTGCAAATTAAAATCGTTGGTCCACAATGGGAGCGAGTGGCTATCGATGTGCTTGGACCTTTGAATATGATGGATGAAGGCAATAAATACATCCTCCTACTTCAGGACTATTTCATGAAGTGGGTAGAAGCATTTGCTTTGCTGGGCCAAGAGGCAGCTACATTAGCGGAGGTCCTTGCAGGCAATGTGTTCTACCGTTTTGGTTTGCCCTATGAGTACACCCCGTCCAAGGCAGCAATTTTGAGAGTCGCTTGATCTCCGAACTCTGCAAATTGTTTCATATAGTCAAAAGACGCACGACACCTTACTATACGTGTACTGATGGGATGGTAGAGAGGTTCAACAGAACTCTCGCAGTCATGCTGACTAAGGAAACACACCTTTATTGTCGGGCTTTGGATCTTTGACTCCCTTATGTGCCCATGGCATATCGAACTTCGATCCATACCAGCACGGGTTATACTACTGCTCAGTTGATGTTAGGCCATGAGTTAGCCTTACCCTTGGACCTAGCCATGCCTAGGATTCCTGTGGAAAAGAACTCATTACTAAACTAAGTAAATGTTAGCTCCAGGATGCGGATCTCACATGGTTCGCTCTCGAACAGTAGGTGACGGATAAAGACACAGATCACCATCTAACTCAACGGTGACTGGGTGTGGCCTACGAGCCCCCCGCCCTACCTCCACCACCACGCTTTCACAGGAGGGTCACCACAGTTGTGGCCTAAATCATGAATGTCTGGAGTTAAAAAATAAATGATAGTCTAGCTCCACAAGAAGTCGTGCAAACATACAGCGGCAACTACTAACTCAGTACTTCAAACCACATAAGGTGCCAACGTTGACTCCCTCGGAAATCAGCAACAGCATCCTCACGTAAATCATCGTACACCCCTCATGCAAATAATTACACTAGGTTGAGTCATTTTCTCATCTTTAGAATTGTTTGAGTAGGAGACCGGCCATTTTTGCCCCATCTCCTCCTCAGCTTCGGCGTTGTAAGCATTTTCCTATGACGGAGGCCCGCACGAGGCACTTTCCTTTCGCAACCAATAGATATTGGCTGGCCTGAGGTCTATATGGTTTATATTAAACCAGCTAGTAGCCGGGTTAGGACCCTCCCTTGCAGGGATACCTTTCAGAATATACCTATTAAAGATCAGTTAGGTGCCTCTGGCGAGATACAGAACAAACAGCACCATTTCGTCTCTATATAGGTATATACATTGGCAGCAAACGAGTACGATTGGTTAGCAGTTTTAAGAGATTTTCGTAAGATCAGTTTCATCTCCCTGATCCACAAACATCACACTTAATGGAATGACCCGAGACACTGGTAACACAAAATGCCAGGATAATAAAGTGATGTTCAACTTCTGTGGAAATGGTCGCACGACCCCACTGGAACGCGATTATTTCACCGACGCTAGAGGTCGGTATTTGTGGACACCAGAAATGTGCGGTAGCCGTTCACAATCCCCGAGGCCAGCTAACCAGCATCTTCGGGCTGACGTACCACTTACGTGGTTGAATAAAATGTCAGATTAATATAGCCAACACAGTTTTATTTCTGATACAAGCATGTGATTTGGGGGCTGTTCAATTCCTCTTCAAATTACCAACAGATAATTTAGTTATTTCTAAAGGCTATATATGCTGCTGATCGTCTGCGTCAGCCAGTAAGCGAATAACTGGTCACGCCCCATTGTCGGTTGCGACAATTAACCCCCTAATAAGGGAATGCGATTGAGCCATCTAGCCAGTATATACGATATCTATGGTCTAATCCAATAATAATTGACCGCGCGTTCAGTGTTGCTGGGTCCAATCACACAATAAGTGACTGCGTGTTCAGTGTTGCAGGGTTTAATCCCATAATGGATGAGTGTGCATTCAGTGTTGCAGGGTCCAACCACATAATAAGTGACTGTGTGTTCAGCGTTGGCAAGGTTTAATTTCATAATAGGCGACTGTGCATTCAGTGTTGCAGGGGTTAATCCCATAATAGGTGACTGTGCGTGCAGTGTTGCAGGGTCTAATCACACAATAAGCGACGGTGTGTTCAGTGTTGTGGGGGCTAATACCACAATAAATGAATGCGTGTTCAGTGTTGTAGTATTTATTCTATGACAGAATTTGCCAATAATATATATGCTGACAAAATCAGAATACCAGATGAAGTAAAATGAAAACACGTATTTATTTACGCCTTTAAAATATTTACCCTGATCCATGATACTTTTGGAAAAATTATATTATTTATTATTATTTGATATTTCAGCCCCATGTGACACCTCCAGGATACCTTGATAACGTATGTTAGTTACTAGGCTGGTATTGGCCCAGTAGTGGCCCAGTAATCTGCGTTATCAGAGAATACTGTACGATTTACGAATGGCACTTTTGAATAAGAAATCTTTGTTGTCTGTAGAAGGAAATGCGCTCAGATAATGGATAAATCCAGTTTTAGCTATGCCCCGCCTACCTGTAGCTAAGCTCCACCCGCAATTTGCCCGTGTTAGGATCAATCGATCCCTATACACTCTGATTCTTAGTTTCCAGAAAACTAAACAAATAAGCTGGTAAATATTTTGAAATTAATTTGATAGGGTGCCGTTGCGGCCTAATGCGCAGTAACATTAGTTTCAAAATATTCAACATAATATTTAGTAAATACTAAAGACATACAGGTTGTACAACGTTTGTTACTGACTGTATCATTCATCTTTGATATTTCAGCCCCATGTGACACCTCCAGGATACCTTGATAACGTATGTTAGTTACTAGGCAGGTATTGGCCCAGTAGTGGCCCAGTAATCTGCGTTATCAGAGAATACTGTACGATTTACGAATGCCACTTTTGAATAATAAATCTTTGTTGTCTGTAGAAGGAAATGCGCTCAGATAATGGATAAATCCAGTTTTAGCTATGCCCCGCCTACCTGTAGCTAAGCTCCACCCGCAATTTGCCCGTGTTAGGATCAATCGATCCCTATACACTCTGATTTTAGTTTCCAGAAAACTAAACAAATAAGCTGGTAAATATTTTGAAATTAATTTGATAGGGTGCCGTTGCGGCCTAATGCGCAGTAACATTAGTTTCAAAATATTCAACATAATATTTAGTAAATACTAAAGACATACAGGTTGTACAACGTTTGTTACTGACTGTATCATTCATCACGTAATTGCTTATGACATCAGCCTATATATGGCGTTGTTGCTCATGACGTCATGTGATTGCCCGATAAAGGAGATTCATCAATTTGTATTCACACTATTCAACAGCGTTCCCGGAAACATACCTTGAGACCAATGTCTCAAGTATCGTATATTTGTGATACAATGCCAGCCATGGTGTCCAGACAAAGATGTCATATATATGCCGTATAAGCGACTGTATTGGAAAGACGTGTATGAAAGGTACGATACGATACGATACGATACGATACGATACGATACGATACGATACGATACGATACGATTTTATTACCATTTCTTATAATAAAATATATTTTATTCATATGTACAATGGTATATTGGGAACAAGTATAGCATTAACTATGTACATGTGGAGGAAGCATTATACAGAACATTATCAACAGTAATATCATATGGTCATCGTCGTCGTCGTCGTCGTAGTCGTCGTCGTCGTAGTCGTCGTAATAGTCGTCATTGTCGTCATCGTAATAGTCGTCACTGTCGTCATTGTCGTCATTGTCGTCGTCGTCGTCGTTGTTGTTGTTGTTGTTGATGATGTTGTTGTTGATGTTGTTGTTGTTGTTGTTGTTGTTGTTGTTGTTGTTGCTGATGTTGTTGTTGTTGCTGTTGTTGTTGCTGCTGCTGCTGCTGCTGTTGTTGTTGTTGTTGTTTTTGTTGTTGTCTGACGAAATTATGCACTTGCATACAGGACAGTCAGGAAACTTGTCTACGCGGATCAAACTACTGCGTTCTTGAGCTTCCTACTGCGTACTTTATCATGATAGGCACTCTGTCAGTAATCGGTTACTGATGTTCCCGCGACGCCGGGAATTATTAACCACTCTTATATAAATAGTGCCACAAAGTGCTAAAAATGCAACATCGTAACAAATAATCTGTTAGTGGTCAAAGATCTTTTAAGAAATTTATAATTTTTGCAGCCATGAGAAGACAATTTTGCAAAATAGTTATATACCAAAATAGTACCCCAACCACACCCCTCACCCATCCCTTGTAAATGGACACTCCTCAATATCAATGCAAAGACTGTTATGGCCGTATTGACCATAAACTGGTTAATGCTCAAGAAAATTAAAGTTTTACTTAGCCAGTCTTTATTTGGGCCAGGAGAAAACACGTTTAAACAGATTATCACTGGAAAGATTGGCTAAGTTATAGAGCCAGTCACTACGGCAGTAAAATTAAACAGAAAATCGTCTTCCTTTGGCCTACAAACGGATATTTCTCAAGACTAAGGCAACCTTGACAGCTAAAGGATTAAGTGGTTAAAGGGGTGGGTGGGTGGGGGTGGGGTGGGGGTGGGTTACAGACACCCCCCCCTGTAGTATTAACCCTTTAATTGCTAAATTTAGATAAGAAAATCAAAATATTTGCTTTTTGAATATCTATTTAGATGCCAAGATCGGAAGACTATTTTCGAAAATTTACCGCTCGAATGACTGGCTCGGTTATCGAGCCAGTCATTTCAGTGGTAAGTTTTCAGAAATAATCTTCTCTTGGCCTGCAAATCGATATTTCTCGAGACAATTGATGGGCCCAATTATGGTCGGCTTTGGTATGAAAGGGGTAAAGAAAAGATTGTATATGATTACATATAATAGTTTACCGTGACGGGTCGTCTTAGGACCACACGTTTTATGTCGTTAACTCGTGGAATTCCAGCGTTACAATTTCAGACAGCTATACAGGAACGATGTTGGATATTTTGAAAGTATGTTGACTGGGAGATTTTGCTACCGTAGACCGCAAAAGATTCCCAGTCAAATCTTTTTCAAATTGTTCAACATACTATTCCCTTTATCTTAAGGAACATTCGCTTCTACTCCGTAAGATTCGATGGGTTTAAGACCCGTTACCTTGTAGCCCACACTCATAGGGTTCCGTTATTACTCACGGCAGATCGGTATGGGTATTGTGGTTGGCGCCGCCTGTTTGTCTGCCTGTTTACCTGTCTATTTGTCTGATTATTCCTGAGCTGTCTTCGGGGTCAAAGAAGGGAGAATCGTCAAATATGGCATATCAATTCATATTGCGGATGCCTAGGGAAAATAGATTTGGCGCACAAACGGTCAAATAATTTAGGTCCAAAGATCTGGAAGTCAAGTAGGTGGAATCAGCAAATGTGTCACATGCATTACTATTATAGGCAAGCTAGAATTTCGATGAGTTTGGGGACAACGCATTACCTATCTAGGTCAAGCGTCACAAAGTGCTTACCGGAATGCATATTTTTCAATCTGGAATGCAAGAAGGTAGAATCACCAGATTTAGCACACGCACACGACAGTTAGGATTACTTTGAGTTTGAGGTCAACACATCACCTATCTAGGTTACGGGGGGGGGGGGGGGGGTGTCACTAAACGCATCGTCAAAACAGAGCGCAAAGGTGTGAATCATCATAGCTCTTAATACTCCGACACGTTATACGAATTGTATGTCTTTACCATTTATTTAATAAACATTCTGTTGAATATTTTGAAAGTAATTGAGCCTTATCAAACATCCTCAATTTTAGCCTTTACTGCTAATGGGGGAATCAAATTTTAGCTATGCCCCGTCCATCTCTCAGTAAGCTCGACGCACGTTTTGTCCGCGTTGGGATCAATAGATGCCTTCACTTTCTGAATCTCAATTTCCAGAAACCTATACAGGTAAGTTGTTGAATGTTTTGAAACTAATTTGACTGGGTGCTGTTGATGTCCAGTTTCAAAATATTCAACAGCATGTTTTGTAAATCGAAAATACATGCAATTCGTAAAATTTAACGGACTATTTAGCGTTTATGAGATGGACTAAATGGCGCCATGCATGATGTAATTTATTATGACGCCAGCCTATATGTGACGTAGTAGATTATAACAGCATATGATTGATGAATAAACTGGATTCATCCATTAAACACATATGGTTGTGAACTAACTCGTCTAGTTCTGCGTATCCTCATACAGATTATGCTTGATAAAATTATCTTGAACGCTGTTCGGTAGCTTCGGTTACTCAAAGCGTACAGAACGGGGTTAACCGCAGAATTGGCGAAACCTAACCAAATTACAACAGTCGTTAAACTCCGGCTAGCGAGGTTCTGTACATGAAGAGTTGCGATTACTGTTAGCCAAATAAAAAATGGTAGCCAACAAATCAAAAACACGCTCACGATTGCTCCCGTGGTGCGTATGGCCTTCCGGGACATCCTTCTCTGAACTTCGCGGGTACAAGTCGCTTGCCACCTAGAACCACTAAGGGGAGAGACGGAACCGAGACTGTTTTTGTTGTTTGAGCATTTTGCAATCCGGAACATGCTACAATATAAGGCTATTATCACAAATGCACATATATAAACTAGGACACCAATTGTGAAAAGGATAGCTTTCATATCCATGTTCATATACACAGGGCTCTCAAGGTAACATAGTCTAGCTGTTGTATTATGAAGAACATAAGTTGCCTTTAGGCTGTCATAGACGTAAATCTGAGCTATGGTAAATACTTCCGCCAGACACCATGATGCAAGTATCATGAGAACTATGACTCGTCGCGTTACCTTCACCCGGTATTTGATCGGGTATTTGATGGCGATATACCTGTCCAATGCGATAGCGCATAGCATCAGCATTGATGCAACGGAACATGCCATATCCATGAATCGGATAAAGTAGCATTGCGCTGATTCAAATCGCCATAAAACAGCGTTAACTTGATGTAGTATATCAGACGGCATAACTATAACGCCGATCGTGAGATCCGTGACCGATAGTCCCATAATAAGCAGATTGGAGTTTGTCCTTAAGCGACGGAATCTCCATACAGCGAATGGTATAAGCATATTGCCAAGAATGGTGATGATGGTGACGAGAGAACATACAGCAGTGATGGAGACATGACGCTGCAATGTCACGCATTCACCCTCTGTTACATTCACCACACTTGATATATTATTCTCCATTAGGTTGCTAATAATATATGGCATCCAGTTCTCAGGAAATGAACAGTTTTCATTCTATTATTTGTTCATGGTTTATAGCTAGACCTATATATATATATATATATATATATAGATGAAAAGTCACATACATAGCGGGTCCTGACTTTATACACTCTGATCCTTTTATTCAGCAGATAGACCACAAATTCATGACACAGTTAAAAGTCTGCAGTTCAATATTCTGAAAACAATTTGACTGGAAACTATTGCTGCATGAGGGATGCAAATTAGTTTCTAAATATTCAACCGATACAGTACTTTCACTGTTGAAAATGTTAATCATCTGACATCCTGGGCGGAGCTTAGTTTTTTTAGGAATATGATCGAATCCGTTCAGAAGACAAGTGATGACACTTCAACTGCAATCACAATCAGATATCACAATCACAATATTTCATATGTCGGAGTAAAACACCGAATGCGGATATGTAATTTATTATATCAAATAATATCAAATGAGTAGCACACAATAGTTTACTTGCATTAAAACTACATTTTGTATTCACCCTCTCGATTTGCTGCGACAAATTTCCGACATGTAACAGTATTTTAACAGACGGATTTAAACAGAGGGGTCGATTCAGGCTACGCCTCTCCCATTTCTGACTACGGCCCGCCTATTTCTGGATACCCCAACCAATTTCTGCCTAGGCCAGGTCATTTCTGGCTATGTTCTGCCTATTTCTGGCTTGGCTCTGTCCATTTTTACGCGTTCTGTCATCGATTTAAAAAAATAAATCCCAGAACCTAAATTTCAAAGTAACCATACAAGTCAGCTGTTAGATTTTTTAAGACTAATTTGACTTGGGTCTGGTGCTGACTACGGCAGCAACACCGTAGTCAAATTGGTTTTAAAATATTCAACTTTGAAATTTTGTGGTTGGCATGATGAGACACTAGTGTAGAGAAGGAGACTCGCGTAGCGATAAACACAGAAAATGATAACGACAGCAATAAGACTAACTACTCTACACAAATCAATACGTAACCGCGCGCTCGGCGCAGCAGGGCGTAACTATGAGTGCAGGTGGCACACTGTAGCCGACGCGCGTCTGCGCCAAAGCATTTCCACAAAACAGCGCTAAAGTTTGAAATCTAATGCCTCTGATATATACTGACGGTTTCCAGGCGACCTAATTAAGCGACATCAGTCTAACCATTCAAGACCAAACTAGATATTTACTTTACAGAAAGAAATTTTGAATTGAACTGAGCCATACTAAAACAAAGAAAATACCGAGGCAATAACAAGCCAATGGCTTATGCCTCGTAAAATGATGATGATGATGATGATGATGATGATGATGATGATTATTATTAATTTTTATATTCACCAAAAACATGTAATTCGTACAAAATATATTTTTATAATTCTCCCGTCTGCTGAATATTTTACAGACGATATATTCATGGACTTATATTTATGGACCAGCTAAATATTTTGAAAACAATTTGACTGAAAGTTGTTGGTGGCTAAGCCACCTACAACTTTCAGTCAAATTATTTTCAAAATATACAGGAAGTCAATAATTTTTGCTCATTGAAGTTATTGTTTGGTGGCTTGCAGCAGAGAGACAGTTCAAGTAAATACAGTTTTAATTTGAGGTTTAGAATTTTAAATACAGTACTGTTACCATGAGCACACACGTTGTTCTAATGTCACTGTAAAAAACCCCATGGTAATTCGTATCGCAGTGCTATTTAACAATGTATAAACATGTTCAAACGTCAAACAGTGTTAGAATGTAGACCAATACCCAAGAAAATTGATTTCTCGAGATTCCATTGGCTTATACTTATGGAATTGCGCGAACGCTCTTCCCAGAAGTGTAGATACGAACAATCCTTCTGAGAAACGTTTATTGATTTAATTAGAGGACAGATGAGCAAAACTACGAGAACGCAAACCTGTCTATAGCGACCACTCAATTTAGATACAAGTCGCTGGTTCTTGCTGATGGTATATAGAGAGAATATGTGTCTTAGAGAACCGGTCTCACATGATCTTGAGATGATTTCATTGGTTTTTATGTCACGTATATTAAGAGACCACAGGTTAGGGGGCCCCATTTTGTTCTTCATAATGGTGGTCGTGTAGATGGGTTTTAAATGTACGTCCTATACACCAATATAGATTAAATAAATGGCATTGGTATCGCATTACTAAACATTTAGCATTCCAAGACAAACGATACGACAGCTTCTCTATTTAAGAATTATTCTGTTTAATAAGTTGAAACCAATGTGACTGGAAGTTGTTGCTGCCTAAGCAACAGCCTCCATTCAAAATAGTTTCAATGTATTCAACAATCCTTTTATGGAATACCTTGGGATTCTTAGCGATCTCAGAGAGACAAGCGTGTTTAGACCAAGTCAGCGGCCAAGTATATGTGCATATCAACCAGATGTATATATTTTTCCACAGTCTGTCCAAAAATCAATTATTAAAGTTACTTTGGTACACCATACGCGTATAGTGTGTCAGGTAGTTTCGGATCACTAATTTAAAATATTTTGACAAAGCAAAAAACAAGAATATGAAAAATATCGTTGACATACAAACAGGTGCTCTCTATAGAAGCATTTTTTGGCATACACAGCTGTGAGAGTTGAGCTTTGTTTTTGTGTCGGCCGTAATGGATGGTTATCGCGACAGAGGATTTATCGTTAATTAAGTGCTGGAAATCTGACACAATTTAGATACAGACTTCTAAGTTTCTTGGGCATCAATAAACAGAAGTTATTGAAAAGCTTAACAAAACATTAATTCAAAGCCTGGTTCCAAAGAATTTGATTGATGATTAAGATAGTGGTCTGAAACTGCCGATGATCCGGAACTGACGTATCCACTGTATATGATGATTATGTGTTAATAAATATAGTTAAGATAAGATAATGGATGCATCCAGTTTTAGCTATGCTCCGCCAATCTTTAGCTAAGCTCCACCCACGCTTTGCCCGTGTTGGTTCGATTGATCCCTCCACTCCCTGAATCTCAATTTTCCATAAAACTATAGAGGTAAGCTGTTGAATATTTTGAAACTAATCTGACCGGGCGATGTTGCTGCCATAGTCAAATTAGTTTCAAAATATTCAACAGAATGTTTATTTAACAGTAAAGACGTACAATTCGCATCCGATGGCCAGACAGCCTAATTTCCAATAATGCACATTCAAGATGTGTAATACGTCGCCGCTGTCTGTCAAAGTCGCCCAGCAAAGATGGTCCATGTTTGCCAGAAGACACACCAGCACAGAGAGCCATGGAATTCGCCATACTCGGAGCCAGCAAATACAGATCCAGGAGAGGACGCCATTGCATAAATCTGCTAAGCGTGCTACGAGGTGACCTCAAGAAAGCAGGATTAGGTAGACTAAAGTCAAGAATGGACCTGTGGAATCTAAGGATTTCAGCTGAGTGTCAGACACAGTGGGCAAAAGCTAAGAAGGGCGGATTGCAGCTGTAGGATGTTTCTACTACTACAGCCACATACTACAGTAATCAAACATACAGACATACAATTCGTGCAACTTGACGGACTATTAAAGGTGCATATTCACAGCAGAATGATTCAAAATAAAATTGTTAAAAAGATATACTTTTAGACTACTGACCTCCCAAACGCTAGGCGAATCCGTGCCATAGAATTGGCTGGGTTCGAACCTCGCTTAGGTTGAAAATTGAAAAATGTAAAAGTTACATTCCAATATCAACTGTCCTAGTGCCAGTGAGTCGTCAATGGCAGGGTTCCTAGAACTAATACTTGACAATAATAACAACTACATACATGCCAGTGTCTAGAGATATGGCAAGTCTGGAATGTACACTATCAGTTACAGTCAATTCGTGTGGTTGTGAGTCGGGTAGGTGAAAGCTGGTCCGGTGAAAGAGGACTTCTGTCCTCTGGATGGTAGACCAGTGGGTAGACTACTCGGCTCCCAAAGTCTAGGCGAATCGTTGCCATAGAATTGGCTCCGTTCGAACCTTGCTCAGGTCGAAAATTTAAAAATGTTAAAATTACATTCCAATATCGACTGTACTATATCCCAGTGCCAGTGCGTGGTCAATGACAGGGTTCCTAGTGGTAATGCTGGACAATAATAAAAACTACATACAATCCGTACAACTTGACGGACTATTAAAGGTGCATATTCACAGCAGAATGGTTCAAAATAAAAGTGTTAAAGTTATACACATTTAGAGGCTTAACACTTAAACCCTTGAATATGTTCAAGAAAATTTGAATTTTCTCATAGAAAATGTCTATTTGCCATCTAAGAGAAGATTATTTTTGAAAATTTACCACTGGAATGATCAGCTCGATTATCGAGCCAGTCATTCTAGTGATAAATCATCAAAATAGTCTTCTCTTGGGATGCAAATGGACATTTCTCAAGACCATTGTAGAAGCCGTTTTTAGCTGAGATGAGTGTTAAAGGGTTAAATTGTGTACCTAGATGTAATGAAAAGAAATTTATCTTAGCATATTATGATTTCATTACGTATAAATTACTATAATTGTTAAAGTTGTCAAAGTGAATTAGAGGCACGCGTTCCTAATTCAAATTCACAACTAAGCCGACGAAATTTATTTATATGTGTGATCTGGCTTCAATGTTGCTATCTAGTTTGTTTATGGTTCAGTGGGGGGGGGGGGGAGTACAATCTGGCAATGCGACAGTAGCTTGGAAACCAGAAGCGGCACAGACACGAAGGTGACAAGATGGAGGCGATCTTGGGAAGTGCAAGAACAGACTCGGAGCCTTGAACATAATTAGGTCATACCCCCGCTCACATATGGAATGAAATCATCATAGGTTAAGATATATTTCGTTTCATTACATTGAGGTACACAATGTAAGCCTCTAAAAGTATATAATTTAAACAATTTTATTCTTAAGCATTTTAGTGTGAATAGTCACCTTTAAGCACTTATAAATGACCCAATTACGTCATTCATGACGTACTTAATTATGAGCTCAGCGTACACATGACGTAGGTGATTATGATGTCATACGATTGGTTGATAGACCGGATTCATACATTGCAAATGACGAGACCGAATCAAGGGTATCTTCAAACCAGTAGACTGGTGGTCGGAGCAGTGAACCTCAAAGTACGGTTCATTCAGTCTTTAAATGGATTGTGGTCCTCTGACTCATGCTGAGTCTGGATTTGACAGGTGCATACGCGGCACCATTGATTGCCAACCAAAATGTGTACATTGCCACTACTATTTTGACAAGGACCCATATTTTGGCCTGACTCCTAATTTCTTGCTTTATAAATCGACAATATGAGTATATATGCGATTATGTAATATCCTTTAGAGCACACTGCGTAGATTATAATGTATTGCTCTTTGACATGTTCAGGATTAGGCCTATTTTATACATTTATTCATGCATATCTTTTTCAAATGTATATTTACTTAATTTCCTCGGCCAACTAATGTTTAACACACACTCGTGACATGAGATACTCTTAAAATCTCAAGGCAAGTGTAACGCTTTGACTTGTAGACTCCACAGTATACAGTGCTCCCTGACTGGAGCTCGGCTATGGCGGTAGCGTCTACAAGTTGTATTTCAAGTTCAAGTTCAGGTTCAAGATTATTTATTTTGATATAGAATATACATTTACAGTTTCACAACAGGTAGTCCACCAAAGGCAGAGCCTATGTGGCGGTGGACCCCCACATATAACATATAACAACAATATAGGACATGCGAATACTGAATAGATAAGGTTAACATGTTATAGTCCTATATATACATATAGTTAACTGTCTCGCTGCCATGCCTCTGCAGTCTACATTTTCCATGGAGCCTAACTCAGGGTATGCTGAGTACCTCTAAAAAAAATTAATTTGACCGAATGTTGTCGGTGGCTAAGCCACAAGCAACTTTCAGTCAAATTTTTCTAAAATACTTAGCCAATCCAGAGTCATTGCCAATTGGAATTATTGTCCGCTTCCAGCAGTCCAACAGTTAATAGACGTATGACAATTTACATTTTTACAGGGAAAGACATGACAGAGGGATGTGTGCTTATCTTGCTTAAGTTAATAATTCTATATTACATATTCTTATTATCAATGACAAAGTATTAATTTTTTTTTTAGGCTGTGATGGTAGAGGTAGTTGTTTGGTAGTTACCATTTTGACAGATATTCTTATTCTTATTATTATTATTATTATTATTAATATTATTATCATTATTATTATTATTATTATTATTATTATTATTATTATTATTATTATTATTATTATTATTTGTTCTGGTGACTGGGTGCAAGTATGAGAATAGCATGCCATGATGGTGAGTGTTTGCGAGAGTATAGTAGGTTTCTATAATCTTCTTTTTGATATTCTGCTTAAAGTACTGTAGCTTTATGATGTCTGTGCGTGTGCTTGTGTCTGTATTATTCCATAACTGAATTGCTTTGTATGAGGGTTTTTGTTGTGCTGCTTTTGTTTGGTGGTGTCTTGAATGGAGGTTATTTCTTGTTCTTGTGTTGTGAGGATGCAATTGTGTATTGAGCATAAAAATGTTAGATAAGGATGAGGGTAAGTTGCCATTGTGGAAGTCCCTTAAGATTGTGTATAGTTGAAGCCCTCCTATGTCCTCAAGTTTTAAGACCTTTTCTGATTTAAAGATATCCTGGCCACCTGCTGTTTGTGAAAATAGTTTAATAGATTGCTTTTGCAGAGATTTTAGTTTTTTTAGTCTAGCTTGAGATGTATTAGTTCAGATAGCATTGCAGTAGGTGATGTGAGGAAGTATCATTGTGCAATATAGGTTTTTAATAATATTAGGTGTTAGATAGGGTTTCAGTCTGCGAATGATGCTAATGCTTTTTGCTACACTGGTAGTAATAATTTCAATATGCTTCTCCCATGTTAAATTTTTGTCCAGATATACTCCTGAAAACTTTGCATATTGTGCTTCTTGAATTATCTGGTTGTCGATATAGAGGTTTGGGAGAGCTATTTCCTTTAGTTTCTTAGATTTTGTGAATAGTATATAATTAGTTTTTGATACATTTAAGGACAATTTGTTTACTTTAAACCAGTCTATTAATTTCGGCATTTCATTATTAACATTTTTGTGTAGAATTTCTATATCCTTGTGGCTGCAGAAAGCATTTGTGTCGTCTGCAAAAAGTATTAGTGAGAGATGTTTGCAGACTTTGGGTATGTCATTCATATACAGGAGAAACAGCAGGGGCCCAAGAACTGAACCGTGGGGAACACCACAAACTATATTTTTGTATTCAGAGATAGCCCCATTGAATTGTACACACTGTTCCCTGTTTGACAGGTAACTCTGTATCCAGTTCAATGCAGTACCTCTTATTCCATATTATGCAAGCTTTTGCAGTAGAATTGTATGGTCAATTGTATCGAAGGCTTTGGAAAGATCCAAGAATACACCTAGCGTATGTTCATTATTCTCAAGGGAGGTTGATAATTTTTCTATCATATCCACAATGGCAAGCATAATAGAGTGTTTTTCTCTGAAACCATATTGAGAAGGATATATGATTGAGTTTTTGTTTAGATATTTAGTAATTCTACTAAAATACGGCTTTCTAAGAGTTTTGAGAAAAGTGGAAGTACCGAGACTGGCCGATAGTTAGTAAAGTCAGATACATCTTTAGCTTTGTATATGGGTGTCACACGTACAACCTTTATCTTGATGGAAATACTCCCTGTGTAAGTGAGAGATTACAGATGTGGTCCAATGGTGTTAGTATTTCTGTTACACAGTGTTTAAAAATTTTCCAGTTGAAATTATCGATTCCAGCACTTTTAGCTGTGTTAATTTGCATTAGTATTTTGTAGATTTCGTGAGTATCTGTTCGATTTAGGAAAATAGAGTGTTGATAACTACCTGTTAGAAAGTCCTTTATATGTATGTTCGAGCTGGGTTGACTTTTTTGTGATAAATTAGGACCAATGTTAGTAAAATACTCATTAAATTTGTCTGCTATTTCTTTTTTGTCGTTAATGACTCTATTATTAAAAATAAACCGTGATGCTTCAGTATTGTTTTTTTCCTTATTTAGTAATGATTTAATCAGTTTCCATGTTTCCTTTATATTATCTTTTTGTTCATCAAATTTATTATGAAAATAATTTATTTTTGCTGTCCTAATTATCTGATTTAGCCTGCTTCTATATTTCTTGAACTGTGAGTCATTATACTTTGTCGGATATTTAATAAAATTCAGATATAACTTGTTTTTCTTGTGGCAGGCAGCTATCACTCCTCTTGTAATCCAGGGTTTAGTAGGATTTTGTTTAAATTTCTTAATATTTTTAAGTGGAAAGGCAGATTCATAGATGTTAGAGCATATAGTGTGGAAGGTGTTGTAGGCATCTTCACATGACTGTGATTCAATTACCTGGTTCCAGTTTATGTTAGCCATATTGTTTTTGAACATTTATATATTTTCCTTTTTGAAGTCTCTACAAGTTACTGCTTCTTTTACAAATGATTTTCCTTTTTTGTTTTCTTTTTCTATATAGAAAATAGGTAAATGGTCTGAAATATCTACAACAAAGATACCCGTTTGATTCTTGGCACTTACAGCATTATTCGAGATGATGTTGTCAATAACAGTAGCCAAGCATTCTGTAATTCTTGTTGGTTTCGTTATAAATGGATAAAAGCCGGATATTTTAAATAAATTTAATAGGTCTTGAGTGTAGAAGCTATGTTGTTTTAACAAATAAATATTAAAGTCACCTAATATATAAGCGGATTTCTTTTCATTTTGTATGGTATTTAGAATTTTTTCGAATGATTTCATAAATTTGTCGTTGTCACTTCCAGGAGGTCTGTATGTGACACCGACAAGTTTATTTTTAGTTTTTTCATTGGGAATTTCAATAAAAATAGTTTCAATAAATTCTTCATTCATTGACAGGTCATCTCTCAAATTATACTGTAAACTGTCCTTTATGTAGATGCCTACACCACCACCATTTTTAGCTGGCCTGTGTTTTTCAATGAATTTGTAATTTTGCATATTAATTAAGTCCAGTGGTGAGTCAGGTTTCAACCATGTCTCGGTAATTCCTATGACGCTAAATTCATGTGAGCTGGAATCCATAAAGTTATTAAATTTATCAAAATTTTTTAGCTGCGATCTAATGTTAATATGAATCATTGAAAAGGTGATAACATCAGTACTCTTGATAATATTATCATTAAATTCTTTCTGAAGTATATAGTCACAGAGTGGAAAATTCATACCTTCATTATCAACATCTGTTTCAGAGAAATTTGTGTATTCATTGCCCTGGTTGGAAGTATTTAGCTTGAATGGGTTTACAAGTACGTTTGCATTTATATATGTACTGTAGTCATATTTGGCACCTAGGATATTAAGCAGAAATTCGGTATCGTTTTCATAGTGATAAAAAGGAAAATTAGTTTGGTTACATTGAAAACACCACCATGGCTCATCAGAACTCTGGAGTCCTTCATAATCTGTGATAGTTAGCCCTTGGGAGCATCTTGAATGCACCCAATCACAACAACAGTCACATAGAATTGCACGCTGATTAGATTTGACAGGTTTGTTGCAGGATAAGCACGGGAACCGGACAGGCATGGACAGCAAAAAATGGGGTGGCTAAAGGCTATTGCTGGCTACTGTGATGGAGAGATAGTGTTTATCTAATAAAATGAGATTATATATAATGTTAATGGATTAGATGGATATAGTTATGATATTGTCTGACAATAAGAGAAGATCTATTGTTGGAGTTTGATAGATCACAAGTAAAGCGAGGCGACATATTTGGGTAGCGGTGAGCATTTATGTAACCATAAGTTATGCCAGTTAGGCCATGGACAGATATGAGCGAAGGTAATGCCATGTGACATGTATTTTCTGAGAGTGACGAGTATTCAGATCACAGGTTAGACAAGCCTATAGGCATTGGGATCGTAGCTACATTTATGGATACTCACGTAACAATCATTTAAGTCATTGAAGATAGAACAGCTTAGCCCTTACATTGAGAAGTTTCAAAGAAAGTAGAATCTTTGTGATATCGAACGTATACTGTTGTGTCTTTTGAAGTCAACCTGACTGGGAACCATTGCTGCCTAAGACAGCAACGGCTTCCAGACAAATTTAACCGAAAATATTCAACAATTTACCAAAGTGGTGACGTTGAAAATGAGATATATGGGGAGTTCATCGTTGAAAGTGTTGGGTAACGGTTTCAGGCATATAAGCATTGTTGTTACTTCACCTACTTAGGTAATTGGTAGAACAGACAGATATACATTTGGACTACATTTAGCACATACAATATAACAGTATGTACAACACCACTTACCAAAACAGACAGACAACAGATAACACATAGTGGTTTGTGTACTATATATTACCGTGTTGAGGATTTGCTTGGTGTCACAGTTTGCCAACTATTCTATGTGGATTCAAGTCATATCATCAGCTGTAGAATAATAATGTGAAAGATTAGAACATTACATACATTTAACCCTTTCACGGCAGGCCAGCCTCTGCAGTGGCCTTGAGGAACTTCCATTTTTTCCAGACCAAGGGAATGCCATTTTTGAAATTTTAACACTAGAATGACTGACTCGATAGCGGAGCCCTTCATTCAAGTGGTAAACCCTGGAAAAATAATCTCTTGGCTTGCAAAGGGCATTCAGGATATTTTTATTTTCTTGACCAGATTAGCCATTACAGGGTTAAATAAATACATATGCATCCATACATACCATTTATACACACTTGGAAACACATCGTCATGATATTGTCTAGCAGTAAGAGACGATCTATTGTTGGAGTTTGATAGATCACATGTAAAGCGAGGCGACATATATGGGTAGCGGTGAGCATTTATACAACCATACATTATGTCAGTTACGTCATGGGCAGAAATGAGCGAAGGTAAGGCCAGGTGACATGTATCTTCGGAGTTTGACAAGTATTCAAATCACGAGTCAGACAAGCAGATAGGCATTGGGAATGTAACTTCATTTATGGATATTCAGGTAACAATCATTTGGGTCATTGAAGCTAGAACAGCTTAACCATTTCATTGAGAAGTTTCAGAAAAAGTAAAATCTTTGTGTTATCAGACATATACTGTTGTGTCTTTTGAGATCAACCTGACTGGGAACCATTGCTGCCTAAGACTGCAATGGTTTCCAGACAGATTTAACTGATACTATTCAGCAGTTTTCCGAAGTGGTGACGTTGAAACTGAGATATATGGGTAGTTCATTGGTGAAAGTGTTGGGTAATGGTTTCAGGCATTTAAACATTATTGTTACTTCACGTACTTAGGTAATCGGTAGGACAGACAAATATATATTTGGACTACATTTAGCACATACAGTTTAACAGTATGTACAACAGCACTTACCAAAGCAGACAGACAACAGACAACAGATAACACATAGTGGTTTGTGTACTATATATTACCGTGTTGAAGATTTGCCTGGTGTCACAATTTGCAAACTATTCTGTGTGGCTTCAAGTGTTATCATCATCTGTAAAATAATAATATGAAAAATTAGAATATTATATACATTTAACCCTTTCGCGACAGGCCAGCCTCTGCTGTGGCCTCGAGGAACTACCATTTTTTCCAGACCACGAGAATGCCATTTTTGAAATTTTAACACCGGAATGACTGACTCAATAGCGGAGCCCTTCATTCAAGTGGTAAACCCTGGCAAAAATAATCTTCTCTTGGCTTGCAAAGGGCATTCAGGATATTTTGATTTTGTTGACCAGATTACAGGGTTAAATAGATATATGTGTGTCTATACATACTCTTTATACATATTTGGAAACACATAGTCTTGATGCTGTCCAACAGTAAGAGAAAATTTGTTGTATATTATATACATTTAATCCTTACACGGCAGGCCGGCCTCTTCAGTAGCCTTGGGGAACCTACAATTTTCCCAGACCAAGAGAGTAGCATCTTTGAGATTTTAACACTGGAATGACTGGCTCAGTATTCGAGCCTTTCATTCCAGTGGTAAACCCTGAAAAATAATCTTATCTTGGCTTGCCAAAGGGCATTCAGGATATTTTGATTTTATTGACCAGATTAGGGTTAAATAGATATATGTGCATCTATACATACTATTTATACACATTTGAAAACACATAGTCTTGATATTGTCCAACAGTAAGAGAAAATCTATTGTTGGAGTTTGATAGATCACAAGTAAAGCGAGGCGACATATATGGGTAACGGTGAGCATTTATATAACCATATGATGAGTATTCAGATCATGGGTTAGACAAGCGTATAGGGATTGGGATCGTAATTACATTTATGGATATTCAGGCAACAATCATTTAAGTCATTGAGGCTTAACAGTCTTAACCCCTTCCTTGAGAAGTTCCAGAAAATGTTGAATCTTTGTGATATCGAACGTATACTGTTGTCTTTTGAAATCAACCTGACTGGGAATCATTGCTGCCTAAGACAGCAACGGCTTCCAGACAAATTTAAACGTTGGAAATGAGATATATGGGGAGATCATCGTTGAAAGTGTTGGGTATCGGTTTCAGGCATATACACATTATTATTACTCCCCGTACTTAGGTAATCGGGAGGACAGACAATTAGACATTTGGACTACTTTTAGCACATGCAATTTAATAGTATGTACAGCACCACTTACCAAAGCAGACAGACAACAGATAACACATAGTGGTTTGTGTACTATATATTACCGTGTTGACGATTTGCCTAGTGTCACAATTTTGCCAACTGTTCTAGATGGGTTCAGGTGCTATCAACATCTGTAAAATAATAATATGAAAGATTAGAATATTATATACATATAATTTCACGGCAAGACGACTTATGCAGTGGCCTTGAAGAACTTCCATTTTTTTTCCAGACCAAGAGAATGACATTTTTGAAATTTTAACAATGGAATGACTGGCTCGATAGGCTGAGCCCTTCATTCCAGTGGTAAACCGTGAAAAATAGTCTGTTGGCCTACAAATGGGCATTCAGAATATTTTGTTTTTTCTTGAGCCATTATATGGTCAAATAAATAATTGTGCATCTGTGCATACTATTTATACACATTTGGAAATACATTTCTGTAGTTCTGAAGAAGAGGTTGATTTTATACATAATCGTGGTCAATTCTGACTGTTCATTTTCGTAAATGAGTTGTATAAAGTATCAATAGTTAGTAAACAGTGTCGTTTGTGTATAATTTGTGACAACTGTGTGTGGATTCGCGTATTAATACAGAATATTGGATTTTGTCATGAGAATTCGTGAGTACTTTTCAAGTTGTACTATTACTATTACTAATGCTCACTAATACTCAGTAAGGCACTTTGCCACGCTGACGCCTCAAATCACCGTACAGCGACGGATCCTGACTCTAACTCTGAATTGACCAGTGGTGAGTGAGTATTTTAGTCAAGCATTGGACATTAGTCAGCCAACATTAGTCAGTATCCAGTTAGCCGTTAATACATTAGCAAGGGGGCACGGAATGGTGAACTGTACTCAATCAGTGGTGCTCACTGGTCACCAAATCGAGAGCACCGTTACATTCAACCACTCAAACGTACTCTCGCATATATCAGCAATTATTATAACTGTCTCTCGTCTATAAACAATGGCGTGTGACGAGTGCAAGCAGGAAAATATTGAATGTAAACTATGCCCAGATAATAGGATGCCATGTTGTGGGTGTTTTGAGAGAAAGCTCAAGGCATCATGTTCTCCAGAAAGAACAGGTTTTACTCCTAGCCAGCCACAGGCCTTCCCATTCTCACCGGAAAAAGCGGGTGCACATTCCTCAGCAGGCGTCCCCATTGATACAGAGCCATCCATAAGCAATGGTTCAAGAGAGGCAAATAACGTTTTGACGGCCACGCCCTCGAACGACACCGTTATGACCAGCAGATCGTCTAATGTAGTGACGGCTACAACTGTCTCAACATCAATTCGAGCAATCAGTACCGGTACACCAATGGTCTCTTATGCTAGGTATATTTCGCCCATAAACGTAGCACAAAGTACACCGATAAAACCATATACTGGTTTTATTACACAAACAAATCCGATGGTATCTTTCATGAACACGCCCAATTTAACAACTGCACCACAATTACTATGCACGCCAAATGGTTCAGCCACGACACAATTCCTGGTCACGCCGTCGATGCACATGCAACAACAGCATCCCATTGAACTACTACCACAGATGGCGTGGAATAGTGTGCTTCGACAGCTTGACATTCTCTTTGCCAAAGTGGACGACATTAGCATTTCACAGCACAGGATTTCGGACAGTCTTGAACGTCTTGAAAATATTGAAGTGCATGCAAAACATAACAGTGATGCTATTGATAAAACTAATAAGCGGGTCGGAGATCTCGAAAGTCGTTATGCCTCTTATGAAACGGGTCTTCGCACCCAACGTGACACAACCGATGCCATAAGACTGGAAGTTAGCCAAGTAAGGGGTGAGAACAATTTCTAATTAACCGATGTGGTGAGCTACATGATCGTGTGATCGATCATGAAAACAGAAGTATGAAGTACAATCTCCTGTTTCGCGGCATCAAAGAAGATGAAGGAGAAGACGTGTATTCGTTGCTAAACCAGTTCATTGTAAACGAACTTAAAATTGAGGACCCGATACAGTTCCAAAATGTGCATCGCATCGGCAACAAGACGAATAACAATGACCAGCCCATGCCGATCATAGGCAGGTTCCTACTCTACCAGGATCACGAGCGCGTGAGACAAGTGGGAAACAAACAATTAAGAGGGACTGCTTACAACATGGTGCAGCAGTATCCTTTTGAAATTCGTGAACAAATAATGATGCAGGCAAGACGTACAAACCAGACGGCTAAACTAGTATACAATCGGCTTTATGTTAATGGACAATTCTATATGCCAAACACGAGATAGGAAATCCGCGGGGAGAAACGCAGACAGACCAAAACTATCACGAAACAAACCCTGTCGCGGAGAACATTTTCAGTGTATAATGAACTGCGAAATATTGACAATAATGTTAGTCACATCGACAATGAATACCGAACCATTAATAATAATAATAATAATAATAATAATAATAATAATAATAATAATAATAAAAATAATAATACATATGACAATGGTTACGAAAGCAATGCACCCCAATTATGTAATTCTAGTTTGAGACATATAAGTGACAAAAACAAAGCAGCGATCAACAAGGCCAAAAGCAAAGTAACAAAACCCAAGCGTCAATCAAATACTTACTGTAATTCATCGGCGCCTGTTAACTATTTTATATACCCGTATGTTAAATCATGTACTTATGTTAAAGCCAAACAAGCGAACCACCATCCCACCTCACCTTCTCTAACCAGTCAAAAGAGCCTAAAACCGGACTATGATTCCCATATTACTATTAAACCGCTTTAGTATCTTATGCTGTGATGAAATAGAAAATAGCACATACAGTGAAAATCAATATAATACTGATGCTACTGCTACTGATATTATTACTGCTGCTGCTACTACTGCTACAATTACTATAGCTACCACAACCACTACTACTACTACTACTACTACTACTACTACTACTACTACTACTACTACTACTACTACTACTACTACTACTACTACTACTACTACTACTGCTGCTGTCACTGCTGATGTTGCTGCTGCGGCCACTATTACTGTTACGACTACTAATACAGCAGCTACTGCTGCTGTGGCGGGTATGGCTGCTGCTGCTGCTAATAACATACAACACCTCGGTACTGCATCTAATGATAACACTACTCAGAGCCCTACCACAAAGACGTTTAGTATTGATGCTATTCCTTATAATATGGCTGCGATAAAGGATGATACCGTTAATAATAGCATGGCTTCTAACTGTGGCACGCCTGGCGGCGGTCGCATCAGCAGCAGCTGCATGACGAGTGACGAACACTACCATCAACACCACCACCATGGCAATACTACAGCCATCACCAACAACACCACAACAAACAAGAATGCCGACGAGGATGATGATGAGGATGACGACGATGATGACGATTACGACAGTTACGACGACGACAACAATGACGACGGCAGCAACGACATCGGCAACAGCAACAACGATAATGACAGCGACACACATTTGGACGAAAGCGGCGGAAACAACAACAACAACAACAACAACAACAACAACAACAACAACAACAGCAGCAACAACAACGACAGCGGCATTAGCAACAACAACACCATCAACGGTAACACCACCACTACCACCACCACCACCACCACCACCACCAACACCACCACCACCACCAACAACAACAACAACAACAACAACAACAGCACCGGCTTGTTGCACATTGCACCGTTAAACGTATGTGGCTTAAAATCAAAGTTACTGTTTACGGAATTCTATGAATTCGAAAATGCGCATGACATCATTTATTTATACGAGACAAAGCTAAATGATACACTTTTGTCTTATTACCTACCTACGTACGTTTAACACAAACTCGAACCAATACATATGGAAGCTTAGTCGTCCTAATAAAAGGAAAGTTTGAGACAGTACGCCCGTAAAGCAGAATATGAGACAGAGAATGACTTCGTTCTATGGCTACAAATTAGTAAAGAACTAACGAATTACTCAGGGGACACGTTACTCGGAATAACATACATTCCACCCGAATCATCAAGATATTATACAAACGATGCGTATGAGAATATTGAACAAGACATAATAAACCTTAGAAAATCGTTTGACATATTTTGCCTAGTAGGGGACCTCAATGCTAAAACAGGGGAAGACTGTGATTACGAGGAGTATGACGACTTTACATTACGGAATTTTGGCATAAGTGACGCTCCAAATTCAGACCTCCTAAGACTTACAATGACTGGAATACCTAAGGATAGAAGAAGCGAATGCGAAGGACGTGAAAATACAAGTGGACGGAAATTGATTCAACTTTGTAAAAATGTTTATACTTAATGGGAGGGTGGGAAAAGATAAACTCATAGGCAGGGTGACGTCCACAAATAAAAGCTTACTCGATTATGCAATAGGGAATAGGAAATGTATAGAAGTAACAAAGCAATTTGAAGTTTACAATTTTGCCCGTATTATTTCCGATGTACATTGTGGTCTTCATTTGAGCGTAACAAACAACACCAACAACACCAACACCAACAACAACAACAACAACAACAACAACAACAACAACAACAACAACAACAACAACGAAACAAAAGCAATTAGATGGATAGAAAACTAGAAGTCTAGTTTTGTAGATAATTTCAGCCAAGATAGCTTCGAGGATATAAAAACCAGCATACTGGAAATTCAAAATGGTGATGTTCAAAGTAATATAAATAAGACGATTAGTATGATTGAAAGTGCAGAAAAATCATTTGGGCGGAAAAAACATTATCAAGGTAAATGCAAGAAAATATCCCAACCATGGTTTGGCAAAGACTGTAATGAAAAAAGGAGGGAATATCACAAAGTGAAAAAGAGGTATGATCTAAATAAAACTGAAATAAATAGACAAAACCTACAAAGAACTAGCAAGAGTCATAAAAGAATAATAAGAACATATGCACAAAATAAGCGTTATCAGCTGCATGCAAATTTACGTCGCTCGCGCAAAGGCGATAGTAAGGCATTTTGGAACTTGTTCAATAAACAATCAAATAAAGAAGAAAACACCACGAAAATTGAACTGGAAACCTTATTTCAACACTTTACAAATGTAAATACAGTGGAACCTGATACAGATCAAAGTGATATTCAAGTCAACAATATAAATGGGTGCGCTAAACTGGACGTAACAATTACAAGTGAAGAAATAAAGGAACGAAAAACTAAACTCGCAAATGGGAAGGCAGCAGGGGATGACAATATTTATAATGCATACATTAAAAGCATGATTTCATGCTCCCTATATACGAAATGTTATTTAATCAAATTTTTGACACAGGGGTTGTACCGACTGACTGGCTTCTGGGAAATATAATACCTATCTATAAAAATAAAGGAGATCCACTAGAACCAACGAATTACCGTCCAATAATATTATTAAGCTGTTTGGGAAAATTATTTACATCTATTCTTAACGAAATACCAAAGAAATATGCAGAAAAGCACGAAATCATTTCTGAATCCCAAACTGGATTTAGGAAAAATAGGTCTACCTTAGACAATATCCTCGCTCTCTACTTCATTAAAGAAATACTATTTGCACAAAAGAAAAAACTATATTGCTGTTATGTTGACTTTAAGTAAGCGGTTGATAAGGGTTGGCGCGTTGGTCTATGGACTAAGCTTCTTAAGAGCGGCATATCTGGAAAATGTTTTAAATTTATATACAATGTGTATAATAATATAAAATCATTTGTCTATCATGATCGTACAAACTCAAATTTTATTATCAGTAACATTGGTGTACGGCAAGAGGAAAATTTTTCACCTTTTTATTTTCAATATTTTAAACGATTTAGAAGAATATCTGAAAGAAAATGGAGTTGTTGGCTTAACATGTTTAAATAAACTGACAGACGAATATTTTAATCTATATATGTATTTTATTATTTTACCATACGCAGATGCCACTATTATAATGGCCGAGTCAGCGGAAGCCTTGCAACAAGCACTCAATACATTTAATGACTATTGTCTTAAATGGAAGCTTGAAATAAATACTCCAAAAACAAAAGTTATCATTCTTTCCAAACGTAAATTAAAGAATTACTCAAACTTTATCATAGGTGGCCAGCTACTCGAACTCGTAAATGAATACCTATATTTGGGGGTCATGGTAAAATCAAACGGGGAGGGGGAGGTTGGGTTTGGGGGGGGGGGGGGCTGGAGGTGGTGGAGTTCTCTAGCTGTAAAAGACGAAACTGTAAACAAAGAATGCCGGCAATGTTTTCATTATTATCAAAAATCAAACAACATGATATACCAATAGATTTGCAGATAATACTATTTGATACTATGATTGCACCAATACTACTTTATGGCTCAGAAATCTGGGGTTTGAAAATACAACCCAATTAGAAACATGCCATATTAAATTATTTACAAGAGTACTCGGCTTGAAGAAAAGTGCCCCTAATGTCATGGTTTATGGCGAATTGGGAAAAAAATGCCCTTAGATGTACAAATAAAATGTAACATGGTTAGGTTTTGGGGAGGGATAGTAAATGCAGGATACGGGAAACTCTCATCAATTCTTTATTATTTATGTCTAGACGTCATTACCCAACGGCAGATACAAGTTCTTTGGATTAGCACAATCAAAATACTCTATCCTAGAGGCAACAGGTCAGCGACATGTATTCAACTCTGAAAACATAAACATAAATAAGGTAGTTAGTCAAACAAAGAAAGCATTGGAACAATAATACATAGACAAATGGACGAGACAGCTACACGAATCAACTAGGTTAACGTTTTACAAAGTTATAAAATTCAAATTTCAGTTTGAAAGCTACTTAAAATTATTGTCATGCGGTGATGCTATAAGTTTATGCCACTTCAGGACACTTAATCACAAACTGACAATTGAGTCACAAAGATGGGCGGGCATCTACCGGAATGAAAGATTATGCAATGTATGGAATGCCATAGAAGATGTGAAATTCACTTCCTTTTTTGCTGTGGCAAATATCGGAATGAAAGAAAGCGATTTATCCCAGAATACTATGCAAGAGACAATAGTACAGAAAAGACAATGGGTTATTTGGAGTATGCAACAGGCCAGTCCTCAGCAAACTATGTAGATTTTTAAGGTTATCAAAACAACAACAACAAGAGCAACAACAACAAGAACAACAACAACAGCGACAACAAAAACAACAACAACAACAACAACATCATCATTATTCTCAACAACAACAACAACAACAACAACAACAACGATGATAACTGCAAAAAATATACAACAATTATAACCACTACCCCACAACAACAACATTAACCGCAATGACGCCAACAACAGACGACGACAACGACAACGACAACGACTACTACTACTACTACTACTACTACTACTACTACTACTACTACTACTACTACTACTACTACTACTACTACTACTACTACTACTACTATTACAAAAATAATAATAATAATAATAATAATAATAATAATAATAATAATAATAATAATAATAATAATAATAATAATACTAATGGCCTGCCGCCTACAATAGTATAAATAATCGTTCCCTCATATGCTATATATATATATATATATTTAAGACTATGATTTGTTGTATGTTTTCTTGCACAACTCAAAGTTGTTAATGCCCATAAATTAGATTCAACCGACAAAATTAATTGTAAACACAATCCCCAGATCATCCTTAGTATTCCATTTGATCTTATTTTTTTTTTTTATATAAATAATGAGTTTACAAGTCCGATGTCAGTCGCCTTGTTTGGCCTACAAATTGCAAAACTACCCGCCATGTTTCTGTCTGTTGTGCTAAACGTCAGTGTGACGTATTTGATTGGGTAACAGCGGAATTTCCCTCTAGAGGAACTCACCTTGAGAAATCCAATACAACTGATCAAGCGTATACAAACGTGTCTGGGCGTCTTAACCCTTTCACAGCTCAGAACATTGGACAGATCACAAAGTTGTTGTCACTAATATGCTGAATATTTTGAAATTAATTTGCGCATGCCTACTTGCCTAAAGCACGACTAACAGGCAAAATATTTTTTTCTATTTACTTATCAAAATATCTAAATGGATGAAGGAACATATGGAAGATATTATGATATCTTTTACATTTGAATGGCCATTTGACGGATTAGGGGCGGTGTCTTTGTATTGCTGTTTGAATAACGGTATCAATACGCGCTATACGCTGTCTTTTATTTAGTAATAGCGGCTGATTGATTGACTGATGGATTAGTGTTTATAATGTTTAACAATACTCGATCGTTAGGTGTTCCCAATTTATCAACTAAAAAGCTCATCCCAGCAGCGATGTTCAACGATATCGTCGATCTGCAGGTAGGCAATCGCGTTACATAGTTCCTCCCTATGAATTAGGGATATCCGGTTATTGGCTGATATACTTTCACTAATTACGCAGTTTAATCTGATTTATACAGATTATTTTTGATAAATTATTGTTTTGTCTGATTTTAGCTTATGTATTCCACTATATTTAGAGGTTCCAGTTACATTATAAAAAATATGCGCGCATTATATCGAAGAAGGTCAAGTCGTCCTTGAGAAAACTCGCCCCAGACACTCGTAATTTTTCAATTCGTCCAAAGTCAAGTCAGGGTTTATTAGAAAAACTAATGCAGTGGTCTTTGCTAATTACTAATGTAGTGGTCTTTGGAAATGTTAATCATACAAGGGTGTCAATGCAGGTTGGTTGGTTTATCAGACAACAAACAAGTACAGTGCTTTAAGTTATTGTTTATTTACATGCAGTTCAAATGTTATTAGTTAAATATACAAGGGCCATTTCAATAGATCAATTTTAGCCACCATTGTAGATCACAGAATACATATTTTTGAAAATTTACCACTGCATAGTTAATATTCTCTATATATACATTGACAGTATTTACACAATGTCATAACTAGTGCTTGCAACATGTTTAATAAAGTACTTTATAATTAGATCAATGTTTTTTTAAGAAAAAAACATGGGAACCCCATATTTCAGATGAGGACCCCCATGGGACCCCCCGATTTTACAGTGGGACCCCCAAATCTGAGGGTGTGGGGTCCTTGGGACCCACAAAAATCAGATGTTGTGGGCAACACTGTATATATATATATATATATATATATATATATATATATATATATATATATATATATATATATATATATATATATATATATATATATATATATATATATATATATATATATAATATGTTGACCTAGTATAAAATATCTGAACTGACTTAATGTCGAATTAATATATATCTGGAAATCCTATAAAATATCTAAGCTGACCTACTATAAAACGATATATGTATTTGAGCTGTCCTATAAAATATCTGAGCTGATGAATGCAGAACTGACATAGAGTAGCTAACCTAACCTGAATTTCACTATACATAGATGAAATTTTGCATCATAACATATGATGCATATACGTAACACTATGCAATGCACATACTCATATACACAACATCTGTGTCGACATGGCTATCCTCCATGTATGCACACACAGAAAGCATTATCATGACCACACGGCATGATGGATATATTGATGGTCTGTAATATTATAGACAATATAATGCACTCGGTTGATGCGTAATAATTTCCGAATTATTTGCCAATACATAACTATACGATGCATCTCGATAAATGCGTTATTCAATAAGTGCATACATGTAACTATGCATTATAATGCATAATTGGCCACGCACCACTTAAAAAGGTGTAATTATAAGAACGCATTCTATGTGTCGAACCCCAATGGACTGCTTGCTGGTTTATGGCATCTCAGTGAGTAGTATTCTGGAAAAAGCCACTATGTGCTTATGTGTCCAACTAATTTAGAGCTTCCCAAAAGTTTACAAAGTATAGAACATCATCATTTGCTGTTCCTAAAACTATGTAGCTAGGACGGAAACGAAAAAATAAGCCAATAATTAGAAAGTTGAATGTCTTCAGTGTCATGCAGAATCTTAAAATTGGACACGATAATTTCATATTATCATCTTGATTACAGTAATTCCATAATGTTGAATTACTGGTACCATTGTACATTATCACACCACTATTGCATTACTGTACTTTGACAGACAAACTAACTGCAGTCCACAACAGTACCATGGCGAAATGAATCGGAAGTAAGATGACGTACACAGTCTAATTCATGGATGCTTAAGAAACATTCTAATACAGTTCATAATCTAGGAGCCTGTTGGGAAGATGGCACAGCCTTCTTCCTGTTCGACTCTGAATGGTGTGAGCTTGGAGTTGGTGAATTCCTCGGACCTGACCCCTCATGTGCCTAGGAGATTTACCCTCAGACCTGACAACGCATGCGCCTAGGGGAAAAAATATGATGCAGTTCCCCTCGGACCTGACACTTCATGCACCTATGCGACGTGTGATGCATTTCTCCTCGAACCTGCCACTCATGCACCTAGGAGAGTTATGCTGTGTTTGTAGGACGGATAAGACAGAGCCAATATCCATGTCATCTGTCAAAACAGCATCTAGATCATCTTGCAGAGTTGATGAGGATGGATCAATACCATATGGAATGGTCTCATCCAAATCCTCTAAAAAAATGGGTACATAGTTATCATCAGATAACATACAGCTATTATCCAGGGATACTAAGTTATCATCGTCATGGCCATGATCTTCAAAGCTAATAGCACGTCTCATACACAATACCCATAGAGGTAAATCGATTTCTGCATAGCTTTAATCTTTCATAGTGAACAATTAGTTCCCGGTGTTGGTGTTTGATACCAAACAGTGCTCCTGTTTAATTATAAAAAATAAAATAAATGGACCAGTCCAAGGAGATTGTAATTTACTGGACTGATCTATTTTAGTTGCAGAATCATCAAGATAAACTACATCACCAACATGGTAGGGCCCATGCGGACGTAGATCATACTCTCTTTTCTGGCGTTTCTGAGCCATTTTAAGGTTATCCACTGCTACCTTATGAATTTCATGCAACATGTGCTGTAGCTGTTGGACGAAGTCACTGGCATCTGAAAAGGAAGCATCTCTAGACGCAGACACGGGGCACATGCACATTATGTCAGTAAGCTGTAGCACTTCTCGAACAAGCATCATCATGTTGGGACTATAACCAGCCTGCCAGCTTACTGTAGATCATATAGCTCTAGCGATGAAAGGAATACACTTGTCTCAATCTTTCTGTCAGTCACGCTCTTGCAGGTAACACCTTATACACCGCAAGATGTACGTTCAATCTGTCCATTCGGACATGGTCTTTACACTGTGGTGCGTGCTTTTTAAATCTCCAGTGGATGGCATAGTTCGTTAAGTAAGTTGCTTTCAAAGCTACGACACTGGTCGGTGTGTAAGAAATGTGAACAGCCAAATGTGGTTACGAAATGCTCCACATACATTTTGGCTACCAGTTCGACTCCTTGTTCATGGAGCGCAACCCATTTAGTGAACCAATCTATGATCATCAACGCATATCTATTTCCCGGCACAGATGTGATAAAGGGGACTAAAATGTCCATATGTACCCGTTCCAGGGTAAAACGAGCATGGAACTCGCCAAGAGCGGCTTTAGGTCGGATGGAAGCTTTTTTGCTACAGTTACAAATCTGACAGGATTTCAGATATGGCATATCAAATTTAAAAAAACCAGGTTCTGGAGGGACTTTGGCACTATCAGTAGATTCCGTATGATATTTGCTGCCACCTAGAGATAGTGCAAAATACTATCGACAAAATTCAATTAATCACGGCGATCCCACCAAAACTTGACAGCTGGATTTATTTAAATATAGCTCTCTGTCAGATGTGTGAAGCTGCTCAATCCATAATACAGCTGTCTTCAGATCAAGATCCTCCAACTGATTCTCCCGTAGATCTTCTAAAGAGAATGTGTCTAAACAGTTTCACCTTCCGACAATCTGGTCTATTGGGTGAACACCATAAAGCAGTCCATCTGGATCATCGCTGTCTGTGTCACTGTCTGGTAGGTCATCATTACTCAGTCGAATGACCCTTATGGTTTGAAAAGCCAAAGGAATTACATCATCAACGTCTTGTTCAAATTGAGACCATTGCTGCTGAAGCGTGGTACAATGTTTGCACCTACCACATGGCAATGAACTAAAAGATTGACCAGATTTATAATAGTGGCAAGGTGATGAATCACTTGGAACTCGTGATAGACCATCAGCATTAGAATTAGTTCTGTTTACCGGGCCCGTAATGCATAGTCATATTATTTTGGGACAGTTCTTCTATCCATCTAGCTAGTTGCCCTTCGATATGCTTGAAACTGAGCAGCTAAGTGAGGCTGTGATCATCAGTCAGCACAATAAATGATCATCCTAGGAAGTACATATGGTACTGCCTAGTAATGCTACCATGGCTAGCAACATTTTGCATGTGACACACTATTTACGCTGAGCCGATGTCAACGTTCAGCTCGTAAAACCAATCAGCACCTCATCCTGAATTTGGGATAACTCTGTACCAATAACAGCCTCTGACGCATCAGTGTCCAATATGAAGGTACCATCTGGTGTCGGATAACCTAACACTGCAGGGTTGGTCATAGCACCCTGAAGAGGTTTAATAGCCACCTGGTGCTCTAGAGTCAATCATACTCTATTTTGGAACTGGTAAGTGCAGAGAGAGGAGCAGAAATACCAGCAAAATCATGTATGTGCTCTCAGTAGTAGTTCATGAACCCTAGGAAAGATTCCATCACTTTTCTGGTCTTCGAACAGGCCAGTTAGCGATGCTTTCCATACTGTTGGGCTTTACATCGATTTCCTTATCACTCACCAATTTACCTAAGAAACAGAGTTCTGTGCAGATTAAATTACACATCTTAGGTTTTAATTTTAGGTTTCAGGACAAATTCAAAGAGCCCATACCTTGTGACAAATGCAAGCGTATGGCTGTTCCTATCGGGCAACCTCGACCTACCAATATCCAGCTGCCATGGCAAGTGGGCTGATGAATTTAGCACCACCAAGTGCATCCAAACATATCTCAATGTTTGGTAGGGGTTAAAGGTCCTTGCGAGTTATGCCAATCAGAGCTCGAAAATCGATGCAATACCACATGGTACCATCTTTCTTCTGAACTAATACTGGGGCTGACGACCACTCAGATTTCGATAATGATACCTTTCTTTAACATTTCTGTAAGGTGTTTCGCTTCCTCATTCTCAAAACCAAGGAGTTCATCTAAGTTTAGAACCCACTAGGTCGTGCATCACCTGTGTCAACCTTATGTCTGATCCCCTTGAACATACCTAGATCAAGATCATTTTTTGCAAATGCATCCGGATACTCGATTAACATGGATTTCAATTGCAAAGACTATGCCTCTGATAAACTTGATATTAATCTCTCATATTGATCCTGTAAGACCACAGGAATGTCCACCTTAGTGGCCGTAGAAGGCTGTAGTTCTGTTCCAGGGTCTTAAACCGCCTCAGCTTCTGTAACAATACCTATTCTGTGGTCTTGTTCCAAAATAATATATTGTGTCAACAGGTTCCTTAACAAAACAGGAATCTGAGAATCTTTGGCAGTGGCCACTGCATGAGGTGTTACCAGACCCTCCAACATCATTTTGTGCTTCCCGATTCAGAAGACCTGACGTCTACACAGCCCAAAATTTACCAACGACCACTTTCTGCTTCAATGCTACCCGAACTACTCAGGCTTCCTTTGCATGAGTTCTCAACATTGATGCTTGAATTGGTTCTCCATTAATGGTTAGGCAGTCTAGTCAGATCAATGGTAGCCTTGTGTGCCTTCAGGAAATCCAGGCCTAATATAATTGGTCCATTCATATTCGTTAGAAAGACTGGATAATTGATCACAATGGAGCCTAATGCTACTGTGACTGGATCAACAGGTTCTGCAGGGATAATATTGTATCTACCTACACCTTTCAATGCAATTGAGCCCAACCTTTTTAAAGGGCAGGGTAATTTCTTTGCAAATTTCTTGTCAATTACAGTCACTTGTACCACACTGTATACTACTGCATTAACGAAAACACCATGTACTTCAATGTGAATGACCAACGTCATTGGATCCTAATTAAACTCATAGATGCTAGCATCATATGAATGCACAGGCGAAGATCTCGGTAAAGCAGAAGTTGATGGAGACTGTGTAAACCTCGGCTGCGGACACTCACAGGGAAAATGGCCCTCTTAATTAATGCATTTTCCTGTTCTGAGAGGAGGAGAAGTTGAACGCGATGGAGGAGAACGGCCTCTACCAAGTTGGTCAGACATAAGATTCAGAATCTTAGCCTTCTTCTCCACCATATCCTTCCTAAGTCCTTCAACATCTTTGTTTATTTTGTCTATCCTGCTAGGAACCGTTATGCCTCTCAACTGCGCAGGATTTTCTGCCTCAATCAACCCAGAAGCATCGTCCAGAAAACACACCTTTATAACCTCAGGTCTTCTGGAGCCCCTGATCAATCTTTGATTATGGATAGCTGCATTGTCCATTTACACAGCCTCCTCCAGTATGCTTGGATCTTTATCCATAGCTCTAAGAGTGGATCATTTATGCTCAACACCACGTAGGAATGCATCAATGGCAATAGTCCCACCCAAACGCTCTGAGGCATCAGGATAGCTATCTAAAGTGAGCTCCTGCCTGATATCTGCAAATAGTTCTAAAGAGTTACACTCTTGTCGAATGTCTTGCATTTTCTTTCTGATGATGTGGTACAGATCTTTCTTCCCAAATCGCAACGTTAATTTGTCATATAAACTGACGTAATCATTCTGAACTTGCCCAGAATAGATGAAGTAAAAATTTAGGGCCTCGCCCCTTAAAGCTGAGATGAGCATGTCTAATTTATATCTATCAGACCAATAGTACCTTGGAGCAGTGTGCTCAAATTGTATGAAAAATGGTTTCCACTCACATTTTCCATCAGAGGTTGCCATTTTAGGCGGATCAGGACCACCAGAGTGGCTTCTAAGACCTAGTGATGACATCCTAGAGGCATTGTACGAAGAGCCATCTGAGTAACTTCTACGACCTCGTGATATCATTCCAGTGTCATGGTGTGAAATTGATTGCGACTCCCAGCACCTTCGTTATCGATGTCAAAACGACGTCTCCAGCATGGAGCAATCGTTCAAGGACAGTCACTGTGGTAGGCAGATCATGATCTCCCATAACATCGGCCAGAGATATAGAACCTCCTCTGGAATCACAAAAACTCACTATGCCAGCAGTTCGAATTTTACCAATATAATGGAGTGCAGTAAGTTCCTCCACGGTAGCAGTGTTAATACCCAAAGGTTTCGGCATTATGGATCGCTTGTCAATTTATACCAGGTAAGCGAAATTAATATTTGCAAAAAATATAATATCGCTTACTGAAATAATAAATTATAAACGTATGCTTACTGAAACAATATGAAAACATACTGAGTAGTGATGATGGAGCAACTGCGGAGAACATCTAAATGAATTTCCGAAGCTAAACCTGATTCAGTAGTGTACTCGCTTGCAAGCCATCCTTTAGAAACTCGAAGGTATGACACACGTACCATGTGACCTAGCAATTGTTCGGCGAACGGAAAATATTCGCTCTTCTGAATGGACCCCTGTGTGGTAGGACCCCTGTGTGGTATTTTCCCGTATGACTGGTGGTGAATGACGTCGTAATTGTTAATTGGGAGGTATAGCTGACAGACAATGTCCTGGTGTAAATCTATAGATGCTGATATCGCCAGTGTCCCTGCGCCGATTTTAATGACTCAGGTATCTGGAAATAGCTTCTGATTAACTCCATCGCTTGGTACTATGGACGATATGATGCCTCAAATAGTTCTTACAAAAATATAATAATACACTTACAGATGAGGACGACGTGCAAGATAACTCTTCCAATATATGCCACAATGGAGATAATCGTCGTCAGGCTCCCGATGTAAGCAGAGTTAACTCCCATTGGCAGTGAAAAGCTATCTTGAGCAATCTAATCGACAGAGAATGAGCATACATGTTGCCAAAACATTTAATGCTCTGTTATTGCTCCCACATTGACAAAGCATTTTCATCCAGATAGATAGCTTAAATAAAGCTACGGTAATATTACATCAGAGTTTTCAGGGTCATTGGTTTGAACATCGTAACCCTTTAATCATATCATATCAATTTCGGCTACATGGATAATTGGCATGTCAGCCGTTCCCAGCTTTCAAATTTTCGCCTAATTATCAAGCAAGCAAAAAGATTAACTCGCCTGTCATCTTGGCGCATGTTCATTTGCTAGCTAAGATACTAGTTTTAAAATTTTACCACATAAACACCGGGCTGGATAAGAGCCAGCCATCTCAGTGGTAAATTTTCAATACGTATTCATCTATTACACTGCAAATGGTCAATAATTTGGCAAAATTTTGATTAATGGGCAAGCCAGATGAAAACTGCATCTGCAGTGGCCACACGATGTATCTAATTGCGTTTTAAATGGCGTGTAGCAAATTATTACATTATGCCCTGGCATAGACTATCTATAGCTTTGTGATCCTGAATACTTAATCCATGGTCCAATAATTACTGTTAAACATTCCAGAACAAAAATCGGACACCAATGATGAATTTCATATCACTTTTTCAGTTAAGAATTTAAGATTTATTTTGTTGCATTACATCTAGTCACACAATTTAAGCCTTTAAAATTATTAAGATTAGTAAATTTGAACATTTATTTTAAAGCATTTTATTGTGGATATGCACCTTTAACCTTCATCATGTCCTACTGTAAAATCAACTAATTCAGACAGGAAACACATCCATTACCTTCTGTTACAACAGACATATAACCATTAATTCAGAACCGCAGACTTGTAACTAGATAATTTGCAAATATGTTTACGTAGTTCCCTTCAGTATAATTACCAGATGTATTGCATATTATCATATTACATATTGCCATTGCTTTTGGCCTGGGGTGTTTTTGTACCCCAAAGAAAGTAAACTTAATCACAGTTTGCTAGGGATACCAATACTGGAATCATAATAGTTAAATCAAGAGTCATGCTAATAGTGCTTTTGGGGTTTTAATTAGTTATAAGTTCACGAATCTGTGTTTTACCAGGCATTTGAATTAAACACAGTTCTCACAGAGTAGGGTACTGGTACTATGGTCAGCGCAAACGAAATGTTGACACACGTCATAGCGTTTTCGAATTTTTCTATTAACAATTCATGGACAGATATCGCATCTTCCCTGTTTGGTGGTTAAGCTGCTCTGTATGCCAATCTGCACATTTGGAAGAAATCCCAACTGCCGCAAAGCACCCTTGCTTGGCTTACGTAAGGTGCTGGATGCTCGGACCCTTTCCTGAATCAAGCCCGATACTAGTTCATATCCTAATTCTATAAGAAACTTGCGTCGTCTGCACCTTGGTGCCTCTCTGTTTCAGGTAGGGTTATTGCAAAGCCATACAATAAGAGCAGCTATGCCGGCAACGTCTATGATGATGAAAAAGATAACAACTGGCCATCTGTTGATTTTGCGACGACATGTTAGAACACTTGCAAGATGATTCATATTATCAACACTGCTCTTGGTCTTATTATAATGAATGATCATTTCAGGTTTTTGCAAGTCACCAACAGCTGCAGTATCGTGATGCATAGACGACAACAAAATAACAGCCATGCCTTTCATGGGGACATATGATGCAAGAGTGAGTTGGTCACTGAAACCGAGCATGGTTGAATGCTCATCTCTATTTCCAGCCATCAAAGCTGGTGGGAGATCTGGCTTATTCTTTCGCACAGTTCCTACATATGTCAATCCCTCTCCCAAGAGTTCATCAACAAGATGCACACTAGTAAAAAGATTATCGCCTGCAACATTCCTACCACTATTGTACAATGGACCGACTAATGATTTCACAACATTGGCACCTTGATTTTGTTCTCGCTATTGTCCTGGTTGTCGGCCTAGGTAACCGGTTACGTAAAACATGCGTAGTTGTGTGATAAACATGTCCCAAACATCACATATTGGTGCAAGTTTGTCTGTTGCTCTTCTCTCTGCTCGTGTATTTTTATTATAAAACTGGAGTAAACGCAAGATGCACTGAAATCGTTTCAGACTCATAGTAGCAAGAAAGATGAGTCTGTCAGTTTTAGAAGACCAAAACTCTTCAAGTGGTTCGTGGTTTCTGTGATACGCACCAGATAACATATGACATATTTTTAAAATGTGGTGTAAGTGCACCCCGTGTGTATTATTCTAGAACACCTAAATTCCCATCATGTACGGAGTAGATATTTGTGTTGAAATGGTAAAACATGTATAGGAACAATGGCATAAAAGCATAGAATCACAATGGAAATATATAAAGAAATATCGAATAAAATATATGCATGGGGTGTAATTACACCCCAAAGGGCAGGATTTGGGCTAAGGAACATTTCTTAAAAATTTATAAATAATTTGAATGAAGACATGTAGTTTCAAAATATTAACCACAATAGGTGCCATACTCATTTCACATCTGAAAATTCCATCTTTCTGAAACATGATTAGAACTGATACATCTAAGGTTTTGTCAGATGCTTATATCCATATACCAATTCACCTTTCCATCTTATCCATCCATCATATGACGTCATAATCACCTAAGCGACCTGTTGGCTGACGTCATAATTATGTTATCATGAATGATTCGATATAGCTCGTCAATATTCAACAGCGTACCTGCACAGTTTTCTGGAAATTGATAGTCAGGGATTTCAGCGATCCATCGAGCCCAGCACAAGCGTGGTGTGGGTGGAGCTTAGCTAGAGGTGGGCGGGGCATAGCTAAAACTGAAACTCGTCCATTGAAATTTGAACTAAATGTGTCGAGATATTTTCTGGACTGGTGATACACTGAAAACCATTTTTTCAATGAACTTAAGTATTCTAGGGGGAAATATCTATGGGCAATAGACAGATTTCGCTAAAACAAGACATTGACACCTGCATATCTATAGGAGCGGGGAGGGGGTGGGGGGGGGGGGTTGGGGGCGACGGCGACAAGCACCATCTCACAATATGACCCACTTTGCATCTGGATAAAATCATTTTTATTTAATAAATATTCTGTTGAATATTTTCTAACTTATTTGACTAGGAGCTGTTACTGCCAAAAGAAGCAGCATGATCCAATAGAATTGGTATCAAAATATTCCACAGCTTTTCTGCATAGCTATCATAAAATTGAGCTACTGGGATTGATGTGACAATAAATTTAAGAAAAAATGCATTTCTTTGCATGGGCCTTTACAAAAAAAAGTGGCATAGTCTAAGATCACAGTTGCTACATTACGTAGGTGATGGTTTATGCTCTAAACTAAATGATTTTACACTGGTACCCATTTATACACCTGGGTGGCGGGAGGCGACGAGGAATGAATGAGATTGCCTATGTTTCCATATATTAGAAGAACTTGTCTATTATTCGATGGGATACGCGAGGCAGCGACAGAAAATACTGATGGGATAGTTATAAACGTGATCAGGTCAAGTTTAGGCATACCTATAACACTAGAGCAATTAAGGCGTAGTCACAGAATAGGTCAGCAACGTGTTGATGGCTCAAAGTCACGACCATTAATTGTCTACCTAATCTCGTACAATACTCGCTCGCAAATTTTTACCTCTAAGCGGAAACTAAAAGGTACCAGGATTGTCATAACAGAAAGTCTGACAGCTGGCTGAATGAGACTTCTGAAGGCTACACAACAACACTCTAAGGTTGAGAGATCTTGGTCAATCGATGGAAAAATTATGTGAGTAACCAATGACTGCAACAAATTCTACATCAAATGCGTTGATGACCTGACTAAATTATGACTCTGACTTAACTACAGTAACTAAACCAAGCCAATGAATATATACTGAAACGTGAATGGCAAGCTTAATTCTGATTCTTTAAATTCCAAATGTTCAATTTCCAGATAGAGATGGTCATCATAGAAACCAGATCCGCATTACACACTCATATATGATAATTGGTTACACTAACATAGTATCATTGATGTATATGTATGTGTATTTTCTTTTTATTGACGCACTGGCAACGTGCGGCTTCAATTCCTATGTGCTAACTTAGCCGACAGTCATGCACCCATTAGTTTAATTTGTTGATCACCATCTCCCGGGCGGGGGATCGAACCGCCATTCTGCAACTCCGCATAGCATTAGCAACCAGACATCTTTCCACTGGACCACCGCGCCAAGACAAAGTAGTCAAAGTTTGGCCGACCAGCTTTCACATGATAAAGGAACAAACAAATCTCATGATTGAATGATACAAGGATTGAAGGAAAGAAGGATGGACATACCTAACCAATCACCCAGCCAATCAACCACCCACCCAACCAACGAACCAAATAACCACCCACCCAACCAATCACCCAACCAACCAACCAACCACCCAATCAACCACCCAATCAACCAACCAACCAATCAACCAAACAACCAGCCAACCAAACCCCCAACCAACCACCCAACCACACAACCAACCACACAACCACACAACCAACCACACAACCACCCAAACACACAAACAAGCAACCGGCCATCAACTCAACCACCCAATTAACCAACCATGATGCACGAATGGAGGGAAAGATGGAAGGAATGGTATGGGGAGGAAAGATGGAAGGAATGAGAGCTTGAAGGAAGGATGGGAGGGTGGAAGGAAGGAAAGATGAAAGTGATGAAGGCCAGAAGGAGGGAAAAAAGGAAGGGATGGAGATGGAGGGAGGAAGGAAGGAGGAAGTGGGCGGAAGGAGGGGGAAAGGAAAGAGGAAAGGAAAGAGGAATGGAGAGAGGAAAGGAAGGAGGAAAGGAGGGAGGAAAGGAACGAACAAACGAGCACTGGCTCAGAATTTTCAAATTTGAAAAAATTCTTTTTTATTTTATTCCTTGAGATTGTCATTTTGTTTTAGAGACGCCATATGGCCTAATTGTCACACAATGATAAATCACTGAGTGGTATTTTGAAAACCTATTTCAGTTTGACTTTTACTAAGATGTCACGTAGATTTGGATTTTTCTTAAATGCAATTAATGGACGCTTGTTGAAAGGTTGTCTGAGATTGTCCTGTAATTTTTTATATTCATCTTTTAGGATTTTGACAATTTCAAAAATTTCCGATTGTATGTGTTATTTATGTGTTAAATCATAAAATGCTGATATGGCATTGTGATCCAGTTTTCTGTGATAATTCTTTTTGGCCCAATGGATTGCAGTGGACTTGGCCTGACCGAGGTATAAATATGGAACAGTTTGGGCTGAGAGTAGCTCAGAACGGAGGACTCCTAGTTGACAGTTATAGTGGCGAACCCATGTTTTAATCATCGTTTCGCCCATTCGAAGTTGACATTGCGAATGTCGAAGTGGACCTCAACATCTGGCATGGGCGGTTTGCAGAAGTCCGTCAAAGTATTGACCTTTCGACCGAGGCCATTTGGCACGGTGTCGCTGTCCAGATGCTTGTTCAGCACACACAGGTGGTGAAAGCATTGGATTATAATGCAGTATACCTTAACCAGGCGTGCCTGAGCAGATGATGGGTGGTGTGATTCAGATTCATCACCGGTCCTTCGTCTACTCCTGCGCGGTCTATCCGTGAAATCACAATCAATCCTAGTCAATCAATCAATCTAAATCTCAATTAATCTCAATTAATCTTAATTAATCTCAATTAATTTCAATTAATCTTAATTAATATCAATTAATTTCGATTAATCTTAATTAATCTCAATTAATCTCAATTAATCTCAATTAATCTCAATTTAATCTCACTTAATCTTAATCAATCTTAATTAAGCCGCCAATCAGTCAAGTGGGCAAATAGGCAAAACCACCAGTCAATCGCTTTATCAATTCAAGCAACCAATCACGCAACCAATCAGTTCAGACAATCAATCACGTAACCAATTAGATCAAACCACCAATCAATTCAAGCAACCAATCAATCACGAAACCAATCAATTCAAGCAACCAATCACCCTACCAATCAGATTAAACAGCAAATCACGCAACCAATCAATTCAAACAACCAATCATGCAACCAATCAATTCAAGCAAGAGATCACGTAACCAATCAAGCAAATAGTTATGCAAACAACCAAATCAAGCAAGCAATCAAATCAAACAACCGATAAATCACGTAACCAATCAAGCAACAAGGGACCCAAACAATCAAATCAAGCAAGCAATCAAATCAAACAACCAACCAAATGAAACAACCAATCAAATCAAGCAACTAGTCAAATCAAGCAGCAACTCAAGCCCCCAATCAAGTAATCAATCAGATCGCGCAAGTAATCAGATCCTGCAACCAATCAATTCAAGCCACAAATCAAACAACCAATCAATTCAAGCAACAAATCACGCAACCAATCATATCAAATCACGCAAGCAATCAGTTCAAATAACAAGTGACGCAAGCAATCAAATCAAACAAACAATCAAATCAAGCAACCAGTCAAATCCGGTAAGACTCAAGCAACCAATCAAGCAATCAATCAGATCAAGCAACCAATTAGATCAGACAATCAATCAGTCAGAAAATCAGTCAATCAGACAATCAATCAATCAGACAATCAATCAAACTCTAATGCAGCCAGACAGTCAATCAACACAAAAATGCTACCAGGCGCACACTCTTCAAGTGGTAGGTTTGTCAGCTAGTCTGTCTGTCTGTATATATATATATATATATATATATATATATATATATATATATATATATATATATATATATATATATATATATATATATATATATATATATATATATATATATATATATATATATCAAATCCAGGAGGGCTTAGTTTACAAAGCTGAAATAAGAGAAATGTGGTTAGTAGTAATGATTAGTGACATGATAATATTTAATAATTAAGGACAGGCAATACAATATGAATATAAATATCTTTAAACTACTCAGTACTCGCAGTAATACAGCAATACACAGCAATAGAAACAGCAATAAGAATTTTTACATCGTCACAGGGCTGGACGCGTTTAATGTTTACACACTTCTTCAACAGCCTATTAGATAAATCTACCAGCCCAACAGTTTGCCCTACTATTTATTGGGCAAGTGAATGTTTTTGAGACTTAATCATTTTCTTTAAAGTTACTAAGTTGTTTGCTTAGACACGCCGCTAATAAGGTGTTATAATTCATTGTAATAATGTATTGTTGACTAATTGAGCTCTGGATAAATGAGTTGGTGTCAGTTTGGTAAGGTGTTAAAGATTGAGTCACTTTCAATGGCTTAGCGACAGACTGCTCACTGGTTCAAAGAGAACTAATAATCTGACTTTGATGTGAACCATGAGATCATTTAAAAGGTGCTTTTGTGACCTTTTCCAAGAATAATAAATAATTTGGAACGCAAAGTAAACATTAAAAAGAAATACGTAATTGATGGCCTTGTTTGAAAATCTTTGATCTGAATGAGTAATTTTGATCTTAAATGTTTTTGCTTTGTAATATAATTACTCAAATGTCAACAGTTTTCATGGGCGTTGGTTTCAAAGATTATTATTGCTTTGAGAATAAAGTCATTTTCTGTGAGTAATTTTCTCCCTAAAACCGATAAATGAACAAACAAATCGCATGATTGAATGATACAAGGATAGAAGGAAAGAAGGGTGGACATACTTAACCAATCACCCAACCAACCAACCATCCAATCAACCACCCAATCAACCACCCAACCACACAACCATCCAACCACCCAACAAACAACCCAACCAATCAACCAAACAACCAGCCAACCAAACCTCCAACCAACCACCCAATCACACAACCAACCACCCAGCCACCTAAGCAAGCAACAAACCAACCAACCAATCAACCACCCAATCAACCAGCCAACCCACCATGATGGAAGAATGGAGGGAAAGATGGAAGGAAGGGTATGGGGAGGAAAGATGGAAGGAATGAGAGCTTGAAAGAAGGATGGGATGATGGAAGGAGGCAAAGATGAAAGGGATGAAGGCGGGAAGGAAGGAATGAGGGAAGGAAGGAAGGATGGATGGCTGGAACAAATGAATGAATGAAGGGATGGAGAGGGAGCGGGGAAGGAGGGAGGGAGGAGGGAGGGAGGAAGGAGGAAGGATGGAGGAAGGAAGGAGGAAGGAAGGAGGAAGTGGGACGGAAGAAGGAAGAAAGGAAAGAGGAAAGGAAAGAGGAAAGGAAAGAGGAAAGGAAAGAGGAAAGGAAAGAGGAAAGGAAAGAGGAAAGGAAAGAGGAAAGGAAAGAGGAAAGGAAAGAGGAAAGGAAAGAGGAAAGGAAAGAGGAAAGGAGGGAGGAAAGGAATGAACGAATGAATGAACGAACGAACGAATGAATGAACAAATGAACGAATGAACGAATTTAGGTGGATGGAAAGCGGGAATGAAGGCTGGAAAGAATGAAAGAATAAGGGAATGAATGAATGATCGAAGGGAGGAAGGACAGAATAATGGATATAATGAAGGAAGGATAGAGGGAGGAAGGATGGAATGAATGACAGTTTTCTTGCTCAAACAATCATGCAATTCAAAAAGTAATAATAGGTTCAATTTAACCATTTATGCAGAGATGAGATTTATATATACCTTTTATTAGGTGGATCTAATGAAGGACTGATAGATTGCCTGATGATGTGGACGAATGTTATATACAAGTGGATTCATAAAGTAATAAAATAACGAAACTGGCACAGGCAAGTATGTATATGATATTGTCGAACGCACTGGCTCAGAATTTTCATAATTGAAAAAATTCTTGTTTATTTTATTCCTTGAGATTGTCATTTTGTTTTAGGGACGCCACATGGCCTAATTGTCACACAATGATAAATCACTGAGTGGTATTTTGAAAACCTATTTCAGTTTTGCTGCATTATATATCTTATTTTGATTTTATTTGCTTCTCATGTATAATTTTATTATTCTCTTTTATGCTCAAAATATTGTTAGCTGCCTCCCATGTAGTACTGACAACAAACTTCATTATAAGCTTATCTTGCATGTACAGTTCCATGGGTCATACTGCATGTAAATTCCCAGGGATCGAAGTGTTTACCTATCTACCTGCCAGTGACGGGTGATTCTTCTTCATGTATTGCTGACAATGAATCTTCCTGCAAGCTTATCTTGTCGTACTGTATGTAAAGTTCCAGGGGACATAATGTATGGCTATTTACCTGTCATTGACAGGTGAATTTTCCAGTTGACAGCCACACAGATAACATGTTAAGCTCTTTAATATCTAGTAACATATCAAGTATACATCTTGAGTGATTACTACATGACAATACATTTCAATCTTTCTCTAAAATAAATCTCCCTGACCAATATTTTGAGAGTAGTCTGCCTGGATGTCATTGCCTACAGTAACGATGACTTCCAGTCAAATTATTTTCAAAATGTTCTACTGCTTCACCATGTCATATCTTGAAATTGAGTTGCATCAATGAACGAGTGCGTAACCCTTTTGAGCCGCAAATTTGTTCTTGTAACTGTCTCACTGCTTCAAGCCAACATACAAGAATTTCAATGGGCAATAGCTCTGGACCTGCTGAGTGCTTTGGAGGAAGTTTGCCTGAAATTTGTTGGTGGCTTAGCCACTGACAACTTTCAGTCAATGTGCTTTCGGGGATACTCAGGGGTGGGGGGGGGGTTCCAGACTTAAAAGCCCATGGGATATGCAATCTGCAGAAATCCAGCAGGAAGACGATTAATCCAAACTATAAATGGAATGTTCCAAAACCTGTTCTGTATTTTACTTTCTACATTTATGTTGCTTATACTACTCCTATACCTACTTATACCCATTGAGGATAGAGGGATGCATATAATTTGCTTGGAGCTTCCTGTTCCTACCACCTCATATTCTTAGAGTACTTTTTATTTAAGTTATACTTGCTAATATTGTCCCAATACTTATTTATGCCCATTGATGTATTTGCTTTACATGTACTGACTTAGTGAATAGCATTCTGACAATTCCTATATTATACTATCAGAAACTGAAAATGCAGTATCTATGCAATCACTATCATAGATATCCAGAAGTTATGTCTGATATTATGATCACTAATTTTATCCTGATATGTCCGATGTTCCAACTGATATCATCTTTATCACATAATATGCAGCTTAATTAGTAATCTTACCACACTTAAATATATCAGCTGGTCATATGCTGTATGTCACTTGGGCAATTATATACACTGAGCCATACTAACCTTTTACCCTCTGAAAGCTCAGTATCTCAATTTCAAGACAGCTTAAAGATTAGTCCTCTAACTCTCACACTTGTGCAAGAAAATCTAAATTTTCTCATAGAAAGTGTCAATTTGTGGACATTGCTAAATTAAGCCATTCCTATTTTATATTCTCAGAACATCCTAAAAGCTAAAGATCTACGGTGAGAAAAATAATGATGCTGTAAAGCCAACCTATTGTCCTACATGTATCCACCATTGCCAGTCTGACGCCAATATACTATTTTTACTGTGTGAACAACAAACCAGAGAAATAAATTAATGTCACGGTCAAGAAACTTCCTAGGTAGCCATTTATCCTCCTGTCCACTTGCTTCTTTCTCCACTTACAACCCCATCAATTCCAGTCCCAGACTACCTACCCATCCACATTCCTACCATGCCCAGCCTGTGGCCCTATGCCCATCAAATACCCCTGCTCATCTTGTAACAAGCCAGTAGAGAAAAATCAGCAAGCATTATTATGCGATTGTTGTGGTGAATGAGTGCACCGAACCTGTTCCGAATTAACAACCACGGATTATGAAATTTTAGAAAACAATACAGGGCCATGGTGGTGCAGTACCTGCAACAAAACTCAATTTCCATTCAATCACCTTGACAACGACACTGAATTTAAACTCAACATATTAGGCCCAAGCATACTTATAAATCCATTTAACCTAAACTCATCACAGGAATTCATACTCTCTGAGACCTATACTGATGATCAAGAAATTACTCTCCCACAACCTAAATGTAACTATATACTACAAAGTGAATTTAACAAAAAACGGATCCAAGACAAAGATACCATCTCCTTTTCGACTATGCACATCAATATAAGATCAATACCAAAAATTCTGATAAATTAAGCAACTTTTTAGACACTAGCGCAATTGAATTTAGCATTATTGGAATCACTGAGACGTGGATTAAAACTAACTCAGCACTTAGCTTAATTGATATGCAAAACTACAAATTCCTGGAAAACCACAGGGCTATTAAACCAGGAGGTGGGGGTAGGCATCTGCATAAAAGAAAATATACAGTATTATAAGAGAGAAGAACTGCCAATAATGGAAGACTTTTTTTAATCTATCTTTATTGAAATACCTATGGAAAAGGCTAAGAACAAAATTGGCGGTGTCATTTACAGTTCTCCAAAAAGCGATAAAGAGAAATTCATAGAAACATTAGAAAAATGCTTTAAAACCATACAAAAGGAGAATAAAACAGTTTATTTATTGGGTGATTACAACATTGATTTACTTAGAGAAAATGAAACCACTACTCATGATTTTGTAAATTTATTAAGAACATTTGGATACTATCCATTCATCACAAAACCGACATGAATAACTGAAAAGAGGGCCTCTGTCATTGACAATATTCTCTCAAATAACACTGCAAATCCCAAAACCCAATCTGGTATCTTTGTTGAAGACATGAATTCAGACCACCTACCAATCTACTACATGGAAAATGAAAAAGTAAGAACACAGTTATTCGAAAAAGAGGAAACAAAATGTAGAGATTTTAGAAATGAGAACATAGAAAGGTTTAGAAACAGTTTGGTGAACATAAATTGGAATCAGGTGACCAACTGTGACTCATGTGGAGATGCCTACATCACATTCCACTATATATGTACTAATGCCTATGAAGCTGCATTTCCACTAAAACAGTTAAGAAAGTTAAGCAAAATCCGACTGAACCTTGGATAACAAGTGGCTTGATAGCTGCCTGCCATAAGAAGAACAAGCTGTATTTAACCTTCATTAAGCACCCGACTGTGTACAATGAAACTCAGTTTAAGAAATATAGAAATAAACTGAACCAAATTATCAGGGCAGCAAAAATAAACTACTACCATTATAAATTTGATGAGCAAAATGATAATATAAAAGAAACATGGAAATTAATTAAATCACTATTGAATAAGCAAAAAAGCAGCTTGGAAACAGCGCGGTTCATTAGTAATAACACAATTATAACAGATAAAAATGAGATAGTAAACACATTCAATGAATACTTTATTAATATTGGACCTAACCTATCACAAAAAATTCAATCCAGTTTGGCCAAAAATATTAAAGACTATTTGTCAGGCAGCTACCAACACTCAATGTTTCTAACACCAACAGATGAAGAAAAAATCTATAAAATCTTGATGTGCAGGTATTGACAACTTTAAATGGAAAATCTTTAAACACTGTATAACAGAAATACTCACCCCACTAAATCACATCTGCTATCTCTCACTCTCACAAGGTATATTCCCATCACGACTAAAAATAGCAGGAGTAACACCGATTTATAAAGCTAAAGATCCATCTGATTTTACTAACTACAGACCAGTCTCAGTGCTTCCACTTTTTTAGAAACTCCTGGAGCGATTATATTACAACAGAATTGTTAATTATCTAAATAGATATTCAATTATCTACAAATCTCAGTCTGGTTTCAGAGAAAAACACTCTACTATACTTGCCATTGTGGATACGATAGAAAAAATATCTGAGTCCTTGGAAAATAAGGAACATACACTCGGGGTGTTCCTGGATCTTTCTAAAGCATTCGACACTATTGACTATGAAATCTTATTGAAAAAATTATAACATTACGGCATAAGATGCATCGCTTTGGATTGGATTCAAAATTATTTGACTGACAGGATTCAATGTGTTCAATTTAATGGTGCTATTTCAGGAACCAAGAAATTAGTCTGCGGTGTACCTCAGGGTTCAATCCTTGGACCCCTGCTGTTCTTACTATACATGAATGATGTACCCAAGGTCACTAACCAACTTTCATTAATACTATTTGCAGATGATACCAATGTCTTTGGTAGACATAAGGATATAAATACTGAAACGGAAAAAATTATAAACTGGTTCAAAATTAATAAATTATCTCTAAATGTTAACAAAACTAACTTTATACAATTTACAAGGTTTAGCCAACCTGAAGAAGCTGCTCTCCCAACACTTTACATAGCCAATCAAGAAATATAGGGGGCCGAGTATGTTAAATTCCTAGGAATCTATTTGGACACACATTTAATCTGGGAGAAGCACATAGAGATAATCACATCCAAGGTAGCAAGGAATATTGGTGTCATGCGCAGACTCAAGTCATATCTTCCATCTCATATCTTAAAAACTCTGTTTAAAACATTGATACTTCCACAGATAACCTACTGCAATGCTATCTGGAGCAAAAGATATCAAAATAAACTAAAAAAACCTAAACTCACTACAAAAGCAATCTATCAAACTATTTTCTCAAAAAGCAGGGGGACAAGACACCTTCAAAAATAACAAAATCCTAAAACTCGAAGACATTGGAAGGGCTCAATTATATGCAATTCTAAAGGACTACCACAATGGCAACGTACCATCATCTCTATCCATTCCTTTTTCAATAAATGCAGACATACATACGCACAGCACAAGAACAAGTTCCAACCTACATGCCACATACCACCGAACAGAGGCAGCTACACGAACACCATCCTACCAAGCAATACAACTATGGAATAATACAGATACAGACATACGTACACAAATTCTCACGTTAAAATCATCTACAAAATTAATCAGAAACATAATTATTGACAACTACTAGAAACCACACCACTAACCACCACCACCATGACCATTACACAGCACAGCTCTGGAACGACTTGGCATGCTTCCGGAGTGAGCTGAGGTGACCTGTTGGGCATTCTGGGCAGGGTGATGGAAGACATTGCTTCTCAAAGAGGCGATGCCTTCCAATCTGATTGTGCTCGGAGTGCTCAGCGGAGCACTTCTCACTAATTAACATGTTAACTTACTGTCTTGACCTGGAAGCATGCCAACTTCTTTTAGCATTATTAATCCTATTATGAGCTGTGCTGCAGTCGAACTATTCAAGGCACCTGTTCACCGGAACAGAACATCAAATGTAAAACTGTATAGGAGTAATAATAATAATAATAATAATAATAATAATAATAATAATATGGTAATATATAATAGACGAGCTCCCCCGCCCCGCCCCCACCCCCTCCCTCTCCTACCCTCCATCCCTTTATGTTCATGAATGTAATTGTCCTGTTTTACTGTTGTATCCTACATGTATGTACCTACTGTTCATATAGTATCACGTAATATATGTTTGTTTATGCTACATCCTATTATTTATGTCATAATATATTGTGCAATTAATGTTTATATGTTAGGGGTCCACTACTTCATAGGCTTGCCTTTGGTGGACTGCCTGTTGTAATCTCTAATACTGACGACTAAATACGAAAATAAATAATCTTGAATCTTGAGTGGGATTTGAACCCTGCCCGGCTGATTACAAGTCTACCACGCTAACGATAAGAAGTTATTGATTTGGTTGGCGTCTATGGAATCCCTGATTTCAGTTCCCATTTATGCCATTCTAGGCAGGCTTTATTTCAGTCTATTATTGGTAACTTCCCCAGCTTTTAACTGTGGCGAATATCACATGAAGCCTGTGGCGTATTTCGAAAAGATTTAACTTTTAAGCATAACATCTTTCAGTATAGTTGTTTTCAAAATAGTCATCAGGTTTTCATTACATTTCACTAAACATGTTAATGCCGAGTTCATAGAATGAAATCTGTATTTAATTGTAATGCATAAATATATGTAGCGTGTAAAAGCGAGGTTTGAGAATTGCACGTTATAAATTGTTTTGGACACGCTTTGAATATTTAGAACTTTTTTATGTTTGTCTGCCTAGATATGGCTAGTTATAAAATGAGCATGGATGTGGCGAATCCCGGACAGAATTCGTGAGAGAAACAATGAGAGACAGAGCTATAGATAGAGAGATACGTAGGATAGATAGATAGCAGTTAGTAGTCGCTGTTATGATCGTTATTATTGTTGTTGTAATAGTGTGGCAGCGGCGGTGGGAGTGTTAGTTGTTGTGTTGGTGAGTATCGTTCGTACAGTAAAGAATCGAACGTGAGAAATGTTGGTCGTGGGAGTACTAGTCGCATTGATAACATGTATTTCTTCCTCTTGGACAGTAATAGCAATTTTCAGAGTTTTGTGAGTACGGGCCTGTTACATATTGAAAACAGTCCACCGGTTTTTTCATCATTGTTTTGTCTTGAATAGTATAGTGGAATATATTTCTCTCGTTCTATGTTATATCGCTCACAATTAAACAGGAAATGATTCTCATCCTCAGGTCCACTACATCTAGTACAAAGCCGCTCATTTCTATCTGTGCCACTCCATCTTTGTGTTTGCAACTGTCTAGGGTTCACTGTATACTGTCGAATGGGCCGATTTTGTGATAAATTATAATTCTACACATTTTTATATATCTATATGAATAATTGTTACACTTTGACTTGCAGACCCGCCACACACGCATTAACCCACAGTTTGTAAATGTATATGATACTTTTCGTGAGAGAAAATGGTCAGAAAATCGTTAATTGATTTTATATAGTAAACTCTCTAGCTATAGGTCTAAACACCGTGACCATAAAGCCAAAATGCTCTACTAAATATGGTTCATTAAATGCTATAAATGATCTGCGCCAAGTGATTACAATGTCTTTACTGTCATCTTTTGCTAGAGTCCATAAAATCTAAGACTACTTTCACTGTCGAATGAGATGAAATAAGTGCTGCTACATTAACAGCTTATGGTACACGTATTTAGTAGCATTTGAGCGAATTCGTAATATAGTGGATTATAATCACACACAAACTCACGCACGTAGACACATACACGCAAACACACATGCATGTACGCACACATACACATACGCACGCACGCACGCACGCACGCACGCACGCACGCACGCACGCACGCACGCACGCACGCACGCACGCACGCACGCACGCACGCACGCACGCACGCACGCACGCACGCACGCACGCACGCACGCACGCACGCACGCACGCACGCACGCACGCAGGTTTTCAGACCATTTGTCTCAGAATATTAAAAAACAACCACAATTTTGTGATACTAAAAGCCATTGTCTATGTCGAATCATTCTGTAACACAGACACGATGTGAGTCATTTTGGTCCTCCATCTCTACGCCAACCAAAGTGTTTTGCATCAATAATAGGAATGCCCCCTATCAGAACTGACTTCCAGATGAAAACTTGAATATGTGCGCACTTAACATTTTCCGTGAAATCTTTCTTTCTTGGGGGAAGTGACTTTAGTTTCGGAGTTTTGATATTCTCTTTTTGGAGATTCATGATGCCCATAGTTTGAAACTAATATTTGACATACTACCTTCACATTTCCCTACATAAACAGCTGCTACAAATAGCGGTGCTTGTTTAATTACGTCATCCATTCTAGCATCTAAATCACCACGTTTGCTGAGAGTATGGCCAGATAAAAGAGCTTAACTGCTGTTGCTTTCCCATCTTCTCACATTTATGCAACCGTGTCGCAGCTGGTTAGGGCAAGGGCTGCTAAAAGTTGTGGAGCAATATTCACGCGTTGCTTCGCTGTTGCACCAGTGTCAATTACATTTATTTTGGAACTGATATATTGCATTACAACCAAGCAAGTTAATCCGATATACACTTATAATATAGAATCAATATAAATGCATCAGTATCGTCAGAGACAACCTGTATGCACGTAGATCAGTTATTAGCAACACTTACTACCTGCCGTGGGATTATTACATCTGATGCGTTATCATACCCCTGAAGTTTTCAAAGGGGGTGGGATCAGCACAAGTTATAATTAACCTGGGGATAACCTGGGGATAACCTGGGGATAATCTGGGGATATTAATAGCTTTAATACGCATATTTCTCTTTATGTTGATTACAGATGATATCAACCAGTTGCGGTGTATTATGAGACACAGACACAGTCACTTTCTGTGAACGCCGTGGACTACTTAGGTTCAATTTGTGGTGCCTGATGGTTTGGCCACTAGATATTGAACCTCTGATGCCACTCTTAATGCTATTATCAAAATAACGATCGAACACAATATGAAAATCACTATCACGCACCCTAGAAAATACACAATCTGTAAATCACATAATCCTGAACCATTCTGTTCGTTAGCCATTGTAGGACCCATAGAATTGTACATCCATCAACAATGATTGTCGTTGGTGGAAGTAACGTTCTGGGTGATTGTTCAATCTGCCGCTTTGCTTTCAAAACAGACTTTGCGCAAGCAGATTTATCCGTTCTTGTCAAATATCGATGTAGGCACTGGCACCAATTAATAATTAAATATGTCCTGTAGATCAACATCATGCGCATTTATTATGCCCATAGCCCTTACGTATATTAATTCCGAATCAAATGTACTGAAAAACGTCCAATTTTGACTTTGAACTGACTTACAGCCATTGCTACGATTTGTTTGGTATTATCTGACTAAATCCTGCCGGCCAGCTAGATTCATAGCTACGCATTTGTACATCACCCATGTTAACGTAATTGCCAGAAGCTGGTTGACCTGTTACTATTGTTACTATGTTTACAATGCTTTCGGGATATTCAGCCGGATTCACTGGGTTAATACACGTCTCAAGTCTTTTCCTATGCAGTCTCTATCTATGGCATCTGATTTCTGACGAGATGCCATCTCCTTTTTTTGGATGGTTACCATAGCTACAGTGTCATGTTTGTCTCTCATATCTTCCATGTCATTAGCAAGAATGTTACAAATGTGAATACTCAAGACCCATCGCTTCACAGCTGAAGGAGAGAGATTGACACCTAATTGCTTTGCGTTCTCCAGGACCATGCTGATAGTTAAGGTTAAGATAGTTTCTATGAAAATGTCTGACCATAGTCCATATGTCATTCCATAAGCCAGGTTTATGGCGCATGACATGTTCACCCTTCATAAATCTCTCTAAGATCTCGATAAGAAGACGTTCCGTAGAGCGCATGTAATAGAACTAATACCTTGCATAGTTGTACTGTGGGCAGCAGCAAAGAAGTATTATCAACATCTGCTTGACCGCCTATACATGTAGGGACCACTCTGCTTCTATTTTGTCTCGAACAAACACCTTCGCGAATAAAACGGGTATAACTGAGTTATCTATCCATATTTCTTAATGTTCTGCTGCTGGACGATATCTCATCTAGTACTGACATGAGGTCTTGATTGTTTTCTATGTTCTCAATTTTACAATGTAACAATTCCTTCACGACCATGCGTAGGACTCTGGTAAGCACAGGAGGTACACCACCAAAAGTAAATTTCACTATGTCTTCTAACCCACTTATAGTCATAAGCACGCCAATGGACCTTTCCAGTTTTAGCTATGCCCGCCCATCTCTAGCTAAGCTCCACCCATACCTCGCTTGTGTTGGGATCGATCGATCTCTGAACACCCTGACTATCAATTTCCAAAAAACTACACAAGCAAGCTGTTGAATATTTTGAAACTAATTTGACTGGGTGCTGTTGCTGCCTAAGGCAGCAACAGCGCCCAGTCAAATTAGTTTCAAAATATTCAACAGCATGTTTATTAAATAGCAAAGAATTACAAATACATACAATTCATACAACGTGTCGGACTGTTTGAGATTTGGTGACGGTCTATTTGGAACCATTTGTGACGTAATGATTGTGACGTCATCATACACGCGGTGAGACGATTATGACGTAAAACGAAGTCAGACGATGGATTGATACTCTGGAAAGGTGAATTGAAGAAACAACGCTCATGAGCATACGCATGCCACATAGTCCTGTGGTCAAATGGCGTTTGGAGAAAACGCACTTTGGGCAATACCAGACAATAACGCCCAGGCAATATTCTGTCACTAAAACACTGAAAACCCATAATTAGACACCAGAATCATTATTCTCCAATGGAAAGAGAGTGCTGCATTCGTGTCGAAATTGGCACACATCTTCACGAACCCATGGACAAAGCTCTACACAAGTTTTGGAGAAGATCGCCCCAATAGAACCAAAGTTATTGAAAGATCCCTCGAAGGTATCTGTTTTGAAGACAATGTTGCTGAATGCTGCTGATGTTGCATTCTAGCGTTTGAAGCCAAAATTGTGATACTTCTTGTGAGGCTACTGGAACGCTCTCGCCCATGGTTGGAGAAGAGCCAGAATTATTGAAAGCTGTCTGAAGAAGAAGAAGAAGGAGAAGAAGAAGAAGAAGAAGAAGAAGAAGAAGAATGAGGTGGATGTGAAGGAGGGGGAGGAGGAGGAGGGGGTTAGGAGAGGAAAGAGGAGGAAGAGGAGGATGACGAGGGGAGGAGGAGGAAGATAAGGAGGCGGAGAAGGGGAGGAGAGGGGAGACGGAGGAGGAGGAGGAGGAGGAGGAGGAGGGGGATGCGGTGGAGGAGGCGGAGAAGGGGGAGGAGAGGGGAGACGGAGGAGGATGAGGAGGGGGAGACGGAGGAGGAGGAGGGGGGATGCGGTGGAGGACGTGGAGGAGGGGGAGGAAGTTGAGGAGGCGGAGAAGCGGGAGGAGGAGGGGGATGAGGAGGCGGATGACGCGAAGGAGGAGGAGTAGGAGGAGGAGGAGAAGGGGTGGAAGAAGAGGCGGAGGAGGAAGAGGATGCGGAGGAGGAGGAGGGGAGGGAGGAAGAGGAGGCAGAGGAGGGAGTGGTGGAGGAGCAGAAAGACGATGAGGAGGAGGAAGAGGAAACAGGTGAGGACGAGGAGGCGGAGGAGGAGAAGGAGAAGGAGGTGGAGGAGGAAGATGAGAAGGGGTAGCCGGAGGAGGAGGAGGAGGGGTAGGCTGCGGATGGGGAGGAAAAGGATGAGGGTGGGGGGAGGCGGAGGAGGACGGTGCGAGGAGGAAGCGGACGATGAAGAGGAGGCCGAAGAGAAGGAGGATGTGGAGGAGGAGGAGCAATTACCTGGTCCTATTATGCTAAAATATTAACACAACAAAGTATCTTTCCGTGGAAGAATAGTTTCACCCTTTGGCCGTAAACGAGTTGACTAAACATCTATTGATGGTCTTGAACGGGTGGCAATTGGCTACTATTATTTATCACATTTACATGCCCCCAGTACAACTTTGGATCAATGTAAAACCAATGTAGAATTTTCCTTGACCCAAAGTTATAATTGACAGTTTTCTGCTGGTTGCCCTTATTTTGGCACCTTATGTTAGATTGTAAGTTCAAGTAGATTTACAGCCCAGGTCACATCGTGGGGTTTTACAATGTACAATAATTTGTGTACAGAGTATCTCTGTTGAGCTATTAGACAATTTCATCTTCGGCATTATTTTTATAATTTGCAAAGCTCTTCGTCGTCGTCGTCGCCGTCGTCGTCGTCGTCGTTATACGTGACTATGATTAATGAGGTTTTAATGTGGCATTAATCCGTTTAACTCGGTATGATAACTCGTGTAGGGGTGATTATGCCGATACTGTATGTAAAGCAGAATGTTCAGCAGTAGGGTGCCAGCAGTTACTGTCTATACTGTATGTACTACAGAATGTTCAGTCGTAAAGCTTGCCCGTTCAACGGCTATTGTTCTCTAAATGGGTTAATTATGCAAATGAGGTCACGTGAGCCCGTATTTTAATCTGGTGGGGTGGGTGGTGACTTTGACCCTTGTCCCAGTGTAGTATACCGTATGTATGCGACTTAAAAAGATTTCAGAAGTAAAGTGGTGTAAGGTATGGTGCAGTTTTGTATGTTATTGTTCTCTCGGCGTAAAGTTTAAAATAATCGATAATAACATGTGCATGTGTTTGCTGCTATTGTTGTTTACCAATGCATACAGATGTACGCGTTTTAAGTAAAGCTATATGCACAGTGTCCTGGTTAACGTTAACAGTAGTAAGTGCAATGGATTGTCGGAAGTTGTTTGGAGATCGAATGCCTTATCATTCACGACGTAGGCTACATTTCAACAATTAAGAGCCACCTTACGAGCATAAAGATAGTAGCATAAACACAGATGGTAGTTTACTACAAGTCAAGTTTCCATTTAAATATATCCTCTTGGGCTATACAATAGTGAGACTTTATAACTAGGCTTTTACCAGATAATTCAGTCAAACCTGCCCTAAGCGCTACCCCATGGGTCGGGGGACATTACTTGGTCGCTATAGAAGGTAATCTCTTAGCCATTTAACCTATGAATTTCTTCAAGAAAATTTCAATTTTTTTCTCATAGAAAATGCCCATTTGCAGACCAAAAGAAGACTATATTTGAAAATTTACCATTGGAATGACTGGCTATCCATTTGTCTAGACATTGCGCCGGCAAACAGCCACCACCAACCACCTACATCACCACCACCACCCATCACCACCGCCACCGCCACCACCACCACCACCACCGCCACAACCACTACCACCACAACCACCACCAGTAACAACACCCACCACCAACCACTAAGCGCTATCCCCCACCACCACCACCACCACCACCACTACCACCACCACCACCACCACCACCACCACCACCACCACCACCACCACCACCACCACCACCACCACGACCACCACCCACCCACCACCACTACCCACCACCACCACGCACCCACCACCACCACCCCATACTTCAACCAACCACCAATCACCAACCACCCACGGCCATCACTAACATCAACACCATCACCACCACCACCACTCTCATTCGTATATCGAGCGATGTGGTGCAGCCAGCTGGATATATAGCTACAATCATCGAACCAACACGCACATAAAGAACCAATGTTTTATATATATTCAGATTTTTACATCGAAGAAAATATTACATAGGATAAAACATATAGTTTCTATTACTAGCATAAACAAAAGTCAATGTTCTGGGGATCCATATGTGACGGGTAGACTCATACCTTACGTATCAGTCATATCAATACTTTCAGTATCACATCCATCGTCATCACGACCGGAATCATCACCATCATCGTCATCATCAACGCCAGCATCTAGATTGTTGCTTATGTACTCCTTGATCAGTAACTCTCTTTTGCGAAAAGCTGAGAAGATTGCTTCATCGTATAGGTACCCCTCGGTGATAAAATCTTTAATTTGCCAACAAATTATTTTAATGAGCGTAGAGTTCTGTAATCATCTCCACTGGAACATTATGGAAACACACCTTCTAACGAAAGCATCAGCATATACGGAAATAGACGCGTTGTCTACACCATTGGAGTCTATGTTCACTTCACCATCCTCATCTTCTAAACATGATTGTTCAGCGTCTAAGGCCTGCTTAATATTTTGGAATATGGTGAATAGTTCCTGAATGCCCATGACTTCTTTTTCATCTTCACCTTCATCTTCGCTCTCAGACTCCATTGGCTCATCATCTTTCACTCTTCATCGCTGTCATTTCTTCATCTTCACGGTCTAGATTCTCGCTGTCTTCATTGCTATGGAATCGGATCTTATGCCGCTTCAGGTCATTTGACCTAGCAAAAGTTGAATTGCATTCAAAACATTTACATTTTGACATGCTGATTATAGGATAAATCTATCACGCATTCAAGTTACAAGTCAATGGCCCTATTATTGGTGAAGGGTTTTTAGGTTTTCGTTGGGGAAATCTTACTTCCTAAGGCTCCCTAACAACTATGCAGATAAAATACGCGTGGGGGTGTTTAAACTGTAGTAAAAAAAGGGATTGAATTTGAGACATTTTATAGGATTATATGTACGCGCGACCACCACACATGGATACATTTATTCATGTATAAATGTGCGGCCGCATGTATACATGTGTACTCTCAACGACGTGGAGTTCATCTTATGAACCATAGAGTTCATGGCGGTTAATGCTTATATCAAAATAGAAGTCAAACTGACTGAAAACCCGAAGACATAAGAAAAAGAGGAAGAAGACTTCTTACCCTATTCCTTGGTGCATATGATACTTTGGGCGACATCCTCTAACATGACCTCCTTGATGCCGAGAATGATCACCTCGTTGCTGGTCTCACTTAGGCAGCTCCCCAACGTCTTCGAAGGCTACGATGGGTGTGTTGATGTCTGCTGTAAACCGCGAATGAACATTGGTATCCTGATGCTAATGCCACGAAGCAAGGGCATCTCCATATCACATAATCTTTCAGACATTATTTGAATTTCGGCAGCCTTTCTATCTTTTGTTTACACATGCCTCGAACGATAAAATGATATGTCATGCTCATGTATCACAAATCGACCATCTTCTGCAATAATATTATTCTCATGTACCATATTGTTTACTAGATTAATGTGTGACAAAATGATTTCAACAGATGTTAGCTGAGGACAGACCCCAATGGATAGAACCCATCTGCCACTCAAGTACATGACGCCAAAAGCAATTACGTCACATGTAGGCTAGCGTAATAACCAACATGTGCAATGAATGATGTATCTAGCCCGTTGTGAACATTGAATAGTTCGTAAAGTGTGTGCATTGTATGTCTTTACTATTTAATAAAAACATTCTGCTGAATATTTTGAAACTAGTTGAATCTAGTTGAATTAGTATCCCCAGGCTAGGCCTACCTGCATAGTTACCTTGAGATTAAAATGCTCAAAATTCAGAATTCAAAGTATATAAATCGATCCCAATATGCGCAAATCATGGGCGGAGTTTAGGTTGAAATGGGCAGACCATAGCTAGATATGGGCGGATCGGGGCTAGAAATGGGCGGACGGTAGCAGCTAGAAATGGGAAGACCATAGCTAGAAATGGGAGGACCATAGCTAGAAATGGGAGGACCGTGGCTAGAAATGGGCAGACTGTAGCTAGAAATGGGAGGACCATAGCTAGAAATGGGAGGACCGTGGCTAGAAATGGGCAGACTGTAGTTAGAAATGGGAGGACCATAGCTAGAAATTGGCGGACCATAGCTAGAACTGGGCTGGCGATAGCTAGAACTAGGCGGACCATAGCTAGAATTGGGCGGACCCTAGCTAGAAATGGCCAGACCATAGCTAGAAATGGGCGGGCCATAGCTAGAAATGGGCAGACTTTATCTAGAAATGGGCGGGGCTTAGCTAGAAATGGGCGGGTCATGGCTAGAAATTGTCCCGGTATCGCTATTCCCGTTTCAGCTTTGAGGTCCCATCGTTCAGATCGTTTTTGTAAGTTGATACATGGTTTTGTAAATGAATTGACTAAAATTACTGATTGCCATGGGACGGACTATCATGACCAACCGGCAATCAGAATAGCTTCCAAATAATCAACATAGAACATTTATAACATTTATAATTGGAAATAATGGATGGATCAGATCTGTCACTCAAGTACCTGATGTTATAATCAAATACGTAACTTATTGCCTCACGTCACTGTCAAAATGACATAATTCCGCCAGGAAAGTGGCGATTATACATCTAGAAACTGTTCGAATCGTTATATTTGACTGGGGGATGTTTTTGACATAGGTAACAACAGCTCCTAGTCAAAGTATTTTCAAAGTTTATCGGTATATTTACCTTTACCTTTACACACCGCAATGTTTAAAGTGTGTTAATTCGATTCAAACTCTCGTAAAAGTGGGCGGACCATAGCTAGAAATGAGTGGATCGTAACTAGAAATGAGATGACCGTAGCTAGAAATGGGCGGACCGTAACTAGAAATTGATGGGCCGTAGCTAGAAATGGATCACTCTATTGATCGCCTCGGCAGATTCGCATGGTTAACCTATCTTGGGTCGCCTTAAGCATTTAATGGTCAAATCGGCCAAACCATTCTCTTCAGTGGTGTTGAGGAATGTCCATTTGTAGGTAAAGATAGAACTATTTAAACAAATTTTCGTTTACTGAGCCCGTCATTCCAGTGATAAATTAAAAAAAATAGTCTTCACTTGGCCTGCAAATTAACACTGAATATCCAAAAAACGGAATTGTCGGACCTTTTAATGGTCAAACGGTTCAAAAAGGCCACCATTTGCAGGAGAGTAGAACACTTTAAAAAAAAAGTCTTCTCTTGGCGCTTCAAATCGCCGCACAATCAGCAAGCAAGCATGAATAACTCACATACCAAATTTGGTTGAATTCATCCACCTTTGCCATTCTCCCAACACCCAATACCCCCTCACCACCCTCAGCACCTATTACACACCACCCCACCCGATCCAATCACCCACCCAACCCACCACCCCACCGCCACAACCCCACTCCTCACCCAGGTGGCAGCGCCTAAACCAAACATTCACCGGCAATCCGCAATCATATAGGTAACTAGCATTACAAATGTGCTTGAATTCCTACAACTTTGACTCTCTGCGCACCCACACTAGCCGCACTAACTCTGAGATTGCCATCTACCCGCCATGTGGGCCCACCCTGTGGGTGAAGCCTCGTGTACATGCTGTCTTATAGCCGCCAAACATATGGGTATAATTCACATAACAAATTTGATTGAATTGCGCCAAACAGAGAATAGCCAGATAGATGAACAGACAGATGGAGGGGATTACCTCCGATTTTCAAAATGTGTGGGAATAATCATCCCAGTGTTTAATGTGCATTCAAACGCCTTGATACACTGCGTTCGCCTAAAGCAATATATCAGATGGAGTGGTATACCGTGAAGCCTGATTGAGCGGATACCTTCATATAAAGGACACTTCCATATATCGGACATGTATTACTTCTGGGGTCAAAGGAACGAGGTAGCTGACCTATAAGTCCTCGATGGTGGATTATTTTTGCAATGTATTTCTCTATTCCAAATTTCAACCAATTTCTTAAAATAATATTTGTATTGTTTTCCTTTTCAATTCCTAGTGCTCAAACATGATATTTCAGCCCGGAAACATGATTTGTTACCAATTCTGAGCACTGACAGATAATATATTGTCAATCCTGGCCACTGAAACATGATGTTTCAACAATATTTTAAACATGAAAAATGATATGTTACCAAATCTGGGCAGTGCAAGCTGATATTGTTTCAAATCTAATCACTGAAGGATGATATGTTGCCAATCTAGATCATTGAAACATGATATTTCACACATTCTAAGCCTTTAAATATAAGCTTTTGCCAAACCCACCGACTGAGCGATGACATTTAGCAATTATGATGGATGAAAGATGGCGTGGTGTCAATTCTAAGCCTGAAAGAAAATAATTTACCAATTCTTAATGCTAAAACATAATATTTCAGCCCTGAAACATGATTTGTTACCAATTCTGAACACTGACCGATGAGATGTTGCCAATCTTGCTCAGTGAAACATGATATTTAATCAAATATAAGCCCTTTACGCACGCGTGTGTGCACGCGTGCGTGCGCGCGCACGCCCTTGTGTGCGTGTGTGTGTGTCATCACTCTGTTTGTGTTTTTCAGCGAGTGCATGGATGCTGGTCCTTTATCCGACACCAATTGGCTCTGGAAACCATCCGTGGTGTGTCAGAATCTGACAACGAACGATATGGATTGACTGGACAACACCTACATTCTCATTGTAACATGTATTCAGCTGGGGATTCTGGCACTGTTGTTTCAATCATCTCTTTGTTGGAGCCTGCAACTTTATGTGGGGTGGGGGGGGGGGCCGGTTCTTGAGTCGCTTGAATTTTTCACCCTGTATCGGGTTTTTTTCTCCCTTCTGGTTTCCAGCGGTCGAATGCCGGCGGTCATGTCCATGTCATGTGTGGGAGTAGGTTTCATTGCATCAAGGATGCTTCTGAGTCCAAGGTTTTGCACCTTGTCTAGTTCTGATTTGTCCAGCTTGGATGCAGTCTTCCAAGTGTGTGAGTCATACTCCAACACAGATTGATGTGTACCCATATAGACTCTTCTCAGGATCATGGCGTTTGATCCCCATGTGGTTCCAAAGAGCCACCAATCTGTCCGATGGCCCTCGCCTCCATCTCCTCGATACGGGGTTCCATGTTAGGCGGTAGTCTAGATTGATGGCAAAAAAGCTGGGTGTGTCCGTCTGTGGCAGTGTGCTCTCTCCAAGCATGATTGAGACGGTGCTGGATACGGTCTTTGACTCCAGGTAATTCTAGCCCCAACTCTTCTGTTCACTGTAGCAGCTTATTCACTCCATCTATTCTATAGCTTGCTTCGGTGGCATGCTCTGCAGCACCCCGGATTGCTATGTCATCAGCTGTCAAGTGTCCATTTTATGGAGGCATCCAGTCGACCACCTTTAAGTGAAAGTCGTCTATCAGCTTATTTAAATGCTCATTAACCTCTACCAAGAAATTTTATTTGATGATTATGCCATCTAAAGCTTTAGTGTTCTGTTCTGTATGGCCATAGACATTCTGCATTAGTTCATGGGAAGGGTCCGTCGCCGCTTAATCAAATAAAACCCACGCACGTACATTAGATTAGAATATGTAGAGTGAAGCACTGAGACCGCGCGGTGATGATGGCCTATCCTCTTAAGCATGCGACCAACTGTACCTGAGCCCATAAAAGCAAAACTTAATGGCAATATTTCAACGGCCCAATTTTATCATTATGATAGATTGGCGCACAGGGCCCAACACTTTGAAATACAGGACATAATAATTTAGGATTTAGACGTATTAATGTAGCAATTGTTAACAACGTTGTTCTAAAGCTTAATAATAGTGGCTCAACCTGCAATAGACTCGCTAGATATATAAAATGACATTCTGTTCGCGATATTAAAATATGAATTGAAAAATGTATGTCACCAGTTGGATTAGTGAATTTGAAATTGCGGTAGCACAGCCTAAAATCTAGGAGCCACTCCCTACCGGGCCCCTGCTAATCTTCAACACTGCAGCGTGACCGCGAGGGTATTTGTTTTTGCAGCCCTCATATGAGCTAAGGACATGTTTAGCTACAGATATAAACTTTGTATAATTGCTTAAAATGCCCTAATTAAAAAATAACTTTAAAGTATGCATAATCTAAGTTTCCTACATTTCTTTAAAAATGTATGTCTTGGTGTATGTTTATACATTGTAGTCAGGCCAAAATGAATATTGGTATGATTGTATTAATCAATAATATACCAAATGTGTGTACGGATTATCACCTACCACATAAGCTAAGTTTATTTAATCAGGCATTGCTATATTATAACATAATTTAATAACTTGATCACGATGCTCCCACCAATGGCTGAAAATCCGAGGAAGAGGAAATGCCATGAGGATATGAGAGAGATCTAAGCTCAGTACATCAGTAGAACATTTACTATATCAGCTGGTCGTTCGTCTAGAACAGGGACGCGTCTAGAACAGGGAAGCGTCGAGAACAGGGACGCGTCTAGAACAGGGAAGCGTCTAGAACAGGGAAGCCTCTAGAGCAGGGAAGCGTCTAGAACAAGGAACTGTCTAGAACAGGGAAGCGACATCTGCACAACAAGTAGCGGGTAAGAAATCTGGTAACATGGCAGATATTTTAATAACTGCTGTTCAAATGAACGTTCAGAAATCATAGATCTATCACCAAAATAAGCTGCCAGTTTTAAAATAGGATAAAGGGAGGAATAAAGGCAATGTGAGAGAATAAAATTCTGAAGTGGCGAGTGAATGAGCAAAGTACGCACTCATTAACTCAGTAATAAACGCTGTGCGAAAGAAAGCCGGTTATAACAAATTAAATTATATATATTTCCCACCCTCAGAATCCGCTAGATTTTTTTGCTAATGTGCCATTTGTTCTTCGCCATAAATCTAGTGACAGAAATTCTGTTGCGATTTTGCCCGGACGATTTCTTAGACTGACGGCACTACGAGAGGGGTTAACTGTTGTTATGGACCTTGCATACACAAATACCATACAGATAACGTTGGATTGATACACATGATAGAGGTATGGCGTGGTGGATAGTGGGGTTGGTATCTTCATACTGTCTCGTTGTTTAACCTATATCAGATAAAGAGTATTTTATCATATATAGGCTTACTGGACCGTATGTTGTTATACTGACGGGGGCGTACTACTAATATTAGTAAAACAAGAGAAACAATCCTTAAAACTAAGACAAATAATAGGCTGCTTTCGAGAGAAACTGTAACTATTCAATATCACAGATGACAGTATCTACACGTTGATTTTCTGTAAATGTAAGTAAATTCACCTTTCCTGAGAATCCATCGATGAGTTGACGTCATATGATGCCATAATCAACTAAGCGGCGTGTATGATGACGTCATAATCATTATGTCATAAATGATTCTATTTGACCAGTCTTTAACTCTTAATAGTCCGACACGTTGCACAAATTGTATGTCTCTACTATTTAATAAACATGTTGTTGAATATTTTGAAACTAATTTGACTGGGCGTGGTTGCTGCCATAGGCAGCAACAGCGGCCTGCAAATTAGTTCCCAAATATCCAACAGCTTACGTGTATAATTTTCAGAAAATGTATGGTCAAGGAGTTCAGAGATCGATCGATCCCAACACGAGCGAGGTGTGGGTGGAGCTTATCTAGAGATGGGCGGGGCATATATAAAAATGGAAAAATCCATTAAGTCCAGAGCTGGGAAATAACATGGATATGCCAGCATCAAACATGAATAGGGAGTGTAAATTGTGCTAGGCATACTGTCTACAAGAGCTTATTCTACAAAGTCGTATATTATACCTAATCATATTCCTGAAATACAAAGCTATTAAATTGCAACACCAATAGTGACGATGACGATGACGATGTTGTAACGACAGTGACGATTGCATCATTGATTCATTGATTGTTTCATTGATTGATTCTTTGATTGATTCATTGATTGATTCATTGATTGATTCATTGATTCATTCATTGATTCATTCATTCACTGACTCATTCATTGATTAATTCATTCATTCATTGCTTCATTCATTGATTCCGTGTTTCTTTGATTGATTGATTGATTGATTAATTGATTGATTGATTGAGTGATTGACTGACTGACTGACTGACTGACTGATTGATTGATTGATTGATTGATTGATTCGTTCGTTCGTTCATTGATTGATTGATTGATCGATCGATCGATCGATCGATCGATCGATTCATTCATTCATTCATTCATTCATTCATTCATTCATTCATTCATTCATTCATTCATTCATTGATTCATGCATTGATTCATTGATTTATTGAGTCATTGATTCATTGATTCATTGATTCATTGATTCATTCATCCATTCATCCATCCATCCATCCATCCATCCATCCATCCATCCATCCATCCACGCACCCACACACCGACCCACCCACCCAACGACCCGCCCACCCATATATCCATCGACCTACCCACCCGCCATTCATTCATTCATTCATCCATCCATCCATCCATCCATCCACCCAACCACCCACCCACCCACCCACCCACACACACAACACACACACACACACACACACACACACACACACACACACACACACACACACACATACATACATTCATTCATTCATTCATTCATTCATATTGAATAATCTCAGAGCCGTGCTGGAGTCAGAGTACAATAGGCGTAACAGCCTAGGATTGAATTGTGGCAGGTGCATCCACAGGTAGTCCTATATGAATCGTCAGTGTGTCAGTATATCAGACATGTGAAAGCTGGTCGGCCAATCCTTGACTTTTAGTCTTGGTGCGGTGGTCCAGCTAATGGGTGCATGACTGTCGGCTAAGTTAGCACATGGAAATTGAAGCCGCACGTTGCCAGTGCGTCAATAAAATTAAAAAAATACATACATACATACATACATTCATTCATTCATTCATTCATTCATTCATTCATATTGAATAATCTCAGTGTACACAGAAGAAAATGTTTGTAAGAATGAGGATGTAAAGAGTGTTCGCACATAGCTCAAACTCAATATTTTTCAAGAAATTTATAATGAATTTTCTAGCTGGTATATTGCCGCTGAAAGAACTGACGTCACTCACTTATCGTTTGGCGTCAGTAAAGGCATGCATTTCAAGCTATGGCCGGCCACCCATTTCTATTTAACCAAATAAGCTGGTTTCCCAGCTAAGCATTAAGTGGGCGCAGCTTAGTAATAATGGTTGAATCCAGTATTAGCTATGCCCCTCCCATCTTTATCTAAGCTCCATCCACACTTTGCCCGTGTTGGGATCGGTCGATCCCTGAACTCACTGACTATCAATTTCCAGAGAACTATACAGTTACGATGTTGAATGTTTTGAAACTAAATTGAGAGGGTGCTGTTGCTTCCTATGGCACCAACAGAGCCCGGTCAAATTAGTTTCAAAATATTCAAGAGCATGTTTATTAATTAGTAAAGACAACCAATTCGTACAGCAACGCTTAGTCCGTCATCAATTAAAATTTCGTGGGGGACTACGCTACACCATTCATGACGTAATTGAATATAACACCAACCTATACGTCACGTAGTTGATTATAACATCATATGATTGACTGACGTACTAGAATCATCGATTGCAGCTGGCTATACCTAGAAATGGATCACTATTTTAAACGAAACACAATCATTTATTTCAGATTCAAAACGAGATGCTAAGCTAATGGATGTACGTGCCAATACAGTTCTGTAGTGATGGATTGACTAGGACTAAATTTATGTAAATTATATTTATTTCCTTGTTATGTTAAAAATTAGAAATCCATCATCTGTTCGCCACGGTGTAGCTGTTCTATATAGCACTACACATATGACCGTATAATTTCGCCTGAATAATCAGGCAATTATAGGGCTTTACATTACTTTCACCTGGTACACTGTCTTACACATAGCTAGGGGACCAATTCCAGCCCCCACACCACCCCCATGGGCCTTTCTAGTGTATCCATCTATCATCTGACGTCATATGCCGTCATATGCCATCATAATCAGCTAAGCCTCGTTTAGGATGACGTCATAATCATTACGTCATAAATGATTCTATTTGACCCGTTTTTAACTCTTAATAGTCCGACACATTGTACAAATTGCATGTCTCTACTATTTAACAAACATGCTGTTGAATATGTTGAAACTAATTTGGCTGATTTAGCTAGAGGTGGGCGGGGCATAGCTAAAACGGGAAAGGCCCATTTCTAGCTAAGCTCCGCCCACTTGGTATGCGCATTTGAATCGATTTTGTCACTTTGGTACAAGAAATTCCAGAATTCCAACTTTAAGATAACTATCCACATACGTTGTTGACTATTCTGATTCTAATTAGACTAGGAGCTGTTTCTGCCTATGACAACAGCAGCTCCCCGTCAATTTAGTTTTAAACTATTTAACACAATTAATTAATCAGTAATTGCTTCTGTTGAGTAATTAATTAATGCATTGGTCCATTCATCCATCCATCCATCCATCCATCATCCATCCCGTCGGTCGGATGAACGGCCAGCCGGTCGGTCGATCGGTCGGTCGTCATTCGGTCATTCGTTCGTGCCTTCCTTCGGTCGGCCGGTCGGTCAGTCGGTCAGTCAGTCCTTTGGTCAGTCGGTCAGTCGGTCATCAGTTGGTTAGTCAGTCAGTCAGTCAGTTTGCCATCCAACCATACATGAATCCATACAATATTCATTTGTAAATTCGTTACTTCATTCATTCGTTCGTTCGTGAATCCTCTGTTTCTTCCATTACGACCTTATTTATGCATATATTTATTTTCAGACAAATACTCGCTGTAGCTCAACCGGTGCAACAACGAGCATTCTGAGTAGAAAATTGAGAACATGCCTAGGCGGTATTGGCGTTTTCTTATCTGTGTGTATGCGATTACATTGCTGATCATTGTACCTTATCTTACAAAAGATATACCATATTCGATATTTTTCAAGATGACGTTCAATACCGAGTCCATAGAGAAACGCGCAGCTGATGTCAACGAAGACCGGGTACAAGCAGCCACTGGGTATATTCAAAGCTTGGACTCAACCAATTCTTCACATTTCTATCAGAATATATGGAGAGAACGGAGATATGATACAGTCATAGCTATCGTCACTGTTTCCAGGGAGATGGAGAATGGCGTAAAACCAGGATATCTTACACAAACCGCGGCTATGTTTGACCAAATAATAAAGTCATCGAAGCATTCCTCATCATACTTTCTCTTTCTTTGCAACACTGATAATAGACCAGTCGATCATTCAGAAGCACGGACATTAGGGAACTATATGCCCTTTGTAGAATTGTATGGGAAAAACGATGGCAAGATGGTAATAGGAGGGAATATGTTCACTCCTCTGTTGAAAAGCGGAACACGTTCATCTTCTTTTAAAACATCTAGTACGAGCTCGCGTACGTGGAAGGAAAAGAACGACTACACATTTTGTTTGCAAACTGCTTCTGATTTAAAAACAGAAAAGATCCTTATCGTACAGGACGATGCTGTACCTAGGAAGGATCTTTTGGATGTACTATCGGTACTGATAAATTCACGCCTTCGATATTCATATCGAAATGACGAGGACAGGACGAGCAAGCTAGCGTTTCTTAAGCTCTACTTTCCACAGAGAATTCTGGGATACTACAACCACGTAATATTCGTGTTTGGAATTCTAGCAATCGGATTAATCGGCGGTGCTTTAAGCGTATTGATCAACTTACTTATTAATCACACATTCGGTGTGATAAGACGAGTTTCAACCCACGAAGCGTATGTAAGCTATTTTGTCGGCTTTTTGTTTTTTGCTATCTTGTGTCAAGCGATAGGACGACAGAACATTCAAGAACTCAGACGGATATCTCCAGATTTATATACATTGAGAAGTGCACACAGTTGCTGCAACCCAGCAATACTATATTTCTCATCGTTCGTGCCAGTATTAATCAAATTTCTTCAAACTTCACAGGACACTGGAAATTATGATTTAGTAATGGCAGATTTTATGGCATCTCAACGGAATTGGTTATCGTATTACACGGAACCTAATCTATTTTCTCACGTGGGTATGTATTCATCACTGAGGCCCGGGGAACATACTGCCCCAGAGGATTACTTGTTTCCACTAGATTTCGGATGATGTAATATGTGTTGTGACGTTATCTGCCACATGGGATTATGTGCTGCGTTCCTGTGTGGTGAATAATGTGGATTATCGCGTTTAAGAAAGCTTATAATCCATTGTATAGTATCGATTAAAGCATTAGATGTTACCCAGATTACGCAGCATACAGGGCCGATGCTGGCCCGATACCGTGCCAATACTTTAAGTATCGACCCGGTATGTGCCCAGGATCGGCCCAGTAAGCTGCGTTATCAGGGTATATTATCTCCAACAGAGGGGATCATTGATGGCTATGTCCTACCCATGTATGGCTAAGTTCCGCCCGCATTGCACATGTATTGGAATCAATATATATATATATATATATATATATATATATATATATATATATATATATATATATATATATATATATATATATATATATATATATATATATATATATATATATATATATATATATATATATATATATATATATATATATATATATATAGGAGCATGCCGGGCAAAACGGGAGGATGGGCATTAAGCAGCAGGTCTCTCTCTCTCACACATCGTAATGTAGCCGGAGTCCACGCGGGTGTGTTAAGTCACGAGACGGGATAAGTCACCGCGGGTGGGCGATTGCGGCTGCTGTTAGTGGATTGCCGTTGGCGGGTCGTCATCGTCAGCGATGGCGTGATCCACAGCATCCAGAAAGAATTCAGAAGATGCTTGACCTCTTGAATATGGTATGAATGCAACCATACCATACAGAGTAGTAAACTCCAGACTGCTACAAGGCCCACATAGTAATGATTGATTCCTTTCATTTGTGAAAATAATAGTGAAAATGAATAGTGGTTCTGGATTCAATGAGATTGTTCTAGAATCTGGCCGACCATCTGCTCTTGCCCGGATCTAGGAAAACTGTAGTGTATGTTAATAATAGGTGTATAGTATCACACAGCAACATGAAATCATTGAACACTCTTTGGAAATGAATATTTCTTACTTCAGATAAGCTTGTCAATTTTGCCAATGAGGCCGGTTCCAAATTCTCTAATAGAGGCCAACTGGCACGTTCATAATATGATTCTTTCATAGCAATGGGCCTTGCCAGTTATAGCTATGCCCCGCCCATTTCTAACTAAGCTCACTCCGCAACTCATTCGTGTTGTAATCAAGCGATCCCCAAGCTCCCTGACTATAAATTTCCAGAAAATCATAAAGGTAAGCTGTTGAATATTTTGATACTAATTTGACTGGGTGCTGTCGCTGCCTACGGCAGCAACAGCGCCCAGTCCAATTAGTTTCAAAATATTCAACAGCATGTTTATTAAATAGTAAAGACATACAATTCGAAAAACAATGCTTAGCTCATCACAAATTATGCGGTCGTGATGTACTTATGTATGAGATTCATGACTTCATTTATTATGACGTCATCATACACGTCATGTAGTTGATTATGACGTCATAATTATGATGGAAAGATAAGCTGGAAATGTCCACTAGCAAGGCACCATAAATTGCATTGCTCCGATAGAGATATTAGTAGAACATCTGTGCTTTCAGAACCACTAACTTTGTTCACTATTATCTTAATAGGTGCCTGCCACATCTAAGGTACCAATCACACCTATGTTTCCGTGTAGTAGTCGCTGATTCTCCACTGATGGCCCTCTACACCCGCATAACACGACCGTGTCAAAGGTCGCTAAGGCATTCTTCTACCCAGCATCATGTGAAGCCTTTTTGGACATCAGTAAATGATTACTGCCAGGGCGCGTTTCACACTTCGAATGAGTCATGGAACATCTCAACATCCCGGAGAATCTCTTTACTGAATAGATAGCTCCGAACTGTCACTCAAGAATATGAGGTGGGGTTACATGGGGGTGGTGGGGGTTGGGGTGGGTGGGGGACGGGGAGGGGTGGTCTTGGGGAAATTTGACCCTGGGAATTCAGGAGTCAAAGTATATAAATATATCCAAACACATCGAGCCTAGCGAGAAATTTGGGGAGCATAACTAGAAATGGGCGGAGCTTAGCTAGAAAGGGGCTGGGCATAGATAGAAATGGACCCCCTACTAGAATATTTCATCAGCCGAATGTGCAGGATAGATTCCATAACATATTTCCTTGTATTTCGTCTCTCCATGGTAAAGGCGATCAGTATGAAATCAGAGTAACGTACGAATCCAAGAAAAGTGAGGATGTAACCACCCTTAGTCCACCACGAGTTTGGATTCACAAGCGGCTAGCGAGTGTTATAGAGACTATAAGGTAGTTATTTAGAGGAGAACCCATCTAGCAAAACCGATATCCCTTACCCAAATGAGGGTAATTGCTAGACTTGTGAAATATGTCGTGAGGAGGAGATCGTTACCACGCTGCAAGATATTCTAGAGAAGAAACGATGACAATGAATGAGACTGAGCAGGAAGAGGGTTCCGCTAACAACGATAGAAGCAAGAATGTTGATGGATAATCAGATAACATGTCTTGTACTCACTGTAACTGACCTTTCCATTTTTAGCTATGCGCCGCCCCTTTCTAGCAAAGCTCCACCCACACCTTGCTCGTGTTGGGATCAATCGATCTCTGAACTCACTGACTACCAATTTCCAGAATACTATACAGATGAGCTGTTGAATATTTTGAAAATTATTTACCCGGACGCTGTTGCTGTTTATTAAATAATAGAGACATGCAATTCGTACAACGTGTCAGACTATCAAGAGGTAAAGACGAGCCATATAAAATCATTTATGACGTAATGATTATGACGTCATCATACACGCCGCTTAACTGATTATGACGCCATATGAGCGATGGAAACTCTGGAAAGGTGAATTACTTGACTGAGTGATGATATTGTCAAATACGACTAGCCGATTTATTATCACCTAGGTAGAGGCCACTAATACACATATTTTGAACACACATGTATTACCCCAGGTTATTTAGATACGTTGTTATGTCAGTTCATTTTCAGTTCTCATAATTGGATTTTGCATTGACTTTCAAAAATGGGCATTTTGTTGACTGCCATTCTAGCAACATTCATTGAAATAAATGAACATTGACCCTTTTGGTTTTTCAGATGCAGCCTTTTATTTTGTTTTAAGCTGGTAACACCAAAATAGGCATATGTAAGTAAGTGCCTTTGTCAGTCACAGAAATGCGCAGTTGTCAGGTTTTAAGCAATAATCAAAAGTGGCCCTCTTTTGAACTCTATTGACATAATTATTCAAACGATCTGCACGAAACATGCACATTAAATCCACAATTTCTCGTGGTTGCCTATGACTAATCAACTGATGTTTCCAAATATGTCTTTCCCCATTCCCCCAAATGGCACATTTGACGACCTTGTCTGGTTCTGTTTTAAACCCAGAAAATAAAGATCGTGGCCGTCCTTTTCTGTGGAACAAGTCCAAATCTTGTATTCAGAAGCTAAAATGTAAAGGAAAATATATGGCAGTGGTTGGTCCTGCGGGCGTGCATTGGGCGTGGCACCCAGACCAAAACTCTTAAAATGATGTTCAGTAAATGAAGTTGATAATTAAAGTGTGTGATTATGTTGCAATGGGTTGTGTTTTAAACATATTTCGTTGTCAATTTAATAACAATGGGATTGAGTCACAAGTCAAACAGACTTCGATTCAACTCTTTCCCTGCATTGGTGATCGCGTAGCGGGAGCCAATTTACAATATGAGCAATAAGAGAATGCAGCTATATGGCCCTCTCTTTTTTTTGTCGCATTGTTTAAGATTTTTCGGATTTTCGGGATTTTGTCAGATGATTCAGATCAATTGTGGAATCCGAATGTACAGTCACGCATTTTCCTGAGCTAAACTTTGAACCAAATCACCAGAGAAGTTTCCGAAATGTGATCCACACGTTGAAGGTAATGCCAGTGCCGTGTATAGCGCCGTCGCCTTTTTTTTTACCACGACACTGATATATAAGTGTCTCTGCAAGTAATCACTGCGTTGAGGCTTCAATACTGGGTAGTAACGAGTTGATCACCGAACGCCTAGAATCATAATTTTACGGCGCTCATACAGGTAATCTGTTGAATATTTTGAAACAAATCTGACTGGAACCTGTTTCTGCCATAGACATCAACAGCTCCCAGTTAAATTATTTTCAAAACATTCGCCAACATATTTATGAAATCAAGAAATACATTTTTCGTGGGTTTGGTTTCTCGTGGTTCATAGGTTTAAAATTTTGTCAAACAACACCGTGTCTTGCAGAACGAATATCTTATAGATATGTGGTAAAGTTTTCATTGTGTCTACAGAATAATGGCCATCATTCAAATTTTGTCTTCCGTCCTTTGTTGTGCCGCACCAATTTCCTCTGATAGTTGACATTGGATTTGCTGAGGACCGTTACCGTCTTCCAAAACCAGAATTTCCAAAGAGGCTTGCGTACTCATTTGCGGATTCTGAATGGATAAGACACAACAATATGTACCCAAGATGGGTGAATGAGTAAACCTCCACAGCTTCATTACAACAGCGTCATATTGCTGACAGACCGACACACACACGCACGCACGCACGCACGTACGTACGTACGTACGTACGCACGCTCGCACGCCCGCAGACGCACGCACGCACGCACGCACGCACGGACACACGCACACACACACATCTTTGGCATACACTTTTTATTAAACCGTACAGGCACGCACACACACACGCTCACACGCAAGTACTACCCACACCTCGTCCTTGTTGTGGTCGATCGATCTCTGAACTCCCTGACTATCAATTTTCAGAAAACTATACAGATAAGCTGTTGAATGTGCTATGTACATAATAATGACTTTACCATGCCAAGGTTTCCGTGAGCAATTTATACTATAAAGATATGCCATTCGGCGATGTTGTTATTCAATCCGTCAGCTTCCAGAAAGCTGAGGCATTCATTTCTCGGTATGCCACGCCCATTTCTGGATCCATTTATGTCCTTTGAAGTTTTGAATCTTGAGATTTAAGTATTCTATTTTCACGGTAGCAATACAAGCAAACTAAGGCAGCAACACCACCAGTGAAATTAGTTTCAAAATGTTCAACAGAAAGTTTCTTAAATTGTAGATTCAACAAATACATAAAATTCAGACGCATACAATCGTATATTTGCCACCATCATGCTTAGCATGTATCATTCCATTGCGATGTCACCTAACACGTGATATACTTGGATTATGACGTCAGATACTTTTGTAACAGATCGGGTACGTTTGTTGGTCGTTGGACCTTGATAGCGCAATATGCAATATGATCTTTATTAAGATTTATGTAGGACGTGTAGGACGCAAAACAGAAAACTGAATAATGCTGATTCGATGATGCTAAAAAAGCAATGGTGTTCCAGGTAATAAATGAGGTATAAATTACCTTTTCGATTTAGTAGACTCTGCCCACCTGTGGTGCCTGTACCGCTTGCGGTATTTGTATCACCTGTGGGGGTTATTGCTGTTGTTGTTGTTGAGGCTGTAGTCGTAGCTTGTACTGCTGGATGTGTATATAAAGCCAATAGGTCTTCTATAGCTTGCTTCAAGTCAATGCAGATGGTATACGCTTCAGCACCAGGTACTGTATTGCATGCACTGACTGTTCGGTACAGTCTATTGTAGCCTAATAAAAAACAACAACAACAACAATAATAATAATAATAATAATAGTAGTAGTAGTAGTAGTAGTAGTAGTAGTAGTAGTAGTAGCAACAGCAGCAGCAGCAGCAGCAGCAGCAGCAGCAGCAACAGCAACAGCAACAGCAGTAGTAGTAGTAGTAGTAGTAGTAGTAGTAGTAGTAGTAGTAGTAGTAGTAGTAGTAGTAGTGGTAGTAGTTATTTAGCTCTGCAATTGCTGCCAGAATTTGCTAGTTTCTAGCGCGATTTTGTAGATAAATTGTATACATATATTTCGTATTAGTATTTCCCTTCAAACTTTATGTTTAATTTGTAAATTCTTGTCTTGGTTGGAGCGGATTTTGTGTCTCCATTTTCCAGGCACTCATCTTAGCTGGCGGTTTCCGCCATTTAATAGGTTTCCTCTTACTGTGGTCAATGTAATACATTTCTCCCCGCGCCAGTATGCTATTTCTATTGTTCGTTGGCTAGAGCATTACATTTGGCAAGATCGCTTGGGTGAGTTGATTTTATTCCTTTGTCAATTTGTAAATATGGGATTGTCTTGTGGGAGGTCATGACCCCGCAGGATGTCTTATAATTCACTTAAGTCCCAAAAGAAATTATGTTTTGAAAATACCAGGTGAGCTAAAGGTCCAGGTGAGCACAAGATGGATGCCATAGATGTGCACCATTATTTTGGTAACGTACTGACATACAATTCGACGCACGGATGACGAAGTATACTATGGCTGTGTTGACCACCTGTTGTTGTGTAAACATGTCAATCATTGGGACGGTGGAAAGTCGAGCAAGCCGGGTCATCTCTTTGTATGTAGTAGGAACGTCCTAATGATAAATGAATGGGATGCTAGTTATAACGTTATGAAACCAGCAGATGAAGGTAATGTAATATTTGAAATGGACGTATTGATTGGAAAAGATTCCATGGTTCTGAGTTGCTGTGTATTTGAAAATAGTTTGGATACAAGTTGTTGCTGTTCAGTCGGCATTCACTTTTATAATATTCAGCAGTTGTTGGTAATCGTAGTTTTGGAAACAATCAATGTATAGTAATCCGTGTTGGGATGAGTGAAACTGAACGTGACAAACGGACTTAGTTGATGACGTAAACAATCTAGTTTCTCACACTAGGCTAGAGCAGCGCCACCTGGTAATGATATCATCCAGCACATGTGCCTTGCACCCTAGCATTTCCGAGGCTTCTCCATCAATAGGCAATGGACAGGACATGGACATTGTAGCGTCCTTTAGGAATGAATAACAGAATCGAAATTTGTATATCAACTATATGTCACTCATTCGATGGCATGCAACAACAATACATTCCGTAATGTTGTTGGTTAGCTGACAGATCACATCAAACCAGAACCGGTCTCCACCGCTTTTTCTATGTGAGGCGCAATCTCCATGGAAGGATTAGGCAGAGTATGATCGGTTAGAATGACGTCATAACCAATCGGGATCGATCAGACTCTGCAGTAAAGAATAATGAAGAATAGAGTTGTGCGCCAGGCAAAGGATGGAGGAATCGCTGATTGGCTGAGAAGACCAATCAGTTATCAGGTCAGAACTTCTAGGAAGAAATAAGCAGAGGTTGATTGGTGGACTGATTGTTCAGTCAGTCAAAGTGTGCTTATGGAATATCTAGAAGAGTTGTAAGAATAGTTAGGAATGGATTCAGGAGAAATATAGTTATTATAATTATTATAGAACTTGGGAAGAGATCTGAATCTAAGAGTATATAAGGCGAGAATTAACTTAGATAAATTAATCCATCACCATCTGTGATTCCGTAAGGTTCTCCTTACGAGCCATAGCTATACGCTTAACAGGCTTTGCTAGGGTAGAATAGTTAGAGTTAGAAAATAGATAAGTGATTGTTAGATTGTACAACGTTTTGTACTTAGTATATTATTGAGCGATTTTGCTCTTGACTACAATTTGTTATTTCTTTGTAAATAAAAGTTTAATCTTACGTTTATGTAAGACTCGCGTTTGTCAAGTTGATAGGAGAATATGTACGAGCTGAGAGAAACACTCAGTCCTTACTTGGAACCTTAGATCTAGTCAGATAGGCCCAGCAGTCATTCAAGATAAATATCGTCACCTTACCATCAGTCAGACGAGGCGAGCCGACTGCCGTCGGCCTTCTCCATTACGGATAGCCATTGTCGCAGCAACACTATCCAGCTACTGGTAGCGAATCGGGATCCATCATCAGTAGGTAAGAGGTTCCAGACAAGTCGAAGACCGACCTGCTGAAGAATCTCACATCTTCAATTTGTAAGCATAAGCCTAGTGTGTAATTATATAAATCTCTATAGTCAGTTGGCTGTCCCAGGCCAACTCGAACAGACTAACAAATACATGACTGTACTATCTATTCATATAGCTGTTAGTATACTTTAATCGGTTAGGTTTTAGTGAACCACTTACTAAGTGCTTCAAACTAACAGATATACGACTGTACTATCTATTCATATATTTGTTGGTAGGCGTCAGGGTTTCAAAAGGTGACACTATTTATTTAGTGTTTAGCTCTTTCCCTGACGTCTTGGTATTATATATTTGTATTATCTCCCTTTATATATTGTAGTAGTATGGGTGTCCTCTTTTATTAAAACACCATGGCAACCTCTTATATGCGTACCCTGAGTCTTACAATCACGACAAAGGCTTGGGGTGTTTCGGCAATTGAGGTGTATCATGGGTTGAAGGACGTAGTTGGGGCAGGGCCACGGGTCCTTCAAGGTCTCATTAACGTTTCCAAATCCGTATGGAATGTCACCGTGGTTAATGAAAGTGTGAAGGAAAGGTTCCTCGACGAGGTCCTTGTCGTGAAGGGCGAGGTGTGTAATGTGGAGGAAATGGATTCTGATCGTTTATTAGTTAAGATTCAGGTTCCGTTAGAGATCCCAGATAAACGGGTTATCAATGAATTGGTCAGGTATGGCAAAATAGAAAAAGTAGAACACGAGACTATCCATTTGATCGAACCTTAGAAAATGGCATCAGAAGAATTTGGTTCGAAAAGGTAGAACAACCTCTTTCAAGTAAGGTAACGGTAGATGGTCGATTTATCTTGCCATTATGGTACAGGGGGCAAATCAAAGAGTGTAGAATCTGCTTAAGCAGAGAACATCTTGCAACAGATTTCCCTAACAAAAACAAATGTCTAGTTTGTGGGTCATCTGATCATTTTAAGTGGCGATGCCCGCAGAACAAATCTGTCAAAGGAGGTGCTAATAAATGTGCAGAGCAAGTTGTTTCTAAAGAAAATGAGATTGTAGCTGAAATCCATGTTAATGGGACGCATGTTTCTAAAGAAAATATCATAGAACCGGTAGTTGCTGAGACTGTAGCTGAAGTCCATGTTAATGAGAATCATGGTGAAAAAACTAGGAATCCAATCGCTGTAGTAGCAGGTGATGGAATAGAGGTTCTAGTTGAGGGGCTAAGTCTCACTCCAGTAACAAGTCAATCCAAGTCTGATGTCAGAGAGGTTAATTGCATACAAGTTGAAGATAATAGTCAATACCCTCTGGAAGAATGTTTTAATTTAGGACAAGTAAAATTCAGGTCGCAAGATAATGAAATTAACTTTGATTTTCCACTGAGTACACTTAATCTAGACGATTTGAATAATATAGAGAAAGTAACGGGTGTCTCGGGTCGATTGTGTGGAACAAAGCGACTGAAAGATGGAGACAGTTCTGAATCAGAAATCGAGGAAAGTGATATAGATGGCGATAATATGGCAGTGGCTGAATCTGATATATCCATTAAAACACAGAGTTCTAAATCACCTGATGAAATTGTCAAGTACAGGTCAGTGGCAGGAGAGGTGTTAGTCCCATATGTGACGGCAAAATGGGTTAAATACAGGCATCTGCGTCATGATTCAGATATATTAAAATATAAGCATTTGGAAAAAGTTGAACGAAGTAGTACAGAGTTTGAGAGTAAAATAGGTAAATGGTTTAAGAGAGTGTCGAAAAAACAAAATCTAGTTAGCTTAATAATGGTGGTTGTACACATCGTGTTATAACTTGTTATGCTGATTTGTACACTCAATTGTAGAGGCTGAAATAGTGACATAAAACAGCGTCACTTACTAGAGACTCTAAAAATGAGCAGATTGACATTGCTTTGATACAGGAAACAAAGATTCAGATGTTAGAATTATACGATAATTTAGAAAATATATTTCTGGATCCAAAATATTCTATTCTTTATATCGAGATAATAGTGGTGGCGTAGCAATTCTTATACTCCCTCGTTGTTCAGCCTATGTAAATATAATCTCTTCAGTATCAGATGCAAATGGTCGCTGGGTGAGAGTCACAATAGATATACAACACAGACGTTTCACGTTGATGTGTATATATGCACCTGCATCTCATCAACTACGTCATCATCTTTTTAATGAGATGTCTACAACAGCACTAGATAACATCACTGAGAACTTAGTAATGGGTGGTGAATTTGATTGTGTCCTAGATAAAGAAAATGACAGGAATTCAACTTCAACCTATACTGATACATCACATAAACAAAACTTAAGTCTCTTAAAACTAATATGTTATAATGAAAATTTAGTTGACACCTATAGAATATCAAAGCCTCACGGTAAAGATCTTACATGTTTTTCGGCAGATGGTAAAGTTGGGTCAAGGATCGACAGAATTTATGTGAATAGTTTGTTGTCGCATTCTCAGATCACAACATGGTTTGTGTAACCTTTGTCAATGCTGACTGGGTAACAAAAGGGGTCGGGTTTTGGAAATTAAACACAACACTGATGGGAGAAGAATTTTATAAGAATAATATAGAGTTGTTGGCAGCATTGGATTAATAGGAAAGCATCATATAAGAGCACATTGCAAGGGCGGGAGGATGTAAAACTGGATTTAAATTGTGTTTCCGGACAGTATGCTATTAGAAAATTACGGGAAATATGCAAATGCAAGAAAACATGTCATCGATCTCTGATGAAAATTAATGCTAAAGTAAATAATGGTGAAGATAATTATTATGAATTACTGGTTAAAATTAAAAGTAAAATAAGAGATATAGAACAATATGATTTGAAGGGTCACAAATTAAAGCAAGAGCCCAGATGCATGCAGAAGGGGAAAGCCAACCTGATATTTTTGCACATTAGAAAAAGCACGGCCAATAGATAAGATGATGTGCTCATTAAACATGCCAGGTGGGTCAACCGTCTTTACCAACAATTAAATGAGTACTATTGTATACAATTACTATGAGTCATTGTACAAGTCAGAGGGAATTGATGAAGATGCAAAATTGGATTTGCTAGCAAATATAGACAAAAAACTCTCAGACACCAGCAATACATTCTGTGATCAACCCTTAACACTAGAGGATTTAACTAAATCCCTCAAAGGCATGAAACTAGAAATATGAACTGGGTGTGATGGCCCTCCAGTTGAATTGTGCCAAACCTTTTGGCACCTTGTAGGTCCAATAATGGAAGAGTCATTTACCACCAACTAAGGCTAGGGCATAAGTAAGCATAATATATAAACGAGATGACAGACGTCTAATTCAGAACTACAGACCAACTTCTCTACTATGTGTGGACTACAAAATAATATCCAGAGGACTAACATTGAAACTTGGTAGTGTTTTAGGAGAAATTATTGGAACAAATCAAACATGTGCTGTGCCTAGGAGGACTATTGTAACCAACACCATGTTAATAAGAGATACAATTGGTTGAGAAGGATAATATCCCTTCAGCTGTAATTGCCTTGGACAAGGAAAGGGCATTTGACCGTGTGGAATGGGATTTTCTTTTTAATTCTTTGCAAGTGTTTGGGTTAGGCACAAACTTTATTAAATGGGTTACGATTTTATATACGAATATCAAGAGTAGCTATTTAGTGGACAATCAATTATCCAGAGAAATTGTCTTGGAACGTGGTGTTAGACAGGGGTGTTCCATATCGCCATTATTATTTGTTATTGTGATGGAATCCCTTGGCATAGCATTGAGGCAAAATAATAACTTTCAAGACATATGTATTCGTGGCATAGAAAGCCCACTTAAGCCGTCACAATATGCTGATGACACAACTGTGTTTGCTAGTTCAAACAATGATTTTACAATTTTAAACCAAGTACTAGCAAAGTTCCAAAATGCATCTGGTGTGAAAATCAATAAAGGAAAGTCGAAAGGATTATTTTTGGGGCCATGGAAAGAGTGGAATGACCAGCCACTTGAAATCAATTGGTCTAATATTAATTAATATTTTAGGCATCTATTTTAGCAGGAAACCGAATACAACACAAAACTGGGATGAGCGAATATCTAAGCTTAAGAGAATATTAGCAAATTTGAAGCGTCGTCGTCTTCAATTTTTGGTAGAGTGTTTGTTGTCAACAACTTGATATTATCTGGGCTATGGTATACAGCATCTGCTGTACACATGCCAAAACATGTAGAAAAGGAGGTTAACCAGTTGATATTGTCATTCATATGTGAAGAAAAGAGTCATTTAGTTTCCCATCCCATCTCAATAATGTTAAGTTAGAAGGAGGACTTGATTTAATTGATCTTAAAGTGAAATATGCTTCTTTAAGGCTAACATTTTTGTATGATCTTATTACATCAGATGCGACGTGGGCATGTGTTTCACGAGCGCTCGTGGAGAGAATTGTAGAACCATTTCTGGCGGGGGGTGTTTTTACCTCAAAGAAGCCACCTCAAAAGAGCCAAATGATACCAGATGTGTTTAAAGATCAAGTTAAGGAGTTAGACATATTTGACAGATACATGCCTCCGACTACGTGCTGGAAGGAAGTACTAGAACATCAATTGTGGGGCAATAGTAATATATGTTATAATAATGTGGTACTTTATCTACCGTCCTTTGCAAAATATGACATTCAACGTTTGTCTGAGATGACACACCCCCCCCCCCCAAACACGTAAATGGATTTCAATGCAAGAAGTAGCTAGAAAAACACATATGAGGCATATAGATTCCCAGCGGTTACTAAATAAAATAAAGCATGCTGTACCAATTAAATGGTTTTGTCTGCCAAATGTAAATCATAATGGTTTGACTCCGCAACCTGCACTAGTTCTTGATGATGAGATGTTAAAATACGAAATGAGATCCAAGGAATGGTACCACGTAATGAGACGAAAACAAGCAACACCTCCCATAGCAATTAAGAGATGGGATGATTCAAGCTATAAACCATCCAGTTGGAAAAATGTATGGAAAATCTTACATTCTCCATACATACCACATATGGCTCGTGATTTATTGTGGCGATTACTACATCGATGGCTATGGGTGGGACACTTGACATACAAGTGCAATATAACGACTTCTGATAGGTGTTACTTATCTCAAACAGACGAGGAAACAATCGAGCATTTATTTGCAGAATGTCCAATATCGTCACAATTTTGGGAGTATATCAGCCAAATCTTGGCACAATTTGGAGCTAAGCCCATTGTTCTAGAAACACATTTAGTCTTATTTAGAGAATTTGGATCCAGCGGCGTAAATATCACAAAGTCTTATAAGATTATTTTAATAACAATGCTAGCCATAGGTGTTTGGGCCATTTGGAAACATCGGTGTGCGCAGACGAAAAATCTATCTATGGGCAGTCACAATAGAGCAATAAAGGCAATAGTTCGTTCATTGCTGCTGAATCATATTCCCTGCGAATATTTTAGATTAAAACAGCGTGGTAAAGAAAAGGGATTCAAGGACATATACTGCAAAACAAACATAGTTTGAATAAGGTTAGGAACTGTAAAAAAATAAACGAGCCTGCACTAGCTTAAATCATTCAATTACTATAACTGTTTTAACTCTGTCTTTTAATTAATCCGTGTCTTGTAATTCATTTTGGTCTGCATTTTGATATTGTTATGTGTAATAATTCATGTTAACAAATAAACAGACTGGGGTAATTTAATAATCAATTGTTAAAGTAAGTTGCCATTGAATTATAAAATAGTCTCGGGTAATTTTAGAAACTTGCACAGGGTTTTATAGAGTTATTTGTTCCCAGGTAATTTACAAAACCTTAAAACAAAGTAAATCGAAAGTGTAAACAAAAGCGTCATCTATTTTTCTGTAATTTTGCTGCCGACTATATGTGTTATACTACCCAAATGCTACTACGCCTGCTGATCTTTAAAGAATCAGCCCACTGGCGTCAATGATTGACTTATTTGTCATTGAATGACGAGTCACTTTTCAATTGTTGGACAGTTGCACTCGCCACACGGGCCTACTACCACACATGGATTGAATAGTAATGCCTTTGTTAAGTTTTGTTTTGCTATCAGATCTTTATCAGCTTATTGTTTTGTATCTATACCATTTAAGCATGTTATTTATTTTTTGCTTTGGTGTAATATTAATCAGGCTTACTAGTTCACTAGTTTTTTTTGGGTTTTTTTTTGGGGGGGTGCCTTTGCAAGCCTTTGTAAAGTAGTAGTAGTAGTAGTAGTAGTAGTAGTAGTAGTAGTAGTAGTAGTAGTAGTAGTAGTAGTAGTAGTAGTAGTAGTAGTCATCGATGGTACTACCATTCGTGTCACTAGCCAAGGTTCTCACCAACACTTACGAGAACATCGCCAGCAACAGGGCCGGTCCTCGGGTTTCTAGCGCCATAGACAAAGGCAAAGGACCAGTTTTCAATTTAAAAGTCCAGATGCTCTGAGAAGGCATTTTCTGCATTTCTAGAGCGAAATATGGCTCTCTTTCTACATTTGTAAGTGAGGATTTTTTTAGAAATCTTATTTGCTTTGAGCAAAAATGTGCCCCACTCCCTTTTAGCGCCCTTCTAAAATCCGACGCCCTAGGCAGTGCCTAGCTCGCCTATGCCTTGAGCCGGCCCTGGCCAGCAATATCCACCACCTACATCATCGTCATCTATCACTTACCCCTAAGAAGTTGCTCGAAATCTTGTTGGTCCTCTTGCAGTCGCTTGCGTTCTTTCGTAAATCTTGACTCGACGCTTTCAAAGCCATACATAGACATAATAAAGACAAACAACACACAGACTGTGATAGTAGGAGTAGTATAGACGATCTGCATCTTCTTATAAAATAATAAGCCAAGATATATGTTTAAAACTGGCTGACTGTTTCTATCTAACTTTCCACATTAAGTTCTCAGTCCACTCAGAGAACTATGCTCTAATGTCCAGCCGTATGGTTACAATCCAGACTACAAGTTTATGGTCATATTTATGTGAATTGTGTTATTTTCTTATGCACCGTTAATCTGCTTAGGTCCTTACTACGTACAATAGAGCTTGTTTATACCGGATTACCTCTTTTAGAGCAAAAATAGGACAGGTGCTCGTAAGACCACACGTGTTAAGGAACCGCCATATTTGGCCTGAGAATCTGCATACCATTTAGATAATTTTTACTAAGCGAAAACATGTTTTTCGTGCCCACGGATAGAGGACGTATGCAGTGACCGCAATAGACAGGGTTAGCTGTACATACTAAATACGAACTATTGTGGTGCATTACCCCGTAGGCGTATTAGGACTAAATGGATTTTTTTCTAAAGTGACTTTATGTAACAAAGGACAAATGCCATAAATCGGCTTTGTGACGTGGACGCAGGTTTTTTAGCCAAGAATCCAATACATATTACCTGGAAGGGCAAGGAGTGTGTTGTGCAGGCGTAATGGCGATTAATATTTTGGATTTAAGCACATTGATGTATTTATTATGACGACCAATCGGATCAATGGAGGAACCAGGTACGATTTGTGTATTTATCGAGCCCTAGCCGCCACCCAGCCCACCCCACCCCCACCAACCGTCCCAACCCCACCCCACCTCAACCCCCACAAACACAAACCCACATGACCACCTAAGCGAATTAGATTATTTCTTCCGTTATTTCGCTTAATTATACGCAACTTGCACGTGGTCTTTGCGGTGGTAATCACGTGTAGATAATTCAGATAGTGTGAATGATACCCGGGATTAAATCCTAAATGTTGTTCGTCGAATCCTGTCATTGACAATCCGATTAAATCCGAAAAGTCGTCAAGCAGCTTAAAGGATAACTAATCCCATCTCTTGATAGCTATTCAGGTGATCTAACACGCCAGGCTATCCAGGTTTGATTTAAGCAAATTTTATTGTAACAATTGCACAATGGGATCGGGCACAAGTTCTTAGATTTGCCCTCTCCCTACAGAATTATTATAAGGAGCCAATGATTGAGAACACTAAAACGAGGTGCGAGAGAAACAATATATTAAGAGGTGTGTGTGTGTGTGTGAGAGAGAGAGAGAGAGAGAGAGAGAGAGAGAGAGAGAGGGAGAGAGAGAGAGAGAGAGAGAGATAGCGAGAGAGAGAGAGAGAGAGAGACAGGCAGAGAGAGAGAGAGAGAGAGAGGGAGCGAGAGAGAGGAGAGAGAGAGAAAGAGAGAGAGAGAGAGCGCGAGAGAGAAAGAGAGAGAGAGAGAGAGAGAGAGAGAGAGATAGAGAGAGGGAGATATGTAGGGGAGAAAATGATGTAAATAGATTTAAAAAGAATAGGAAAGAAAAGAACAGCTCCTTCAAACACTTTCATTGTCTGATAGCAGTTAGCCATTAATATAATAGATTAAACAATACGAATAATTGAATTAACAGACCATATTCATGGTTATTCCATACCGTCGTCATTTACCCCCATTTACCCACCCCAACCCTTCCTCTCAACTCCCACCATGCTTTCACCAGGTCTTCTCTTCTCGTTTCTTACACGAAACAAAACGAAACAGAAACGAGAAATGAGACCCAGTCACCTCCAACCCCGCCCACCCCACACATTCAAAATGGCTCCACTCCTGTGTATTTAGGTAAATCTGAACTTTTAACCTCCTCATAACTTGGAACAAAAAGTTTGAGGAGATTAACGGTTTCGCGAGCCTTTATTGCATCCCCATCATCCCCTCTCCTGTCGTCAGCGTCGTCGCCATCATCGTCATCGTCGTCTGCGGCATCGCATTATCGTGGATGGCCCGAAAAGCAATAGGAAAGTAATACATTAATTTTGAATACGGGAAGAACTATATACACAGCAACGACAGCGGAAATAAAGCATTACATTATATAGCACATCTATGCAGTCATTTCTATCATAAACATTTAACAGTTACGACAGCGGAAGCAAAAATTTAAAGTATATAGTATATCTATCCAGTCATTTGTATCCTAACCATGTAACCAGGTAATTGTAAGCGTTTTATCACGGCGCTAAGGACAGATATTCCGGATTTTGTAGCCAGATGTTGGCACAGTTCTACACCCGATGATGGCTGTCATGATTTACTTTTCAACCAATCCGAAAACCCCTAGTGTGTCTGCCTCGGTATATACGCTCAGTCATAGAGACGCCACATATAGTTTGGCAATGTGTTATAAAAGCAATCCCACAGGTAAGCTGTTGAATATTTTGAAACAATTTGACTGGAAGTTTTTGCTACCATAGGCAGCAAAAACTTCCAGTCAAATTAGTTCCAAAATATTCAATGGGATGAGCATTACGTAATAATGAATGTGATGCATTGGAGCTTACATGACATCACACGCAATAGCTTGAACAGACAAAATGGTGTCGATCCCTGTTCAACATTTACTCGATATTACAAAACAGATAATTGAGATACAGATCAGGGAATGTGACAGGATATGAATGATATGGGATCTATAAATCATATTGTATCGGTGCAATACAACATTTGAGATGAGATTAGCATCACTTTAAGTCTATTCCCGTTGAATTGTCAGTCAAAGCTTGATATTGACATCTATTGTATGGAAAATATCATCATTATCAATCTTTCCTTCAGCGAATGTTAACCAGTGCTAGTCATGCCACGCCCATTTTGCCTCCACTCCGCTCACGTTATATGCGCAATTTGAATCAATTTGAAAAATGAAAATGTTTCCAAATTTCAAGGTAACTATACAGGCAAGCTGTTGAAAATTGTGAAACTAATTTGCAGGGGTGGGGTGGGGGTCCCTATTGCTGTCTGTGGAAGAAACTACTTCCCGTCAAATTAGTTTCAAAATATTCAACAAAATGTGTATTGACTTGTAATTTAATCAAAGACATACAATTCAGACACTTTTGTGACGGACTGTGTTGCCACCGTCGTGACGGATGGCCATTTAATTGTGACCTCAGCTAACAAGCGTCGTATTTGACTATGACGTCATATACATGAGTGACACCTCTGATTCCCAAGCTGAACTCACAACTAGTATAAGTCTGTCTGTCTGTCTGTCTGTCTGTCTGTCTGTCTGTCTGTCTGTCTGTCTGTCTGTCTGTCTGTCTGTCTGTCTGTCTGTCTGTCTGTCTGTCTGTCTGTCTGTCTGTCTGTCTGTCTGTCTGTCTGTCTGTCTGTCTGTCTGTCTGTCTGTCTGTCTGCCATGCTGTCTGTCTGTCTGTCTGTCTGTCTGTCTGTCTGCCATGCTGTCTGTCTGTCTGTCTGTCTGTCTGTCTGTCTGTCTGTCTGTCTGTCTGTCTGTCTGTCTGCTTGCCTGCCTGCCTGCCTGCCTGCCTGTCCGCGTGTTCGGCGGCCCTCCCGGCCGCCCGGCCGCTATTCTGCCCGCCAACCCGCCCGCCCACCTGTCCATCCGCCCGTCCGCCTGTCAGTCCGTCCGTCCATTTTTTGTTGCATGTCTGACGAAATTTCCGTAATAGACCATTCCAGCATTGGTGTATTTTGGGAGAATAAATTCCCACAATGCATTGCTTACAACACTTCTACCCAACACACGTGCCAGGCTAAGTGCGACTAGTATTACTTTACTATTAGGCTCAGCCTGGCAATAATGTTTATATGAAGAACTATGATGATAATATTATTGAAATAATACATCACCAAAAGGCGAAGCCAATTTTCCTAGAGATTTATGTATTATTTTTTGTATTTTTGTAAGATTTTAGTCAATTAATTTTAATATTAAAATGCACCATTTTGTCCAATTGGTTTAATAAATACAGGTGCAATGGTGAATTTGAAATCTGCAAATAACTCTGAAAACCCCCAAACAAATAATGTATTGATACATCGGCAAAGGATGAATCCTGTCTATCGATGAATCATATGACGTAATAATCAACAATGTCACGTGTGGGCTGAATTCATAATCAATTACGTCATGAATAATGTAATTAAGCCCGTTACAAATGCTTATTAACTCAAAAGTTGTAATTGTATATCTTTACCATTTAATAAGCTTTCTGTTGAATATTTTGAACGTAATTTAACTGAACAGCACCCAGTTAAATTAGTTTCAAAATATTCAACAGCCCACCTGTATAGATTTCAGTAGGTTGAGATTTCGGGAGCGCAGAGATTGATCGATCTCAACACTGGCAAAGCGTGGGTGGAGCTTAGGTAGGGATGGGCAGGGAATGGATAAATCTGGATTCCTCCATTGATATATGATTTCAATAATTTAGTTGCAAGAATGTGGAATCACCAAATTAGGCACTCATAAACGAACTGTTTAACCCTTTAACACGCATATCAGCAAAAAGGCTTCTGTAGTGGTCTTGGGAAATGCCCATTTGCTGACCAAGAGAAGACTATTTTATTTTTCAATTTACCACTGATAACCGATAACCGAGCCAGTCATTTCACTGGTAAATTTTTAGAAATATTCTTCTCTTGGTCTGCAAAAGGAAACTTTTCATGAGAAAACGGAAATTTTCTTGACCAAAGCTCGAGGGTTTAAAGAGTTAAAACACGCGGTCTTTTAGTGAAATAGTAATCCAATGCGAATCAGCTGCTTGTTGGTGCGCGTCGGTGCATTTGATACGCAGCAGTGGTGCTCTGGGTGTTGATTTAAGGGAATCCCGCCTTTAATAACGTCAGTGTGAAAACTGTGTATTGGCTGGTAAACAATAGCCCTTTGTCAGATTCTGTACATATCCCAACATCAGAGAAAAGTTAAGTCTGTATAGAAAAAATAATCCGGATTCAGATTGCAGCTTTTAAGACCAACTTGACGAGCTTTCGCACATATATGTACTTCATCAAACCAATGTATCAATAATTAAGATCACATCAACCATTATGTGCTAAAGAAAAATATCTTATGGTTTGTAGCTATGAGCATATATAAAGTACACCACAAATCCATTAAATTAGGATGTCTTAGTGTGTCTACTTTAAGGAAGTTAGGCAAAAACGGTCTTGAGAAACATTTGTTTTGCTATACAAATGGTTGTGTAATTTTGGCATTGACAGGGAATCGAACCCACAACCGACAAAAACGCCAAACATCATAGCCCTGGACGAAAAGATGGACGTCAGTTCATAGAAATAATGCGTTGCATTAATGAAAAACGTACGGATTCATTCTAGGCGGGAATGACATCTAAACCTACCATATCATTGCTGCTTAGGATGAACTAACAGATATTGAACGCAGTGAAGTGAAGGTATGTCTATGCGATATATATTTTATCACGTGATACACATTGATTGTATCAGAATACACTTGCTCTAATGCCATCGATGATAATTAGAATTGCACGGACTATACTAGTGGATATAGGACGAATAGCTTTCGGAGAGACTGCGCACAGCCTTTGAGACTTCGAAAGGAACTAATGCGCTCGCCAATAAGTCGATAACAAGATTATTTACAATCGAAAAACTTATTGAGATCCGAATCACTGTATAAAAACATATGCATAACATAGATAACGCGTGCGTTATCTACTTCGTTACAACTAGGTTAACCATTTCACCGACTCAACCCAGAAACGTCAAATTCTATCTCATCTACTGAATATCTACTTGTTGAATATTCTGAAACTAATTTGGTTGGAAGCTGTTGCTGCCTATGGCAGCAACAGCTTCCATCAAAATAGTTTCAAAATATTCAACACATTTACTCTAGAGTTGCCTTGAAATCCAGGCACTGATACTTCCAGCGTTGCAGCGTTAAAATTCATATAAACACTAATTAAAATGACTATATGCGATGATGTTATGCATTTCCGTGATCAGAGCAGCCCTTTGTTGATCAGTAAACCCGAATCTCTCTACCCGGGACGGTTATGCAGGTATGGCTAATATACTGATATATCTATATTTACACATGTCTGCATATAGGCCTATACATACACCGGGAACTTAAATACACAGGTAGTAAATGCCAATATGCACACCGACACTGAAATATAATATTAAATAACTAAAGCCAGGAATGAGACTGCAAGTTTAGGTGATGTTATCTGTTTTCGATATAAATAATTGTACTCAAATCTTTAATAGGGAAATAGATTAGAAAATACACTGCTATAAATATATACTTTAAGACTTCTCCCGTGTCAACAGCGCATTACAGCGCTCAGAAACTATTTATTTCAATTAACCATTTAATCGGCAATAATTTTCAAGGAAATTTTGAATTTTTTGCTGCCAAAAAGAGTATCTTTGTAAATTTATAACGAAAAATTACAAAAAATAGATTTCTGTTATCCTTTAAATGGACATTCATCAAATTGTGAAGGTAAAAAAATTAAAATTTCTGCTTAGCCAGTGTCCAATTGCAGACCAAGAAGAATATTTTTGACCGAGCCAGTCATTACAGTGGTAAATGTTCAAAAATATTCTTCTCTTCGCCTGCAAATCGACGTTTCTCAAGACTTGAAATAACACGTGTAGGTGCAAGTGGGCGTGGTTATACAGCAGCAGATGTGAAAACGCAGATAGACACACGTGAAAAGCAATGCGGGTGTGAGTGTGGTGGGGGTGTGTGGGTGGGGGTGTGGGTGGGGTGGGGTGGTGGTGTTGGGTTGAGGCATCCGATCTTCCAATCAAATGTCTGACGTCGTAATAAAATACGTCACATGGTAGCTGAATTCAAATTAAAAATGGCGACGTCACTAAATGGGAAAGGTCCGTCACTAATCTGTACGAATTGTATGCCTTCAACGAATTTCCAATTTAACAAACATTTCATGTATTATTTTGAAACTAATTTGATTGTGGACTGTTGCTGCTGTAGGCAGTATCACCTCCAGTCCATTTAGTTTCAAAATATTCAGCAACTTACGTTGCACTTTGGATTCTGGAAATTCACGTTTCAAAGATTCACAGCAATGGATGAAGCCAGTTTTGGCTATGCCTCATCCATCTCTAGCTAAGCTCCGCCCATTCGGTAAGGGTGCTGGAATCGATTTATATACTTTGAACCCTGATGTATCAGAATCCCATTTGAAAGGTAACTAGCCTATGCTGGTAAGCTGTTCAATATTTAAAAACGAATATGACTTGTTGTTGTTCCTCTCTATGGCACCAACATTGCCAAGCCAAATTTGTTTCAAAATATTCAACTGAATATCTATTAAATAGAAAAGACATACAATTCCTACAACTTGATGGAGCATTGAGAGTTTATGGCGTTCTTATTTACACCATCATGGCGTAATTGATTATGTGGACGGGTGAATAGCTAGAAATGGACAGAGAATGGCTAGAAACGGACGGGGAATCGCTAGAAATGGACGGTGAATAGTCAGAAATGGACGGAGAATAGCTAGAAATCGACAGATAATCGCTAGATATGGATGGAGAAACACTAGACATGGACGGAGAAGCGCAAGAAATGGACGGAAAATAGCTAGAAATGGACGGGGAATAGCTAGACATGGAAGGGGAATAGCTTGAAATTGACGCAGAATAGCTAGAAATGGACGAAGAATAAAGAGAAACAGACGGAGAATCGCTAGAAACGGACGTGGAATAGCTAGAAATGGACGGACAATCACTAGAAATGGACGGAGAATCGCTAGAAATCGTCGGGGAATAGTTAGAAATGGACGAAGAATCGCTAGAAATGAACGGAAAATAGCTAGAAATTGACGGGGAATAGCTAGAAATGGACGGAGAATAGCTAGAAATGGACTGAGAATAGCTCTAATTGGATGGATAATCGCTATAAATGGACGGGGAATCGCAAGAAATGGACGGAGACGCGCTAGAAATGGACGGAGAAGCGCTAGAAATTGACGGAGAATAGCTAGAAATGGACGGGGAATAGCTTGAAATTGATGGAGAATAGCTAGAAATTGATGGAGAATAGCTAGAAATGGACGGAGAATACATAGAAACGGCCGGAGAATCGTTAGAAATGGGCGGAGGATCGTTAGACATGGACAGAGAATCACTTGAAATGGACGGAGGAATAACTAGAAATGGACGGAGAATCACTAGAAATGGACGGGTGAATATCCAGAAATGGTCGGAGAATAGCTCGAATTGGATGTATACTCACTAGAAATGGACGGGGAATCATTAGAAATGGACGGAGAAGCGCTAGCAATGGACGGGAAATAGCTAGACATGGAAGGGGAATAGCTTGAAGTTGATGAGAATAGCTAGAAATGGACAGAGAATACCTAGAAATGGACGGGAAATAGCTAGACATGGAAGGGGAATAGCTTGAAGTTGATGAGGAATAGCTAGAAATGGACGGAGAATACCTAGAAACAGACCGAAAATCGTTAGAAACGGACGGAGAATTGTTAGAAATGGACGGAGAATCGCTAGAAATGGACAGGGAATAGCTAGAAATGGACGGAGAATCGTTAGAAATGGACGGGGAATAGCTGGAAATGGACGGAGAATCGCTAGAAATGGACGGAAAATTGCTAGAAATCGACAGGGAATGGCTAGAAATGGACGGAGAATCGCTATAAATGGACGGGTGAATAGCCAGAAATGGACGGAGAATAGCCCTAATTGGATGGATAATCGCTATAAATGGACGGGGAATCGCTAGAAATGGACGGAGACGCACTAGAAATGGACGGCGACGCACTAGAAATGGACGGGGAGTAGCTAGAAATGGACGGAGAATAGCTAGAAATTGACAGAGAATAGTTAGAAATGGACGGGCTATAGCTTGAAATTGATGGAGAATGGCTAGAAATGGACGGAGAATACCTAAAAACTGGCGGAGAATCGTTAGAAATGGACGGCGAATCGTTAGACATGGACGGAGAATCACTAGAAATGGACGGGTGAATAGCCAGAAATGGACGGAGAATAGCTCGAATTGGATGGATGTTCACTAGAAATGGACGGGAAATCGCTAGAAATGGACGGAGAAACGCTAGAATTGGACGGAGAATAGTTTAAAATGGACGGAGAATCGCTAGAAATGGACGGGGAATAGCTAGACATGGACGGAGAATAGCTTGAAGTTGATGGGGAATAGCTAGAAATGGATGGAGAATACCTAGAAATGGACGGAAAATCGTTAGAAATGGACGGAGAATCGTTAGAAATAGAATGGAAAATCGCTTGAAATGGACGGGTAGGGGTGGGGGATGGCTAGAAATTGACCGAGACTCATTAGAAATGGACGAAGAAACGCTAGAAATGGACGGATAATAGCTAGAAATGGACGGATAATCGCTAGAAATGGACGCAGAATAGAGGGAAATGGACAGATGAATAAATATTACGCATTGATTAATATAATCACCATCGCGGTCCGTGGTATGAGCCACTCATGTTCCTAGATTCTCACAATGACTATTCTAAGCTAACTTATAGATAAGTTGCTGAATATTTTGAAACTAATTTGACCTGGGTGTGGGCGAGGTAGTGGGGTGTGTGTGTGGGGGGGGGGGGGGCTACGATAGTCAAATTAGTTCTCAAACGGAATGTTTATAAATAATAAATTCACCAAAGACATAGAATTCGTACACTTCGTGACGGACCTTCCGATGTTCATGACGGAGTCATACATCGTAATGATTGTGATGTTATCTCACTAGTGACGGAATAGATTATGATGTCAGATGCGTGTGTAACAAATCGGCCCCCTATATTCCTTCTGTGGCCAAACGAGTGGGGCTCTTTAAGACGGATGGTCGTAAAACAGGCAGTAGGTTAATTTGACCTCAAACCCAGATATCCGCTATTAGATAGGTTTAAAGGCAAATCTTTGCAAGATCTGTCATGTTATGAAGATCAAAAGAACAGTGACGTACTTAACCCTTTCACGACGAAGTAGGCCAAATCCGGCCTATGCAGCGGGCTTGAGGAATGCCCATTTGCACGCGAAGAGAAGACTATTTTTGATAACTTATAACTGGAATGACTGGCTCGATAATCGAGCCAGTCATTCCAGTGGTAAATTCTCAAAAATAGCCTTCTTCTCTTGCCCTGGAAATGTCATTCAACAAGCAAATGTTCTTATTTTCTTGACCAAATTTAGAAATTAACCCTTTCACGACGAAGCCGGCCAAAACCGGCCTCTGTAGTGCTCTTGGGGAATGCCCATTTACAGGCCAAGAGAAAATTATTTTTGAAAATTTACCGCTGGAATTTCTGGCTCGATAACCGAACCAGTCATTCTAGTGGTAAATTTTCGAAAATAGTTTTCTCTTGCACTGAAAATTGACATTCAGTGAGTAAATATTTTATCTTTCTTGAACAAATTTAATCATTAAAGGGTTAAAAGGTTGATTTACTAGTACATCGCTTTATCGCTGGTGTAATCGATTCACTGATTTGAAAAGCCGCATTCACCAATTTTACACATTCATTTCACATAGGGCATAGGCAGCATGGTAGATGGGGGTGGTTCTTATGTTGGATAAGTGGGACATGGTTCCAAGTCTGAGGGTCCTCCCGCGCAGAAAATTTTCCAATTTGAGTGCTCTCAGATGGCTTCGCGTGCATTTCTGGAGGTAAATATGGCCCTTGTACTGAATGAAAAACGGAACTCGGGTTAAGTGGGGTGGTTCGTTCGAACTCCCCGAACCCCCTTGGCTACGCGCCTGACTATATTCTATTGAAAGGTTATTGCGTCCATTTCTCATACTAGTTTGATGGAAGGTCGATTATGATCTAGAAATCAACAATCCCTGGCTGCGCTGTTTTCAATCTATGTTACATTAATTTGAGGATGTATCACCTCAGAAGTTAAAAACATATTTTTCAAATTATAAATTATAAGATAAAAGGCAAATGAAGTGAACTTTCATTGAAAGACGTTATATTAGCAAAGTCTGAGTTATTTTTATATATTTGAGAGTACTTTACCAGTGTGATACTTGGCAATGGGTATGATAAAATTGTCAGCCAGCCAGCCAGCCAGCCAGCCAGCCAATGGTCAGTTGGTCGGTCGGTCCATCGGTCAGTTCATCAGTCTTTTGGTCAGTCGGTCGGTCGATCTGTCACTCGGTGGGTTGGCGTTTCGGTCGGTAGGTCAGTTGGCCATTCATTCATTTGTTCGTTCATTCGGTTGGTCGATCGGTCGGTCGGTCGGTCGGTCGGTCGGTCGGTCGGTCGGTCGGTCGGTCGGTCGGTCGGTCGGTCGGTTGATCATTCATTCGCTCGGTCGGTTGGTCGGCCAATCGGCCATCCAGCCAGCCAGCCAGCCAGCCAGCGAGCCAGCCAGCCAGCCAACCAGCCATGTGGCCAATCAGCCAGGCGGGTAATCGTTCAGTCAATAAGTGAATCGAGCAGCCAGTTTTTCTGACAGTCAGTAGAGCAAACACAACATATTATTTTACCCAGACATTCATCCATCAGAATCCGCACAGAATAATTGATAGTTAGCTGAGTACTTACCAGCTTAAAAGCGGACTATAATTCTGTCACAGCGCTTCGTAGTATGGGTTGGCTGAGATGCGCATGCGCAGCTCTAATAATCAGTCTTCAACATTGAGAGTTCTTATCAAACAGCCCAAATTTAAATCCACCCCCCACCAAAAGAAAAAATTAAGGGATGGGACAAAACCAACACATCAAATGATGACGGGTCGGGCAGTCAACCCATACTATAAAGCGCTGTGACAGAATTACAGTCAGCTTTCAAGCTGGTAAGTACTCAGCTAACTATGAATTCTGTCACATCGCTTCCATATGGGTTGCCTGAGATTTTAAAGTTGTGAGAACTCTCAATCTAACACAACTAGCACATCAACTAAGCAAAACAGCATCAGCAAACTCCTGATCCTGTTCCAATGCCAGTGGCTTATTGTAGAACCTGGCAAATGGCAATTCATTCGACCATCCAACCGCTTCCAGTATGCATGAAACATTAATTCCTTTAAAAAAAGCAGCAGAAACCGACGCTGCTCTAATGCTATGTGGCTTAAAAATATTCACATCTATTTCTGCCAGTTTAATAACCTTTTTTATCCACCTCCCTATAGTATCACGGGATACTCCTTTATATGGTTTTACTGTACTGATAAAGACCTTAGAGGGTTGTCTAATATGTTGTGTCCTATTTAGATACTCGGACAACGTATGATAAATACACAATCTAATGTCCGCCGAAAACGAGTGTAACACAATCTTCATAGTCTGATTCCCTAATCTATATTGTTTGAAATTTCCGTGTAGGTAAAACACATATTTATCCGGATCAACCGTCATCAAACCAGTATCAAGCAGATAAATAGATTGGCCCCTCTGGGCTGAAACTAATGCCAATAAGGCAACCGTACGCAACGAGAGGTCGAACAAGGATAAACTCTGCACTAACGGTTGTTTCCGAAACATGTTAAGAACGAGCTTACATACATAAGAATTCTTTGGTTTTGCAGGACGTGCCGGTACAACACCTTTTATAAATCCCACGACTAGAGGGTTAGATCCAACAGTAACCGATGACGCAACCCCCAATAAGCTGATAATGCACTACGCGCCGTATTAATGCCACTATACGAAAGTCCATTGTCATATAATGCCGTCAGAAACTTAAGAACATTTTAACCTCAAATCATGAACGTTTAAACCCGAATCGTCGCAAAACCTTATCCACTTATGTATATAATTTATATATTGTTTCTTAGTAGACGACCTCCAGGAACATAATATAATTGAAATAGTTTGTTCCGAAAGACCGTTGTCCTGTAGCGACTTCCGGACAAGAAACAAGTCATGAGGTTCAGTTTGTGACCCAGGGGCTGAACAACCTTCTGGAAAGGAAGTGTCAGGAGATTGTCCCTCCATCTCAAAAGAAATGGCTCTTTTATTAACAACGATTTCAGAACCGGGAACCAACTTTGAGTTGGCCAATTTGGCAGAACCAGAATTCCCTTTGCCCTGTCCATTTCGACTTTCCTCAAAGCACGACCTATCACACTGAACGGCGGAAAAGCATAAAACAAAAAATCACCCCAGTCCAAGGAAAAAACATCCACAGCCAACGCATCCTGGTCAGGCCTCCAAGAAACATATGGTTTTAGTTGAAAATTCAATCTCGAGGCAAACACGTCGATATTAGGCATAACAAAATAATCTGTAATATCATGAAACATGTTTTCATCCAACTTTCATTCTGTTTTATCATCAAATACTCTTGATTTAAAATCTGCTATTGAATTCTGGATTCCCGGGACATGCGTTGCCGTAACCCAAATACTTCTACTCTTACACCAAAGCCAGATTTCTTTCGCTAGTTCATTGGATTAGTCAGATTTTGAACCACCCATATGATTCAGGTAAGCCATCGCTGTAGCATTGTCTATTTCCAGTTTAATATGTACATTTTCCATATTTGTGCAAAATGATCTAAGCCCCATGGAACTATCCTTCAGCTCCAAAACATTTATATGAAACTGCCGCTCATAGTCGGACCATCTATCTCCAGCCGAACCGGCTATAGATATACTATCCTGTTCATAAAATACACTGCCCCCCTCCAGAATTTGACGAATCCGTAGTAAGAGTGTAACCAAATTTGCCATGGTCTATTTCTCGATATTTATAATTAACTTTATCAATCCATCACTGAATTTGGCCCGGTCTTTCACAGAAAGTTCCATAAAACCGTCATAATGTCCTAGTGACTTCCACAAAGCCTGTGATTTGTCAAAATCTAATTCTCTTTAAAATAACGGACCATTTTGAACAGCGAGAAAGGATGACACTATAAGCCCAATAAGTTCAGCTACTGTTCTAGTTTTCAGTGACTTAGATTTCAGAACCTTTTTATATCTGTCAACAAGTTTTATTTTCTTCTTAAGTGTCAATCTCACTGTCATGCCGTCCGAATTTAGCACAAAACCTAGATGTTCTTGATTTGGAACTATAACTGACTTGTCAAAGTTTATATAAAATCCCAGCTCGGAAGAACAGCAAACTGTAAAAGATCGCCTTTCCATTCAAACCTCAAAAACTACGAAAATCTCTAGCTATGGGCACAGACTAACATGCATTTGACAAATCTAAAGATGCCTTAAAGCATGAAGGCCTCATCAAAAAATGACTGTATCAATAGTCTCCATCTTAAAATGCTTTACAAAGGAATTCAAATCTGACAGGTTGAGAATAATTTTGTGAGACCCATCTCTTTTCTGTCTCATAAATACATTAGAAATAAACTCTGGCTCTGAATGAAAAGTCTTCTCTACAATTTTCTGATCTAAAAATAACTTTATATGACTGTCCATAAATTTCAAATCCGAATCCAAAAATTTAAGCGGCCTGGGATTAGTTAATTGAACAGGCGACTCCTCAAAATCTATAGAGTAACCGGCTACTGTTTTCAAAATGGCCTTGTCCGACGTTAACGTTTTCCAGCGAACTAAAAAATTTTTAATATGACCTGCTATGAATGTTGACGTATTACTATTAGACTAATTAAGACTGCCTATAGAAACATGTACCTGATCAACTTCTACTCCACAACTCTCGGCCGACGTTGTTGGTAGCCTCTCCTCAGACGGCCTCTGAACAATTGCTGTTGCTGCTGGGGGCTGTTGTTTCCCTAAAAAGCCAACTTAAATATATTGATCCAACGACCCCGGTATGGATGAAACGGAGCACGTCCTCTCGGCGAAAAACCGCGCCCAGACGCCAGAACGTTTGACAGACGTGTAGAAATCCGATTGTTATCGGTTATTTCCGTTAAACGCGTGCTCAAATCATCACCATATAAAAGATCGGTAGCTCAAAATTTACAACACGTTAATCTGTTTCCAGTAACCTATTCACGAGCTGTAAAAAACACGACTGATACATTCAAAAACTAAACATGCACTGATTATTAGAGCTACGCATGCGCATCTCAGGCAACCCATATGGAAGCGATGTGACAGAACTATACATGCTTGACTAACATCGGATGTTCATCTGGCAACCAAAGCAGTAGCGTAATCCATTTCTCTCTATATACCCCCACCCCCACTTCTGGCTAAGCTCTGTCTGGTTTTTAGCGTGTGCTAGAATCAATTTACATAGTAAACTTTGAATCATGAATTGCGAGAATCTCAATTTTAAGGTAATTGTATGTTTAAGCTGTTGGATAATTTCAAACTAATTTGACTGGTACTGTTGCCGTCTATGGCAAATTATTTTTAAAATATTCAACAGAATGAGTACAAAATACTAAATTCAACAATGACACTTCGTTCATGACGGAGCTTGATACGTCATTATGTATTCGGACGTCAGCCTCCAATTGAATTAAATATGACGTCATATACTTGAGTGACCTATCAGATCCGTCCATTCCATCTTGTCCATACATCGCGACACTCCGAGTTATTTTGCTTTGGGCATTGTTAAATAGTTTAAGGAACGGTTGTCCAGAGTTTTTGCCCTCGGGGTATCAACCCTTCTTGCGTCAGCTTTACCCTTTCATCTTCAAGCCGGCCAACACCGTACTCTTCAGTAGTTATTCTTGAGATATGTCAATGTACCGTTTTAGTTTATCCATCCATCATATGACGTCATAATCAACTACGTGATGTGTCGAATGGCGCCATAATCAATCCAAGCATGAATGACTCGATTTAGCCCATCTTAAACGCTTAATAGTCCGGCACGCTGTACGAATGGTATGTCTTTACAATTTAATAACCATTCTGTCGAGTATTTTGAAACTAATTTGACTAGGCGCTGTTGCTTCCATAGGCAAATTAGTTTCAAAATATGTAACATCTTCCATGTATAGTTTTCTGGAAATTGATAGTCAGGGAGTTCAGGGATCGCGTGATCCCAACACCAGCGGTGTGCGGATGGAGCTTAGCTGGATATGGGCGTGGCATCGCTAAAACTGGAACGGTCAATGTGCAGGCCAAGAGAAGACGATTGTTGACATATTGTTCACAAAAATTACTGTCTCTCCAACCTAGCCGGTCATTCCAGTGGTAAATTTTCAAATGACCAATTTATTTGACCAATTCTGACAATTATCGGTTTATTTGAATAAGATCGAAAACCCAGCCAGACATTCTTGTTGTGAATTTTCAAAAGTTGCAATCTCTTGCCCTGTAAATTGAGTTAATGGTGAATGGCTGAGCAAAACTATGGATCTACTTGTCCGTTAAGCAGTTACTGTCAAGCCGCACAAGCCGTCATCTGTAGTGACTACAGAAATAACCATTTGCAAGACACGTAAGGCTTTTAGTTGTAAATATCCGTGTTAAATTTGTAAGAATTCACCTTTCCATAGTACCCACCCATCATTTGACGTCATAATGAACTGCGTGGTGTGTACAATGACATCATAATGAATGACGTCATGAATGACGTCGATAAGTACGTCACGAACGCATATTTGATGACGGTCTGTGGGCTGTTGTACAAATTGTTCGCTTTTACTATTTAATAACTATTCTGTTGAATATTTTGAAACTAATTTGACTGGGCGCTGTTGCTGCCTATGGCAGCAACAGCACCCAGTCAAATTAGTTACAAAATATTCAACAGCTTCCCTGTATAGTTTTCAGGAAATTGATAGCTAGGGCATTCGGGGATCGATCAATCCAAACACGGCGAGGTGTGGGTGGAGCTTAGCTAGTGATGGGCGGGGCATGGCTAAAAATGGAAAGGTCCATTGTCTTCTCATGGCCTGAAGATGCTGAGCTGACTGAACAAATATATCAATGTTATTGACGAATCATAACTGTTAAAGAGATGCTAAACTCATCTCAAGTCTTGTACTGTACTGATAGATTATCGTTTATAGATTCCATATCATTCATATCCTGCCACATTCCCTTATCTGTATCACAATTATCTGCTCTGTAATATAGCATAAATGTTGAACAGTGATCACCACCATTTTGTCTCCTCAAGCGATAGTGTGTGATGTCATATTAGTTCCAATGCATTCACATGCATGTTTAGTATTAGATAAGGTCAGATATAAATAGCATTTGGGGTATCTGAGGCGGTGCTGTTTCTACAAGAGAGTTTAATAACCATGGCCATTGGGTAATTAGATAGGCCTAACAAGACTGCATTGGTCCAAGGTTGCGCGTTATAAAATTTGCCGAATGTTGGCTGTCTAGGTTGGCCTAGCATCATTCTTCTCGTTGATCTAACTTTGGCCAAATATATAGACCCTAGTGCAAAAACTATAAAGAAAATCTTAAAGGAAGGGAAAAGGGAAATAATAAATGATTTTTTATTGGTAATTTCATACAATAATATATAAACTACCATTGGTAAAAAATTGAAATGATTCGGGATTGTATGAGAAAAAGCATTTACTGATTCTAAGAGCCCTTAACTTGGAACCATTTAGTGACGTCGCTAGTACTTCGCACTTCGCCGCGTGTTTAACTGTGTGCGCAGGTATACCGCATAGGCCTACCTGAATATAACCAAAGCACACCAGAATATAGTTTTGTAAGCGGTATGAATAGTATTCTCTATAGGCGCCGATATAGAGCGATTAACTCGCTACTGCTAATTCACTATTGATCCTGTTGAAAACGTTATATTTGAAAGTTAATTTTTCTGGTGAAAGTAACACGTTTCGGTCAAAATACGCCGCTGATCGTTGGCCAGACACCTGTAACTGTAATCTTGCCACTGTTATGCCAAGGTTGGCCGAACCCATGCATGCAGAATTTATCTTATATATTAGCCATACGTTTTTGTGTCTACGTTGGCCTGACCACTGTAAGCCAGTCGCAATTTTGACACTGTTATCCAAACGTTGGTCCGAGCAACATAGTTAAATTGTATTATATATATTGGCCATATGTTGCTCGGCATACAGTGGCCTAACAACTGTAACCCAACTGGAATTTTGTGACCTCTTGCCAATGCTATCCCAATGCAGCTGTACAGCATTAGTATATACATTTCCCCACCTACTGTATCAAAACTTTAATGTTTTCTCTATTACGCGAACGTTGGCTGCTAGACCATTTATCAAGTCAAAGACAAAGTCAAGATACCTTTATTCTCTCAGGCTACAACGGTAGCATATGAGGTGTGCTTTACATTTATACAGTTGACGGTAGAGCTATATGTACATTATACGTGATATAGAGATACATAATAAGTTATGGTTAAGTATTATTTTCTCGACAATATATTATTATTATTATTATTATTATTATTATTATTATTATTATTATTATTATTATTATTATTATTTCTCGACAATATATTATTATTATTATTATTATTATTATTATTATTATTATTATTATTATTATTATTATTATTATTATTATTATCGGATTGGCAATGATCTAAAACATGCAACATAGTAGCACATGTCGTATTGGTAGTAGTAGTAGTAGTAGTAGTAGTAGTAGTAGTAGTAGTAGTAGTAGTAGTAGTAGTAGTAGTAGTAGTAGTAGTACATAGGACATAGTTCAGATGTTGTTGTTGTTGTTGTTGTTGTTGTTGTTGTTATTATTGTTAATGTTGTTGTTGTTGTTGGTTGTTGTCGTCGTCGTCTTCGTCGTCGTCCTCGGCGTTATGTGCTTGCTTGATTACATCTTTTATTTTGTTTTTGACGCTGAACAATTATCTGTTCTTTTTCTTGGAATGCCATAATAGTTTACATAATCGGTTTAAAACAGGTTCGTTGCATAATTGGAATAGACCTTTAATTTTGTCTTCTGTACAATTTCTTTTATAATAGTCAGGTACAAATTTCATCCTTTCTGTTTCATATCTCGGGCATACGACGAGGAAGTGTATTTCATCTTCTACGACATTGCATAGTTCGCATACTCTCTCCAGTCTATCGATTCCCACCCAGCGTTTGACTTCTATTGCTATGTGATGGTTGAGTGTTCTGAAATGGCATATTATTAGCGCTTCTCTGGTGTCTAATTTCTTTAGGTATGTTTCAAATTTAAATTCCTGTTTTATTACTGCATAAAATGTCAACCTATTTGAAACGTTAATATCATATTTCCACTTGTCCATAAATATATTCTCTAAGCATTGTCTGGTTCGTTTGACTACATCCTTCTGGTGAATATCTTCTAAGCTAAACACATTACCTTGTCCCGTTGAGTCAAGAACCATTTTAATATTATTTATCCATTTGATCTGTATATTATTTATTTGCATATGTTCTAACGTCAACGACGATTGAGCCAACCAAGGGACGTTTCCAAAGCAATGACGTCATATGATGTCGTAATCAGCTAAGCGGCGTGTTGGATGACGTCATAATCAGTACGTCATAAATGATTCTATTAGGCCCGTTTTTAACTCTTAATAGTCAGACACGTAAGAATTGTATGTCTCTACTATTTAATAAACATGATGTTGAATATTTTGACACCCATTAAAACTATTTTCAAAATATTTAATAGCGTTCCTGTATAGTTTTCTGGAAATTGGTTGTCATGGAGTTCAGGCATAGATCGATCTCAATACGCGCGAGGTGTGGCTGGAGCTTAGCTAGCGGTGGACGGGGCCTCGCAAAAACTGCAAAGATCCATTAAAGATTTCTTCAGAACGCGAATTCCGCGAGTATTGCACGTTTTTGCTCGTGCTTACCTAGTTAGAGCATTCACGGTCATGCGCGTAGCGGAACTAGCGGCTCAATAAAACGCGAGTTCGTCAGTTAGGGATAAAAGCTGATTCTGAGCTGTCGCTTAGCCCTTTAACACTCATATCACCAAAAAAATGGCTTCTACAGTGGTCTTTAAAAATGCCCATTTGCAGATCAAAAGAAGACCATTTTTTTAAAATTTGCCACTGGAATGACTGGCTCGATAACCGAGCCAGTCATTCCAGTAGGAAACTTTAAAAAATAGTCCTCTTTTATTCTGCAAATTGATATTTTCTATGAGGAATTTAAATTGTCTTGAATTAATTCAAAGGGATAAAGAGTTTTACTTATATATACTAATCATACTTGTTTGAGACATTCATTGTAGGCTTAACAAATTCAAGTTCAAGTCCACTTTATTACACTCCCGTTTTGTATAGTCATATGAGGCGTACGTAGCCTAAAAACGCACGTCGGCGTGACCTCAGCGTGACCTACTTTACACGCTTCACCCGCGGCTACCGAGATTCTATTTACCTCGTTGAAGATTTTTATGCCTGTAATTCGACACCGATTAAGCAAATGGTGGAGATCTTAACCATTACTCCTTTCAACGAAATATTAATTTTTTGCGGTAAATAAAGAAATTGTCCTCTCATGGCCTGCCCATGAGAAAAAGAGAATATTTATCCTTGTGGGATTAACCCTTTGTGTGTCAACAGCGTCTCAAAGCGCTCAAAATACTACTTGATATATCAATTAAACCTTTTAATGGTCAATATTTTTCAAGATATTTTAATTTTAGAAGCACTGAATCTTTTTTCGCCGGATTTGACATTACAGGGGTGATCGTAAAGGAAATTTGTCTTTACTTATCCAGTGTCTATCTGCAGGCCGAGAGAAGAGTATTTTTGAAGATGTACCACTCGGTTACCGAGCCAGTCATTCTAGTGGTACATCTTAAAAAATACCCTTCTCTAGGCCTTTCAAATAGCCATGTCTGAAGACCACTGCAAAGTAGTTTTTTGGTCAGTTTGACCATTAAAGGGTTAAGTTGACACAAAAATGGTTAATTAATGTATGGGTCCGTAATATTTTGAGCGAGTTTTCAGGCGCTGTTGGCACAAGAGGGTAAATGTAGAAATCCAGTTTTATCTATGCCCCGCCCACCTCTAGCTATGCCCCGCCCACCTCAAGCTATGCTCCACCCACACTTTGATCGTGTTATGATCGATCGATCCCTGCACTCTCTGAATCTCAATTTCCAGAATACTATACAGGTAAGCTGTTGTATACTTTGAAACTAATTCGACTCGGTGTTGTTGCTGCCTGTGGCCAATGACAGCAACAGCGGCCAGTTTCAAAATATTCAATAGCATGTTTATTAAATAGTAGCCATCCAATTCGTACAACAACGCATAGCCCGTCGTCAATTAAGCGTTCGTTACCTATCTACGTCACTCAGTACGGAATTGATTATGACGTCATCCTACACGTCACGTAGTTGATTATAACGTCATACCATACGTCACGTGGTTGATTATGATGTCATCCTACACGCCCCATAGTTGATTATGACGTCATATGATTTATGGATACACTGAAAAGGTTCATTGGGCGTATGTCGCTCTGGGAATATTTTTTACCAGCTCTGGCCATCATTCTATGTCGATCGAGGATTACTGGGAAAGCCGGTAAATAGAATGATGTCTACAATTTTGTCCGTGGTTTCTCCCCTGCTGCTGAAATAGATTCACAATTTGTGGGTGAATCGAACCCATATATCGCGGTGTCATGATTGTGAATAGATGACGGGATGGATAACCGACGCCCTGTTTGAACATCCCGCTATAACAATCGTCTGAATAGAAAACGTATATATGAATAGGTATAATTAAGCACGAAATAGGAGGTCGGATACGTACAAAGAACATATATTAGGGGGTATATTGAGCACCCGCGTATTGACACAAGATAGCAGGCCAAGAAGTACAATGAATACAATAAGTAAATGAAAACAGCAAGCTGACAAATCATGTTATTAAGATACGTCAAGAAATGATAAAACTTAGTCATTCGTCAAATATAGTTTCTTCTTGGAAGTCGCTGCTCTGAGACACCTGCTAGTATAATACCACTTGTGCTTTAAGCTTGCTCTGTGGTTTCTATCAGCATTGACTATGAGCGAGTCTGCGGAACACGACAAAAAGAACAATAACGGGGTACGTACGTATATATGTTATCTATTCTATTGAGCGCTTAACTGCTGGTTTTACTGTAGTCGGTGCGCGATCACCACTCACCGGAACCGGTAACTTTCTGGACCCTGATAGTATAAAATATAAAATAGTTGCATTACGTAATTTGTATTTAGTACCCATATTTTGATGTCACATAATGTCTCCTTTCTAAACACGGTTGATTGCACTTGTGAACATTTATTTTGAATTTGCGAAAGACTGTTTTTCAAAAGCTAATAAACACCTGAAATTTAATGTTGCCTACACGCATGCCTATGTGAATGTGTATAAAATGACCTCTGCAGTGTTCTTGAGAAATGTCCATTTGCAGGCTAAGAGAAGAACATTTTTGAAAATTTACCACTGGAATGACTGGCTCGGTAACCGATAAATTTTCAAAAATACTCTTCATGGCCCGCAATTTGTCACTGGCTAAGTAGAAATTTGAATTTTCTGGGTCATTGCACTTTTGATGAATTTGAAGAATAACAGAAATCTATTTTGTTGTTAATTTTCGTTATAAATTTAAAGAAATGACTCTTTTTGGCTGCAAAAATCTAAATTTCCGTGAAAAGTATTGACAATTAAATGATTAATTTAAATAAATAGCATTTTGAGCGCTTTAATGCGCCTTTGACACAAGAGGGCTGAACCAGTTCATCACACATGACCGCAGACTATTGTGATAGAAATAATGCCATTTATCATTATGCAATCAGTTTTCTTTAACCTTCAAGTGTCTTATCTTGTCCACTGCGAGCGTCCAAAACTAATTTAGGTACTTCCCGTATTTAATGGTTTTAAATTACGCGATCGCAAAACACTTAGCAGATATGCTGCAGGTTGGTGCGTGCGTGCGTGCGTGCGTGCGTGCGTGCGTGCGTGCGTGCGTGCGTGCGTGCGTGAGTGAGTGAGTGAGTGAGTGAGTGAGTGCGTGCGTGCGTGAGTGCGTGCGTGCGTGTTGTAATCTTTAAGGCGTGTATTTGCTAGTTCCCAACGCCATGGTCTAGACTCACGCCTGGCCTTTGTGGTTTCTATTGAATTCTTGTGAATTGTTGTGACGTAAGTTTGTGCATTAGCTTGTGTCTCTGTGTGTGTGTGTGAGTGTATTGATCGTTGTGTCTCGATTTTGTCCCATGTTGAAGATGGAACGTACTGTTCTTGTCCATGGCTGTTCTGTTGCTCCTCATGCTTGGGCGTGGTGGTGGCGAGGGCCTCACCTGGGCCTGACGGGGGTGGGGAACGGGATGGGGTAGAAGCTGGGAGGGTGGTGGGGATGTGCGCGCGCGGTCATATCACCTGATGTACCCTAGGGTTTTTGATTTTAGGTCAGAGACCTCTCGTCCCCTTTAGGGGTGCGGGGAGGGTGGGGTGTGGGGTCCTAAGGGTCCTGGGACCCATTTTCCCTTCTGGCCGTCATCCGAAGCAGGACGAACTCAATCAGCCATCCGGGTTACATCCCTCTCTAGACCCATTGAAGATGTCCGAAAGTTTCTAACTCTAGCAATTTTGTTTTGATTATGTAATCCGTGTGTTGCTTGAGTCCGTCCGAGGACGAATCCATTCAACATCCGGTTTACTTTGATTATGCCGAAATTTCTTGCCTACCTAGCCCTAACTCACGTTCACACAGTGATGAGCACTATATGATGGGACCTCAGTTTAAAGTCCCATCCGAGAAGACTGAGCAAGTGGGGCCAAGTACATTGCTTAAGCGTACTCCAGCAGGTTGCTGTGCCCAGAATTGTCCGTCCGTCTGTCCATTTGTTGATCAGTTTGTCAGTCCGTTCGACAGACAAACATTCCTACCGATGGACCACGAAAAACATGGGCACACATCCATATCCCTCGTGGTCCGTCGGCAGGCAAGCCCGTCTGTTGTTCTGTTGGTCAGTTGTCCGTCCTAGTCATCTATCTGACTCTCTGCCAGCCTGTCGTTGTTGGGTTCGTTGCCGCATCGGGGCACCGGCTCTGGCTCTGAAAGAAAGAGAAAGAGAACAAAAGAAAACAAACAAATACATTTTGTTTATAAGAGCTTGCAAGCTCGTTTGCACGTTTACGACCACAGCTTATCAACATGCTTGAATAAGACTATAAGGCATAATTTAGCGCTAACTTTTACTGGTCAAATTTGTAAGATTATTCTATGCGACCACAGCTTATCAACACGCTTGAATAAGACTGATGTGGCCTAATGAACGCTAACCATTCAATGCGAATGTTTATAAACAATACTTTATTGCTTCCTATCACGGGGAGAGTCTGTGTTATATGATGTGTTCTGATTATATAATGTGTTTGTCCGATGCAAGCACGAACTCGATTAATTCGTGGTCGATCTGTCGGTCACGCATCGCTATACTGTCTTCTATAGGGTTACGATTGGAATTTCCCTTTCTCAGCGTATTGATGAGTTACTTTCTAATGGCTGTATATTCGGTGCACCGTAGAAAGAAGTGGTCTAGAGTTTCAGTCTCCTCGCATGCCTCCCATTGGTCTATGTCTGACAGGTTGAGTTTTTCAGCATCTGGTTAACACTGATCCGACCCATTCTGATGTGGCGTGATACAATGTTGCCTTGGCGTCCGTGGATGTGGTTTTGGTATTTGCGCTTGACTGCAGGGACGATTCTGAACAGGAATCTGCCAGTTGTGCTTTCGTCCCATTGATTTTGCCATTTGCTGTTGATGTGCCCTTTGACTAGAGCGTTCGCTCCGGACTTTGAGAGTTCTATGCTGGTCCTAGTTCCATCTTTGAGCACTTGTTTGGCTGCCTCGTCGGCCTGCTCATTGCTGTTGATGTCAACGTAGCCTGGGACCCAGTCGATGTCCACAGTTTTGTTGTCAGCCACCACAGTTGCATACAGCTTCCGGATTTCCTTGATTAGGTTCCATTTCGCCACATCATATCAAAGGCTTTCTCAACGTCTAAGAAGACTCATATTGTTATGTTTCATCTTCCCGCGTCTTGAGCTTTCTTGGCTGCCTCGGTCAATCTGACTAGGTGATCAGTAGTGTGACTGCCCTTTCTGAAGGCACTCTGCCAAGGGTGGAATAGACCGTTATGCTCGAACTCATGTTCTAGACGGTGTTTGACCATCCTCTCCATGACCTTGCACAGGCAGCTCGTTAGGGAGATTGGCCGGTATGATCTTGGGTCAGTTTTGTACTTCCCTTGTTTTGGAATAGGCATCGCGATCCCAGTTCTCCAGACTAAGGGCATTTTGCCAGAGCTCAACACGAGGTTGTAAAGCTTAAGTAAAATTAGTTTACCCTCCTCTGGCATATTACAAAGCATGTCGTATTTCAGGCCATCCTGAACTGGTGAGGAGCTTTTGCCTCTGCCAAGCGCTTGCTCGAGTTCCATTCTGTTGAAAGTGTTGTTGATGTCTCGGTTGTTAAGGTCTTCGCATTTCCCTGAGCTGAACAGGAGATTGATATGCTCATCGACCTTTGTTTTGTTTTAGGAAGTCGGGGTCAGGATTACAATTGCTACTGGTTGCAATGAAGACTGACGCAAGCCCTTCAGCTTTTTCCATGCCATTGGCATGATTTACCCCATTTGCTATTAGCGTGGGTAGGGTTTTTTTGGACTTGGTTTTTTCACTGGCAATAGCTTTCACTTTGCGCCATATTTGACTCGAGGGTGTGAACCGAGTGATTTCGGAGCAGTATTGCCTCCAGTGATCGCGTTTTGCCTTTTTGATAGTTCTTGTTACCGTGGCCTGGAGTCTCTTGTGTTCAACTAGGCGTTCAATGCTGGAGTTTCTCTTTAGTCTATTAAATGGCTTTTGAGCTTTACAGCTTCTTGGCACTCGTCGTTCCACCAAGGCACGTGTTTGTGTTTGGGGTTATTGTCTGACTTGGATTGGGGGATGGCTGAGTTGGCAGCCTTGTCGAGAATCCCCATACATTGCTCATAATATTCCTCGGTCCTGGTACCGATGATCGGTGTATCCAGCTCCGTGGCTATTATGTGCTTGTATTCAGTCCAGTTGGCCTTTTTCAGATTCCAATTGCTCCTATGCCGTAGCGCCTCGTTCTTGCTCTGTTGGCTTCCTACCTGTATTTTGATAGGGAGGTGGCCGCTACCGAGGAGTTGGTTTTGAACGTCCCAACCGGGGGTTGGTCGAAAGCCGGGTGGTATGAGGCAAAGGTCCAGGACCGACCATTCACCATCACTAGATTCATATTTGGTGGGTCTATGGTCGTTTAGTAGGCACAGATTGTGATTATCAATAACCTGTTCTACTATGCGGCCTTTGGAGTCCGTGATTTTGCTCACCCATAGGGCATGGTGGGAGTTGAAGTCACCCAGAAGTATTGTTTCACCTTCTAGACCTTCAAGGAGCTTGTCATAGTCCGAAGATGAGTGCACCTTGGGACTGTAAACATTTACAATATTAATAGTTTCGAGATTGATTTCTATTTCTATTGTATTCTATTGAGAGTCGCTATGCCGCCACCGCCTTGCCCCCCGAGGGGTGGTTGCAGATTTTGCGATATGGTCTTGTCTTTCGACATTATAGTTGAACATTATGAAATCCTGGTTGGGGTTCAGACGGGTTTCCTGTAGACATATACTGTCTGGGTGGTCATTTCCGTTATAGAACATGATCCACAATTCGTCACGGTTGGTATTAGACCAGGTGCCTCGAAGGTTCCATTGAAGAATTTTGACCCCCATGATTAGTTTGCAGAGGAGCAGAGTTCTACGAATCTCGCAGCGAGACCGTCGACATCAAAATTGCTCCTGCCTGCCTCGTTGCCCATGCAAACTGTTGATACTGATACGATCGTCTCTATGATCAATCTGAAAATCTGATGTCCCTCTGGTAACCTCAGCCGGAGGGTCTCTGCCGCCGCTGGCGCTGCTAGTGGAGTTCTCAGGGTTGTTAACCTGTTTGTCCACTAGTGTTGCCTCCATTGTGCCAATTGGCTCAGCCCTTTGGTTCAGGCCCCTGCTACTGCCTGTGACTTTAGGCCATGATCAGGCAGTTTTTAGGCGAATTTGTTTGCCTTGTGGCCTGTTTACAGGCTTTGCTGGCCACACTCACCTGAGAGAGGCTGGGCGTGGCCGTCTCTTTTTTTTTTTGGGGGGGGGATCTCAGTGGGCGCCTCCTCCCCTTTTTTCCGCTGTCTCGTCCCTGAGAAGTCCCTACCGGGGGTGGCCAGCTTCCTCCTTACGGATTCAGCCCTTTTCCGCCACGCCGTCCTTTCAGGAGGTGTGGCTGGTGCAGGTGCTGGTATCCCAGCCGGCCATTCAGTCCCCCTGCTTATTTGCTGGGTGACCCTTTTCTTGGCCTCCCAATATGAAGCCTGATCCAGCGTTTTTACCCTCAGGATGTCATTGGCTTTTTGCAAAGTCGGGCATCCGCGGTATGCGGCATTGTGGCTCCCCTTGCACTTTCTGCTGTGGGGGTCTGCTGGCACCAATTTCACTGCATAAGTCGGTCTGGCCGTTCCGCCAATCTGACCAACCCAGTCCACTTTATGTTCCCCCTGCTCATTCATTTCTTGCTTTATCTCGTCATTCGTAAAGTCACTTGGGACTCCCGATATGACACCTGCCGCTTTGCTGAGTCTGAGGTTTTTGGTGGTGTACTCTTCAATAAACACCACGTGATTGCCTGTGGTCGCTATTTTCAGCAGCTTTTGAAACTGCATTTCGCTGGTGGCGGTCACTAGAACCTCACACCCCTCTTGTCCAGGCCTGCAAGCATGCCCACCATGGCATACAGTAGCCTGTAAACCACCATGCAGGTTAACCCCGCAAAATCGTCGCCCGCAAGTCCCTTAACCCTGACCCTGACCCTCCTACCATGGGTACCACCTCTCGACCCCCCTCCCCTTATGGCCCATCTCCCTCCCTTCGCTACTGGGCGCGCCCCCGGGGACCCCCACTCTGTACGATGGGCGAGGCTCTCCCCACCTCACCCCCACCCCCTCTGGGGAAACCCCATTTGTCCCGGCACCTCTTTCTGGGGTACTTGCCCCTCCTCCCTTTCCCCCTACCTTTCTCCCTCCTCTAATGCCCCGACCCTCCGTTTTCTTCTGGGACCCGGTGTGCCACACCCCCTCCCTTCTTAAGAGTGCTTTCTAGTGTGTTCTGGAGATTGCTATCCAGAATCACAATCTCCTGGGCCAGCTGTCCGTGGGAGAATTCTCCCATTATCAAGTCGTCGCGCTAGCCCCCTCACTCGCTCCCTCCCGGAGAATTCCCTCCCTTTCCTCCCCACCCCCGCATGGACGACCAGTGGCGCCCTGCTTGACAGCGCTTCCGTCGCTGCCTTGCCGCCCTTTGTCGCTATGCTGGCTGTAGCCAGTTGACTAACATCAGCATCGTGCGCCCCTTCAAACGGCTGTTTGAGGAAGTCACCTTCCTCCATGCTGTTTACCATAAGGCGTGAAGAATTTAGAAGGTAGTTTACAGTATGAAGGTTTAGAAGGTACAATGTGTTAGATAGGCTAGAATGCAGTGAGATTAGTGTGAGAAGGAAATGAGTGGCGCAGGCTGTGAAAGATGGAGGTGTAGAGAAAGAAGAGGTAGAATAAGCCTGACAATGCTAAGTAAATGGTACCAGTATACCAGTGCTGTGTCATCCCCTCCGGTAGGCCTAATCTCGCGAAAATTCCACCTAAGCAAAATGAAAATTTATTTATTTTTCGAAAATTGGTGTCGAAAACGATCAAAGCTAGCACTAATGGCCGAAAAATGTAGCTGTTTGAGTGGCGAAAAATCTAGTGGTTTATAGCACGCAAACGAACATCCCAAAGAAAATTGATCAAAAATGTTTAAACAAGTTTAAAAGTAAGAAAATGTTTAAATTATTTAATAACAATTCTTTATAATTACGACTCGCCTGGGGCCAAGTGACAGAAGCGAGCGTACGGACGCCGGTCGTAGTTGACGAAGGTCCGCTCAACTAAGCTCGTCGTCAGGCGTAATTGTATTCGAATTGCCAGCCTGGCTATCTCGGGCGTGAATTCCATGAGTGCAGTAAAGGCAAGTGATCCAAACAGACGTAGATTAAAAATTGTCGCGCGAACGACCAAAAAGCTACGCAGCTTGAACAGCAGTCGTAGTGCATTAATCTACATTGCCAGCTGAACCTCGCTCACATTTTCTATGTCGAGATATATTTTCCGTATACTATGACCTGTGAAATGTGCTGTCAATGTCCGTGAAATCGAGTCTAGATCAGCATTATTCCATGTGTAGCTACGTCTGTTTGACGCCCGTGTTTGGAACTCCGCGTAAAACTAGGCCTCGCCACGGGCTTAGTTGTACGGCGTTGGTCACTCGGTCAGAGAAACGGTCGTTGGCCTAGTCTCGTTTTCCCTGGAATTCACCTCATAGCTCGCGCGTTATAGCCAAGATATAGGCCTACAACAAGCATGTCGCGAAAGAGAAATTTTCAACACGGTGAAATATTAAAACTGTTATCGTCCTATAAGGAGAATTGTGAGCTGCTAAATTCCAAATTCGGTGACCGCAAGGCGAAAGAAGGAGAAATGGGAGGAAATATGCTTGTCTATAAATGCCATTGGGTCGCAGCAGCGGACGGTGGATGAGTTAAAGCATAAATATAAAGATCTGCTAACCCGTGCCAAGAAAGATTACTCGAATCGTAAATGTCCTAAGACCGGAGGTGGGCCCAAACCACCAGAAGGCGCCTACACGGATCTTGTTCTGGATATAATCGGTGAGTGCTCTCCAACCCTAGATCGCATCGTTTCCGGAGGGGAGTCTGGAGTAGTCGATGTTGGCACAGACGTAGATCTCTCAGCAGGGCCATCAACATCCGCATCCACGGTTGCTGCCACTAGTGTTGATGGGGATGAGGAAAAATTGATTGAGGGGACGAACCCGTCCCCTGACCATCCCAACATACAATGTAAGTTACACGTGAAATGTGTCTGTATTTCAATCACGAGTACACCGTCGACTTTCTACCACCTCCATCACAATTTGTTGTCCTTCAAATCCTTGATCATATAATAACGACTACAGTCTTGCGGATTTGCAGTTTGTAAACATACGGATAACTTATATATAACACATTTTATCACATTTCAGAAATGATTCTTAGTACAAATCTAGACAATGAGAAGAACGGACAAATGGGAAAACAACCGGTTGGAATAACCCTTTAGTCTATGGTGATTAGGCAAAATGGTGCTTATTTTTATCCGTCACAGTCGGATGCTTTCACCACTCATAGGCTTACAGATGTAATAGTAGCAGCAGTATCAAATATATAATCCTAAAGCAGAAATAGATTGTACTCTGTGTTCCACGCACACATGCACACACAAACCTGCATTTAGGCTATATCATACATTTTTGTGTTATATTTCTATTCCTCAGGCCCAGGCCCTACTCCAGTAAGGGGGTCACAGTCAGCCCCGTTAGCATCATCAAAAAAGAGAACAGTAACAGAGCCAACTCGTGAAGAGTTACATCGCGAGCTTCTTCACATTGAAATTAAAAAAGCTCGTCTAGAAACCGAGAAGATTGAATTAGAAAAAACGAAATTATCCAAGGAGATCACGAAATTTGACATCGAGATTCAGCTTCTCCAACAGCAACAGCAATTTCAACAACAGCTTCAGCAACTGCAGCAGCAGCAACAACAACAACAACAACAACAACATCAACATCAACATCAACATCAACATCAACAACAACAACAACAACACGTGTGGCAGCAGCAGTCACAGCAACAGCAGCAGCAACTTGGGAGTGATGATGCAGATCAACTGACTTATACACAACAGTATTAGCACTTTTAGGATGAAGTTTGTAATGTAAACCGACTGACTCGAGAACTGTGTAAGGTCATGGACAAATTTTAACCCCTCATCTGTCAACTTAACTTTAACCATACCCATTTCCATTGACAGGCAATCGACGACTAGTTTTGAAAATGTATTTGTGGAATTTAAAATAAAAATGGCAAGAATGAAAACATTTTTATCAATATTAGAAAATTTGAGTTAGCCGGCCAGTCACTCCAGTGCTAAATTTTCAAATATGGATAAAAAATGTTTAATTTGTTGACATTGTTGTTTTAAATTAGCACGAAATACTAGGCCTATATCAAATTAAATGACTTTATCATTAAAGGGTCAATTGGTGCAAATAGCCCTTCAATGCGATGTTGTCACGCGAAGGGTTAAAGTAATCTCGGTGTCCGCCATATAGGACAATAGAATAACATATACACCTGTGCAAAAGTTAAGCACCAGCAAAAACAATAGAACGTAGAAACATGATGGTACAACTAGGCTGCCATACTTTTTGTCCCCGCGTTAGCTGACATAATTCCAAGTACGAAATGCACATGCATGCATGACTTCACGCCGCTTGATGTCCGTGCGTGGCGGGAAACAGCACACGTGTTCAGTTATGTAAAAGTCCAGTTTGAGGTGTAGAACATTACATACAGATTTAGGCGACAAGATTAGGAATTTTGTGTTCATGACCGTGGTTTATTTGTACAGAGAGAATTAGCTCTTGATTGTGAACCGCTATGGCAAGACGAAGGTTAAGTGATCGTGTGAAATGGCAAATCACAGGCATGCATACCACTGGTATGTCATGCAGAGAGATTGGCAGACAGCTGAACATTAACCATACTGTAATCAGTCGTTTGATTGCAAAACATGGGCAAACTAACGAGGTGAAGGACAGGCCTAGATCTGGAAGACCGAAGAAGACTACTGCCCGTGATGATCGAGCCCTAGTACGCCTTGTTAGGAGATCTCCATTCACCAACAGCAGACTTCTCAGCCAGCAATGGGAAACGCGCAATAGAGTGTCAATGTCTACCGTCAAAAGGAGACTGTATGCTGCTGGCATGAAAGCTAGGAGACCTGTCAGACGTCCTCTCCTCACTGCACACCACAAAGAGGAGCGTCTGAGGTGGTGCAACGAAAGAAGACACTGGAACATGAGATCCTGGAGACGGGTACACTGGTCCGATGAAAGTCGGTTCCTGCTTCATGCCACAGATGGTCGAACTCGTGTATGGAGGTCCAGACGCACGGCGTACGACCAACGTAACATCATGGAAGAAGTTCCATTTGGTGGAGGTTCCGTTATGATATGGGGGTGCATCTCATTTGATTGTAAGCTGGATCTGTTGACTGTACCTGGAACACTAAATGGACAAAGATATCAAGATTCCATACTGGATAGAGTTGTGGTCCCTCATTTTGTAAATCATGCACCTGGAACCCACCCTATATTCATGGATGACAACGCCCGACCACATCGTGCTAGAGCTGTGCATGAATACCTCCGCCAGAATGCCATCGAAACCCTACCATGGCCAGCAAGGAGCCCTGACATGAACCCTATTGAGCATATCTGGGACATTCTGGGAAACATGGTGAGAAGGAGGGATCCTCCTGTGCAGAACCTACAGGAATTAACAGACGCACTCCATCTTGAATGGCAACGAATACCACAATGGCGTATCAGTCGGTTGGTGACCAGCATGAGACGTCGTGTCCAGGCCGTCATCCAGGCACAAGGTGGATATACCCGGTATTAATAATGACAGTCTCAAACTCGTGCACAGATGTTAAACTTCGTTTTCAGACACCATTAATGACAATCTAGCCACGTGTGTCAACTGTAGGGCAATAGTTGTCAGTTGTGTCAACGTAACCATATTCAGGCCTCGTTTTCAAGTTCAAACAAAAACATACAGTGTTTCCCCACCATCATAATCAGCATTCCTCTAGTTGCATTATTACCTCTTGCACTAAGATGGATGGGTACATAAATGTTTATGCTATTGCTTTCTTCATAGCACATGAATATACCCTCGCATGTGCGTAAAAATAGGGTGGTGCTTAACTTTTGCACAGGTGTATATAAATTGTTTTATTTTCTCGAATAAAATTGCTCAACTGAATAAATTATTTATAGAAATGTAATGATAATACAATAAAGAATATTGAATTTGCGTGATGTTTTTATGAAAATGCTCCTTACGTAAAAGCAAATGGCATATCATCATATAATGCACGTATATTGATGACTTGCAACCCACCTCAACAACACACCCTTCACGTCTATATCACCTCTTGACCAATTACCTCAATCCCAGTGAGTCGTCGGGCGGACTCAAAGCTAAAGGACGTCTATCAATTGACTAATCTACTGACCAAATTTGGTTGAATTCCCCCGAAATAGTTAAAGACAAATTTAAGGTTTTTTAGCGTGGTTCGAACCCACAGACGACGAGTGCGCCTAGCACGAACGTCGATAGACGTATCACTCGAGCAACTTGAGTTGGTCGTGTGATAAGTCTAACGACTTTCGTAATAGGCGCCCTCGCCGTCTGTGGGTTCGAACCACGCTAAAACGAAATAGTTTAGATGGGATACTGTGCAGGACAGACGGGTGAAGGTGATTACAATATCCCCGACGTGTTTCACAACGTGGTGATAATTATTACATAATGTGTCTTAGCTAAATACAGTTTCAATTAGTTGTCGTCGTGCCACGCGTCCTGGAACATCAATTTGCTGATTAACGTCATTCACAGTTTCATCTTGATCAACTTTGTTTTCCTCTGGCTGTATCCCAACCGCATTAATGCACATGTTGTACAATACAATCGTAGCTTGGATTACGTCACACAGAAATTGATTCTCCGATCGTTTTCAGCACTCCGCGTTTGTGAGCGACTGGAATTTGCGCCCGAGATAAGCCGGTCGTAGCCTTACGCTCGCTTCTGTCACTTGGCCCCAGCGAAGCACTGCAAAAAGCGCAAAAATAAAAAGAATTTGTTTTCGAAAATTGGCGCCAAATAAAAACGAACAAGACAACACTAATAACCGACAAGAGCAACGATTTAAGTGTCGGAAAATCTATGGCTTTAATGCACGCAAACGAACATCCAACGGAAAATGATCAAAATGGTTTAAAGAAAAGGATTATTAAATAACACAGTTCTTTAAACTTTAGTCTCAACTTAAGCAATATAATTTTATCGCAAACGCAATAATGGACGTAAATTAAACTAATCTAAAACACGTCTATCATAAACGAACGAAAAAATCCGAGGATGTATGCTGCAGGTTGCCTTTCACACATCTTAACCGACACAACCCCACCACCACAGCCACCACCCCACCCCGAACCCCCCCCCCCCCAACCACCCCAGCCCCCCCCCCCTGCCCCACATCACCACCACCACCCGTCACACCACTAACAGGTGCGTGCGTGCGTGCGTGCGTGCGTGCGTGCGTGCGTACGTGCGTGCGTGCGTGCGTGCGTGCGAGTGTGTGTGTGTGAGAGTGAGCGTGCGTGCGTGCGTGCGTGCGTGCGTGCGTGCGTGCGTACGTGCGTGCGTGCGTGTGCATTGGTTTCCAGCATGCTAGACATATTTGAGGCAAAATCCCCGCTTGACCACTGCAACATACAATAGCAGAAAGCAATGGCACATCTAAAGAATGGTCGTTCGTTCGGGAAGGTGATGACAACAACGAACTCTTCAGCATGCAGGTGATATAATCTCAACGTCCATCACACGCATCGTGACATCTGCCTTTGGACAACACTTATCTCCCTATAGATAGTTTGGGAGAAGGGACACTCATTGTCATAGCTAAACCTAGGAAACCAGCTGGGCCTCTGTCCAAACTGAGGTCAATCGTGTTCTTGTTGGTGTTTTAGCTATGCCTCGCCCATCTCTATCTAACCACCACCCACACCTCGTTCGTGTTGCGATCGATTGATCTCTGATCTAGCTGACTATAAATTTACATATTTCGAAACTAATTTGTCTGGCCGCTGTTGGCCGCTGTTGCTGCCTATGTCCAGTCAAATTAGTTTAAAAATATTCAACAGAATATGTATTAAATGGTAAAGACATACAATTCGGAAAGCGTGTCGGCTTATTAAACGCTAAAGACGGACTATTTCGAATCATTCATGACGTCATGATTATGTAATTTCAAGTCGCTTATTAGTGGAGGTGTAGTTAACAGAGAATCATTTCTCTTCAGAATCACAGCGTCTATCATTCAAACACCTATGCCTGTTGTACCTATTGTTAAGGGAAGCAAGATGCGAATGTATTTGATATACTGCTTGGATGACCTTGTGTCGGCCATGCAGCATTCTATGTGTAGAGTTGCTTAAACCTCACTTGTGTCAACTTAATCATTTAAGTCAAGTTTGTGAAAAACGACCTCTGCAGTGACCTTGAGAAATGTCTATTTGCCGGCTAAGAGAAGAATAGTTTTTGAAAATTTACCACTGGAATGACTGGCTCGGTAACCGAGCCAGCCATTCCAGTAGTAAATTTAAAAAAAAATACTCTTCTTAGTTGGACACTGGCTAAACAGAAATGTGAATTTTCTTGACCATCATACTTTTGATGAGTGCCCATTTGAAGGATAACAAAAATCAGTTTTTTGGTAAATTTTCGTTATAAATTTACAAAAATACTCTTTTTGGCTGGAAAGATCAAAATTTCCGTGAAAAGTATCGGCAATTAAATGGTTAGTTGAAATAAATAGTATTCTGAGCGTTTTAATGCGCTGTTGACACGAGAGTGGTGTTGGTGGGGTGGGGTGGGTGTGGGTGGGTGGGTGGGGTGGTGGGGGGGGGGGGTGTAGGTGTAATGTTGAGGTTAAATAGAGAAAATATAATTAGACGATCTTGCGGCCTGGCGCACCATAAAGGGGTTTTGGTCGGTCGTGAATTCCGCGCGGTTCATATGGTGATACTTATTAAAACAAATGACTTACGTTTAGATATGATTTCCGTATCCAAACGCCCAATAAGGTAATAGCGTAGATCATGTTTTACAGCCAGCCAACATGATAGGGCCCCAGATCTCTTATCCTGTTATTTCTCTCTACTTAGGCCGACAGTGAACATGCCAAACGCGCAGCGGACAGCAAGCCACTCTATTCAGTCCAGGATGTCCCCCCTTGGTATTTATGCGTCGTTCTGGGGTTTCAGGTAAGGACAGAGATGATGTATAGTGATGGGATGTGTGCACGCATGATGACCTTAATAGAAATATCAAACTGCCTTTAATATCTGAATCAAGTGTTCTGTTTCGTATATGTGTATATTATTACTTATGTGCTGGACAAATATGACTAACTATACAGTGCTCTTTTTGAATAAACTCATTATTGTGGATTTAGGCTACCAAAAGTCTATAAAAATATTTCGAATAATCTATCTATGTCTTTAGTTTCTAACTCATTAGTCCTCTTTCCGACTCATCCCTCGTCACATATCCTAATATATGTATATCCAAGATGATTGAAAATCCGATGGAAGGCTCCGTTTCAGCATCACTCAAGTATATGACGTCATACACAATTACGTCACGTGTAAGATGACGTCATGGTACATAGTCACATATCTGGATCCGTCATGAACATTAAAAAACCCGTCAAATATACGAGTTGTATCTCTTTTCTGTTTAATAAAGAATATGCTGCATATTTTGAAATTAAGTCATAGGCAGCAACAGCGCCGAGTCAAAATAGTTTCAAAATATTTACTAGCTTACCTGTACGGTTACCTTGAAATTGGGACTCTGTGAATTAAAGACTCAAAACATATACACTTATAAATTAATTCCAAAGCGCGGAAAATGTGGGCGGAGATTAGCTAGAAATGTGTGGGACATAGCTAGAAATGTGTGGGACATAGCTAGAAATGGGTGGGACATAGTTAGAAATGGGTGGGACATAGCTAGAAATGGGTGGGACATAGCTAGAAATGGGTGGGACATAGTTATAAATGGGTGGGACATAGCTAGAAATGGATCACTCTATTGTTCTTTGCATAATTTGTTTTTCTATTGTTTCTTCATTATTCTTTTTCTTTACTTTTATATTACTATTTTAATTTCCATTCACATTTCCAGCATTTCCTGACAGCATTCGGCTCTATGGTAACGGTGCCTCTTTATCTTGCATCCTACTTCTGCATGGCAGGTGACAATCTGGGAATAAGTGAACTTCTCAGTACTATGTTCTTTGTGTGTGGCATCGCCACGCTCCTGCAGACAACATTTGGTGTAAGGTGAGTTCAATACTGTACAGACGCAATAGACCTTTCCACTTTATCCATCCATTTTATGACGTCATATGACATCATAATCAACTATGTCACGTGTAGGTGGACGTCATAATCATGGCATCATGAATGATTCCAAATAGTCCGTCTTTAACGCTTAATAGTCCGACACGTTGTACGAATTGTATGTCATTGCTATTTAATAAACATGCTGTTGAAAATTTTGAAACTAATTTGACTGGGCGCTGTTGCTGCTAGGCAGCAACAGCACCAAGTCGAATTAGTTTCAAATTATTCAACAGCTCACCTGCATAGTTTTCTGGAAATTGATAGTCAGGGCGCTAGGGGGTTGATCGATTCCGACACGATTGGCGTGTGGGTGGAGTTTAGCTGGTGATGGGCGGGGCATAGCTAAAACTGGAGAGGTCCATTAACTATATAAGTAAATATTTCTTCAATATTACCAGCGTCGAACAGCTATGTAAATTAAGATATCTGGCGAATAATGTAACATAAAATGACTTTCTTTCGCAACAACTTGTAGGCGGCGTCATAGACTCGAAATCTGTTTCTAAACAAAGGTGTGCAAATCAATAATCGTGATGAGGATAAAGTGATGTTATATATCAAGTGAAAATAATCTATATCAGTTAGTTCGGCAGTTACAAGATTCGTAATGCAAATGATCACGCTGTAGATTCAATATTTATATAAATTCATTAAAATAATTATTAATGATTTAAAACGTCAAAATTGATTCGTTCACTAACCTGCATTGTTTTGATAGACCTTATATAGATTGACTAGAATTATTATTTAAGTAATCCGGCGATGAACCTGGCTGCACACAGTAAAAACAATTCTTAGGTACGTGTTATTTTGAATCCCTGATTTACCCATCCTGGGTCTATGTTCCCGAAGCTATCGTTAGCAAGCGATATCATTACACCCATTGCTCCAGTATGGTGTAACGATATCACTAACAAAACGAGAGCTTCGGGAATATGGGCCCATGGGCCTAGTGCGCCATAAAGGCGTTACTTGGTCGGTCATAAAACATGTTCTATGCGACCACCTTATTAGATGTTTGATCGCGAAAACCATATCGAATAGTAAGCCACTTGAATTAACCATACGAAATCCCATGCTTTAAATTTTAAGACAATCGTACACGTTAGCTGTGGAATATTTTGAAACTAATTTGACTGGGATCTGTTGCTGCCAAAGGCAGCAACAGCTCCCAGTCAAATTTGTTTCAAGATATTGTTTGAAATTAACTGGGGGCTGGTGTTCTCATAGGCAGCTGCAGTTTAGTCAAATCACTTTCAAAATATTCAATGGCCTGATTTCTGACACTAAAAGTTATTTTTCGTATTCGACATAAATTCAGATCCTAAATGCGTGGTTAGGAAAGACTATGTCTATAAGGTGGCCGTAGATGTCAGGTTTTACGACCGACCATCTAACGTCTGTATGGTGCATTAGGCCCCAGGTGTCGAGACAAGTGACATAGATTGCTCTTGCTATAAAACAATCCGTGAAAATAGCATCGTATCACGAACAGAGGAGCTATACCATTCTTGTGGACAGAACCTGAATATACAAAATAAGCCAAGTAGATTATTTGAGCATTAAAACATACATGTATCTTGTACAATGGACCTTTCCAGTTTTAGCTATGCCTTGCCCATCACTAGCTAAGCTCCGCCCACACTTCGCCGTGTTGTGATTGATCGATCCCCGAATGCCCTGACTATCAATTTCCTGAAAACTGTACGGTTAAGCTGTTGACTATTTTGTAACTGATTTGACAGGGTGCTGTTGCTTGGCAGCAACAGCGCACAGTCAAATCAGTTTCAAAGTATTCAACAGTTACCGAGCTTGTCATTCCAGTGGTAGATTTTCAAAATTGTTCTTGTCTTAGTCTGCAAATGGACATTTCTCAACTCAGACAAAGAGTTGTTTTTATTTCACAATATAAATCAACAACATAACGTATCCTGTCTTGCTTACATTTTTATGGTGTTCTAAAATTGCCGTCGTGCGTCGCGCGTCGTGGGCGATAAAAAACACGCGACGTTATTTAAATAGGGCGACGTCGCCCCCGACGTCGCCCCCCGACGTCGCCCTCGACGTCGCCCCCGATCTGGTACTCGGTCCGTAATGGTATGAATTCGATATCGAGTCTGTTTTGGAGTGACGTAGATTATCGCCAGTTACCGATTCATATTTTAAACCTAGGCCTAATTATTATATCATATTTATAATCTGTATCCTATCTTTAACACTTTTGTTGCCATCTATATTGTGTTAGACAACACCTCACCTCACCTCACGCACGCACGCACGCACGCACGCACGCACGCACGCACGCACGCACGCACGCACGCACGCACGCACGCACGCACGCACGCACGCACGCACGCACGCACGCACGCACGCACGCACGCACGCACGCTCGCACCCACGCACGCACGCACGCACGCACGCACGCACGCACGCACGCACGCACGCACGCACGCACGCACGCACGCACGCACGCACGCACGCACGCACGCACGCACGCACGCACGCACGCACGCACGCACGCACGCACGCACGCACATGCCAGTCAGCAATTTGCATGAAGATATTTCCTATGGTTATTTTATGGATATCGACAAAATCATCGACCCCACGACCCACGACCCTCGACCTAGGCTACGACAATGAACCAGGCTTATGAGAGATACACCCGCCCTTTTTCGCGCCAATTTTGGATGTGAGTATTCCGAAACAAATACATATTGGAAGGGTCAAATTGTAATCTAAGGCCATGTTCTCACTAGAGACTTAACAGGTGCAACACAATACTGAGGTATGGCGTTATTCCTGATTAACTCTCCAGTCAGAACACGGCCTAATATTGATAGAATATCCGATCCAGTTGGAAGATAACACCGACAAATTTGTCATATACACGCGCAGTTGAAATTTTGTGCTGAAGGTTGTTTTTACCACCCACCCCCGCCTCCCCGCATTGACATACGTCTTCGCCCACCCTCCCCCGACATTCCTTTCAAGATTGGAGAAAATCCCTCCGGTAGAACCAGCGGTATTAAAATGTCTTAACAACGACAACAACAACAACAACAACAACAACAACAACAACATCAACACCATCAACAACAACGACGACAACAACAACCAGCACCCCATGCTCGCATTAACCCTATTAGAATTATTTTAAGCATTCCGTGAACTGGTGCGCCAGACGTTCTTGAATAATATATTGTTTAGGCGTTGACATTACATTTACCAGGGGAGGGGGTGGGCTCGTTTTGATAAAGTAGAATTTCTTATGGTAAGTTGAATATCTTGCGGAAAAAAAAAAAATGTTGAAAATTAATATTTTTCGGAATTCATTAAAATGAATGTGGCGCTAACTTCTTAACATATGGACGAAAATGGATGAAACTCCACATCGCTCTGTATCTCGGTCTGATAAAGGCGTATGCTTATTTTAGTATTTCTGTCTTTCAATTGTCTGCTTCATACTATTAACTATTTACGGGATATCCTACACAAACACGCGTGTGGTAACAGAACGCTGTCGTTCTAACTCGGAAGCATCCGCAATGGCATACACAGCGTACGCGTGCCTCCTTCCACATTCTACCCTCCTAACAAACAGTCCGTATAAAAATATAAAATGAAATGCTCTAAACATTTTCATGATTACCACAATTAATTATGTTATTAAACATAAACGTTAAATAATACTAAAATAAGCGTATATAACGTAATCAATACTCACAGATCACGCCGCATTCATTCACAGTGTCAAACCAATGTCCGTGGAAATGCGCACGCTCACATCCCTTTAATATCCACGTGCAAGACTCGTATTACCTCATATATTAGGACGGCAACGTCGGGGCGACGTCGGGCGCGACGTCGGGGCGACGTCGCCCTATTTAAATAACGTCGCGTGTTTTTTATCGCCCACGACGCGCGACGCACGACGGCAATTTTAGAACACCATACATTTTCGCCGTCGTCGTCGCTAGGAAACATGTACCGTGTCACGGGGCATATGGCATTACTACGCGTTATCGATCCAATGAAAATATTGTTTGTGCGTTATCTAACTAATAAACATGTTTCATTGAACATTACGCACATATTAATATCGAGAAATATAGCCTTGTCTAAATGATAAATAGTAGTAATATGTAGTGGAGATAACGAAGACTAAGGCTTCGCGGTATTGCATAATATCCAAACGGTGACGAGATCATATTTCAAACCGGTTTAAACCGTAAATCGGTTGTGTAGGGTGGATGGAGTGGGGGTGAGGGTACTGTTAAGGCAGAGTGGGTACACTTGTTGAACTTAATATTCATCGATAAACGTGTATCTAGCACATGTGTTCTGGAACGTTTGACACAGAATACACGCTCGACATAACTAATTGCTTTATAAGCCTGAGATAAATCAAATATTATTTCTCTATGTTATACATGAAACCAACAGCGCGCGTGCGTGCATACACGCAGACTACGACTTCCAAACATTCCGAAATATACCTTTACGGCCAAAAGCGTGCTATGTGTCTATAAGGTTGACTGATTATAATATGGAAAATTCAACACAACATTCAGTTCGTATTATATCAGTTGAATTGTCGTAGGCGTATTTGTAATAAACTAGACGGTTATATGCTCCATTTACAATCAATTAAACGCCCACATTCACGGTAGAATGCTTGAAGATAAAATTGGTTTAAACAGAATTTATTTTTGTCTTAGAGGGAGCGCGATAAGACAGGTCTTATAACCGCGTCTCCCATACAATTGTATTAAGAAGTCAATATCTCATGGTATAACAAGAATGAATACATACATGTTACTATACTATATCTAATTACTTGGTGACATTAAATTATACAATTATACTTATGATACATAATAGTGAGTCTAAGAAAAGTGCACATTCACAGTTGAATGCCAGATAACAAAACTATCGGAGCACCCTCGGAAGCCCAATGTGGGTACCCCAACGTGGGTACCCCAACGTTATGAAAACGAAGATAAAATTGTTATAATTGTATACATTTTAAAGGCCTATGCTATGCTCCTCAATGTAATGAAAACAAACAAATCTTAGTATCTGATGATTTCATTCTGTATAAATAAATATACTTTTCATTTTGCTAATTTTAATTAGGGATACGAGTCCTGCATTCAACTTCGGAAATAACAATTATAAATATTTATATTGAATGTTAAGATTTATTTCGTTTCAGTACATTGAAGTGCACAATTTAAGCCACAAATGTATACAATTCAAAACATTATTTTCAAGTATTCTGGCGTGAATCTGTGCCTTTAACTGTAATATATGCGATCGCGAATCTGCGCCTTTAACAGTAATGTATGTGAGCGTGAGTCTGTGCCTTTAACTGTAATGTATGTGAGCGTGAGCCTGCGCCTTTAACTGTAACGTATGTGAGCGTGAATAATTGACTAACATTGCATAAGTTTCTTTTTTAGTTGTGAATTTTAAATAAGAACTCGTGTCTCTCTAATTCAATTTCATAACTTAAAATTTTTCATTAATTTATATGGAATGAAATCATCATATTTTAAGATTTAGTTAGTTTCATTCCATCTAGGTACACAATATAAGCCTCTCAGAGTAAACAATATAACAATTTTTTTTCCAAGCATTCTGGTGTGAATATGTTCCTTTACGTGCCAGTTCAACTGTTAAATGTTTGTATTGGATCCGATACGTCCCGGAGTGTGCGATTTAGATGGTTGTGTTTTGGGGCATTCGGTGTAGATATACGCCTTTAATGTTATTTATTATTTCCCATGTCGAATAGATGTTGGTGAATGCCAGGATTAATGTATTAACCGATTTCTCGTCAAAGAACGGTTAATGAACCGTTCCAGCTTTAGCTATGCCCCGCCCATCTCTAGCTAAGCCGCAATCACACCTCGCTCATGTTGGGATTGATCGATCACTTAACTCCCTGATTATCAATTTCCAGAAGACTATACGTGTAAGGTATTGAATCTTTGAAACTGTGGCAGCAACAGCGACCGGTCAATTTAATTTCAAAATATTCAGCAGCATCTTTATTAAATAGTAAAGACATATAGTTCGTACAACAATGCTTGGCCCGACACGAATCATACGCTCTTGACGTACTTATCTACATCATTTACGACGCCATGATTATGACGTCGTCATCGTGTACGTCGCGTGATAAATGGATAAACTGGAAATGTACATAGCCGAGTGACACGTGGTTTGTTTAATATCTACTTAGAGCGTACTCAAATTACTGTTTTAAACGCTGCGTTAAATTTATGACATAATGTAGTCCTGTCCAAGCCCATATAAATACGACATGCATGGTCGCCACCACGTTGCTATATAGTTATAATGTATTCAACGAATGAATATGGAACGTTATCAAACTGCAATTGGAGGAGACCATTCCCCGCTTGATTGTGGGATATTTGTATAGGAACTAATGAAACGCATTCATCCATGGACTTGGATAAGATAGTTATCAGTGGATATGGCGGTCTTCGCATATGACTATAATAATCGTAAATAATAATGATAATGTACAATTGTTACTCTGTCTACTATAAGATGTACTATCCATTTCCCCCATATGTCATGTATGTATGACCTGGGTGTAATAAAATTCAGTTCAGTTCAGTTCAGTTCAGTTAAGCTGATCGTTGGTCTGCTGCAAAGTGGTCATTGGGGACACCGTATGGGCGTGGCTAGAGTGTATGCGTGTCGAAATAAGAGTATTATAATACACGGACTGACATCATTGGTCAGGCTTGTCAATGAATTGGGATCTTAGCTTTAAAGCCAGCATCGGGATTACTTACCGTTGTTGTGGTAACAGGTGTATGCCATATACACCAATAATATAGATGTGTATCTAAATTGCGACAATTTCTGAGCGTTCGGAAATGTAGGCTTTTGTATGGTCAAACGGGTCAGCGTTTTAATCCTTGAATTGATAAATTTGGCAAATAAGATTTGAACCTTTCGTTGGAAATTTCCATTTGCAGACTAGGGAAGACTATTTTGGAAAATTTACATCTGAAATGTCTGGCTCCGTTATATATTATCATGTTCTAAACATATTTTATTGTACTAATAATATAACGGAATTGGGCACAAGTTCTGTCAACTTATCTAGGCCCTCTCCCTATATAATCAATAACACGCCAATATACTGAAACTAAAACGTATATACACTAAAGAGGCGGGCGAACGGGCGGGAGGGAGGGACGGGGGAGGGAGGGAGGAGGGAGGGGGGGGGAGGGAGAGAGAGATAGAGAGAGAGAGGCGGGGTGGGGGAGAGGGGGCGAGGGAGTGGGGGGGGGGGAGAGAGAGAAAGATTAGAGTGGTAGAGGGGGACGGGATTTAGAGAGATATTTTATGGTATATACTAATTACAATAACATTATTGTTCAATAACACAAATTTAGTTTCAGGCAATCATCTTGGCAATAGTAAATATGATGTTTATATTCTCAACAATAACAAGAGCATGATACAAACAATGATAATAAAAAATAAATAAATTAAAGTTAAATTACTAGTTCATTCGCATTCGTATCACTTCTTCCGATATGGATGGCATCTTGGAAATATGCTTACGAAAAGTACATCGCTCCATAAGACAGACAGACAGACATATGTCAAAATCTGCCAGTCTGCCTCATAAAACGATGTGCCCTAGTCGCTATATCCTTGTTCACCTCGGCCGAAAGATTGTCGCTATCATTTAAAATCACTTCCAGTAAACCAAATGGGCCAAATTCAAGTAGGAAGTCCCAGTATTTGTCTTTCATCAGCCCGTTTTGGACATATCAGAAAGAAATGATGAGAAGTCTTAGGTACTTGGCAATGAATGCAATCGCGTTGGTCTATAAGATGATATCTGTGTAAATCAGCATTTAATTGGCTGCATTTGTTTCTAAGCTTACACAGAATAATATTATGTTTTCTTTTACCAAGCGAAAAGTAGACTGGAATTTTCTGTGGAGATGTCTGATATGAGCTGATAAGCTTTTTCTTAAAGATCGCCAGAGTTGGAGATGTTGTAATTGTGGTGTCTAAGTTATTCCACAGTTGGATAGCGCTCAGGATAAAGAATTTGTTTAATGTCTCAAGCCTGTGCCTGTGAATGACAAAATTCCCTGGATTTCTGAGATTGTAGACAGCTACATCTCCAAATCGTCTTGGCATAATATCTATTAAATAATCTGGACAGTTTTCATTAACAATTTTGTAAAATGTGATAAGGTTTTTTGTTTGCGTCTTTCGCGTAGTGAAATTTGGCCAGTTTCTTCATAAAGTTTTATCAATGGTGTGTATTTTGGCAGGCCTGTAATTATTCTTATTGCCTCATTTTGGATAATTTCAAGGTTATCAGCATCTCTGGCTCCGTTATCTATTTACAGTTCTCAATATTACTGTAAAGGTCAGCATTGGCCTATTTGAGCATCAATATTAATAAAAAAAACCAAAACGAATTATTAATCAGTATTGGCTAAAACGAAATTTTGTACTAAACTCGATTTTATGGTTTACGTGTGATAATACCCGTCCGGTTTGCAAACCGCCGGCTTATTGAACCGGTTTACGATCTGAGCTCTGTATATCGTGCAGCTCTAACGACGTCGAGGACGATGAATGGATGACGAAAAGATGACAGAGACGCCGACAGCGACAGCGATGACAACGACGACGACGACGACCCCGGAAACTTTGTTAATCTATATTAGTCCCAGTCGTAAGATAACATAATATTTTATATTTTCCAGATTGCCTATTCTGCAAGGAAGCACATTTTCATTTGTTGTACCAACGGTTGCGTTCCTGTCACAGCCGCAATGGGCGTGCCCGTATAATGATCTTAGCGGTATGTTCTCAAAATTAGAGAGAAAATCTCTGCCTGACAGTGTCCAATACAACCCCTGTATGTCACTTACGAGGACGCGTTTTTTGACGTATCAGACAGTGAAATACTGCATCTAGTGACGGCCTGGTGGGGACATAGCCTCTGTAGCCAACGCAGGGTGCATATGAAAACATTATTGTACAGACATATTACCCTCCTTATGGAACTACTATAGTCCCCTGCAAACCCCCACCTCCCCAACCCAGGAATGTGTCAATCAGAGAGCAAATCCGCGGTATCCACATATTTGACAGTATTTTGAGAACATATCTCTTTTCATGATGTTCGGTTGATTTCTGGAAGCCTAACCATTGGTCAGAATATATACAGTTTTAGCTATGCCCCGCCCATTTCTATTTAAGCTCCACCCACACCGCGTTCGTATTGGGATATACGCAGTTGTCCGTGGATGCTGGCTGATTTGTTCTCCTGATTGGAATGAAATGGAACACAGACAATGTCTCAACTTTTGCTGAACTGATTGTGTTCTGTGTGTTTATTAACCCTTTAACACGTATATTTGTTCGAAAAAAAAAGATTTTCTCACAGAAAATGTCCATTTGCAGACCAAGAGAAGACTATTTTTGAGAATGTATAACTGGAATGACTGGCTCGGTTATCGAGCCAGTCATTCCGGTTGTAGATTTTCAAATATAGTCTTATCTTGATCTGCAAATGGACATTTTTCAAGACCACTGCAGAAGCCGTTTTTGGCTGATATGAGTGTTAAAAGGTTAAATATATCCTATACCTCCGCAAATATAGGAATCTGGTACATCATTGTAGTCGTACCGGCTGTGCTTCTGCTTGGGAACCAGAATAGAGGAATTCGGCTTTAGCTCTGTCACGCCCATTTTTAGCTAAGCCCCACCCATTTTTAGCTAAGCTCAAATCGCCCGTGTTGGGATCGATCAATCCCTGAACTCCCTGCCAATCAACTGCCAAAAAACTATACATGTAAGCTGTTGATTATTTTGAAACTAATTTGACTGGGTTATGCTGCTGCCTATGGTTGTTGGCCCAGTCAAATTAGTTTCAAAATATGCAACAGCGTGTTTATTAAATAGTAAAGACATACACTTCGTACAGCAACGCTTAGTCCGTCATCAATTAGGCGTTGTTGACGAACTTAACTACGCCATTCATGCCGTAATTGATTATGACGTCATCATACGCGTCACGTAATTGATTATATGACGTCATATGATTGATAGATAAACTGGAATCTTCCATTGATCTAAAATGCCTGCAGATACTTCTTTGTTTGTTAGCCTCGATATAATATGCCCGTTCTAGAACATACAATCATATCTGATGGATACGATCTGTCACTCAAATCTCATCAAAATTGAACACGTCACATACTATATTACGTCACTATGAAGATGACGGAGCTACATTAGGATAACATAAATGTCTGTCACGAAAATGTATAAATTGTATGTCTTTGAAGAACTTCCAATTAACCCCGCTTATATCAACTTAACCCTTTAACGGTCATGTCGGTCAACAATGACCTCTGCAGTGATCTGGAGAAATGCCCATTTGCGGTATAAGCGAACATTTTTGAAAAATCTAACACTGGAATGACTGGTTCGGTAACAGAGCTAATCATTCCAGTGGTAAATTTTCAAAAGTACTTCTCTTGGTCTGCAATTGGACACTGGCTAAACAGAAATTTGAATTTTCTTGATCATTATAATTTTGATGAATGTCTATTTAAAGGATAACAAAAACCAATATTATTCAAATTTTCGTTATAAATTTACAAAAATACTCCTTTTGGCTGTAAAAATCTGAAAAAGCATTGGCAAGTAAATGGTTAATTGAAATAAATAGTATTTTGACCGCTTTAATGCGCCCTTGACACAAAAGGGGTTAAATCATCATTATGTTGAATATTATGAAACTAATTTGACTAGGTGCTGTTGCCGACATAGCAAGCAAACGGCTCACAGTCCAATTAGTTTCAATAATATTCAACAGTTCACCTGTATAAATTACCTTGAAATTGGGATTCTGGGAATTCAGGTTGCACAGTTTTACATCGGTTCCAAGTTTCCAAAACGCAAATGTGGGCGGAACTCAGCTAGAAATGGGCGGGGCATAACTAGAAGCGAAAGCCTTTATTGGTTTGATTTAAACAAGGTTTATTTTTTAGTCTATTTGGGAGCACAATAAGACATGTCTTATGAGCGTGTCTCCCACTTACATACACATATATTACATTAAATAAATCAAGAGGCGAATAATAATATTGCCAACTGTCACAACAGTAATAACATTATTAATAATAATAATAATAATAATAATAATAATAATAATAATAATAATAATAATAATAATAATAATAATAATAATAATAATAATAATAAGAAGAAGAAGAAGAAGAAGAAGGAGGAGGCGGAAGAGAAGGAGGACGAGGCGGAAGAGGAGGAGGAGGGGGAGGAGGAGGAGGCGGCGGAAGAGGAGGAGGAGGAGGAGGAGGAGAGATTTTGTAGGGAGCCTAATGATGACAGAATAAAATCTTCGGGAGAAGGAGAAAAGCATGGTTTTGACGAATCACAAGGCGGTATTAGGAGAAAGGAGCTGGATGTGCTGTAGTCACCGGCGCTGGTCCACACTGCATGGCCATCCAGAAACATCCGCGGCTATGGATTTGTCGACACCATCCATGAGTGGTGTTTGAAATTACTATAGGTCATTTAAACCGACAGGTGTCAGTAATATATTGACATAGAATGGTGGAAACCGCGATGTTTAATTCTACATCAACGTCAGTTGGTTTAACCATTGCATCCCGACACGGATCAAAACCGGCCTCTGTAGTGGCTTTGAGGAATGCCCATTTGCAGGCCAAGAGAAGACTAATTTTTGAAAGTTTACCACTGGAATAACTGGCTCGATAATCGAGCCAGTTATTCCAGCGGTAAGATTAAAAAAATAGTCTTCTCTTGTCCTGTAAATGGACATTTAATAAGCAAATATGTTTTTAAAAATCAAAATATATCCTTAAAGTGATACGGCTCATACACTGGCTGATGATTCATTTCATTTCATTTCATTTATTACACCCATACATTTACAAGTATGTGGGGGAGCATATAAACATATGTACACGTGCCAGACATAATACGAGCATAATACGGTACCACAACCACAACCACTACATTATATTATCATAATAATAATAACAATAATTCATGCACTACCCGACACATCGTTGATTTTCATCTGACGCTATATTTACGATGTAACCTACATCGGTATTAAAGGTGCACATTCACACCAGAATGCTTGAAAGTAAAATTGTTTAAATTGTAAACTTTTGATTTGTGTACCTCAATGTAATGAATTTAGCTAAATCTTACCATATGCTGATTTCACGGACAAATTATTATAATTTCTAATTGCGATGTGGAATTAGGGACTCGTGTCTCTAATTCAATTTCATAACTTATATTAATTTATACGTAATGAAATCATCATATATTACGAATTATTTCGTTTCATTTACATCTAGGCCCTCAATTTAAGCCTCTAAAATTATACAATTTTGACAATTTTATTTCAAGCATTTTTCTGTGAATACGTACCTTTAAATGAACAACGTATGGCACGATGACTAAGCATGATGGTTTTAGCTGATGGATTATGTGTGTTGGCTTTAAGTTGTCTATGTATACTTTAATGACAAGTCATATTGGCTTCAAATGACCTATCTATTATTGTTTCAGTGAATCAGACCTTGCTTCCAGAACAAGGCAGTGACGAACATAGAGACATGTGGATGCTGCGATTGAGAGAGGTTAGTGTACGTTCGTGCGTGCGTGTGTGCATGTGTTCGTTCGTCGTGCGTGCCTGTGTGTATGTGTGTCACGTTGGTTCCCATGCTTCTTATGCAGCATACAAATGACCTTCATATGAAGGCGGGAGACAGAGACTGGATTATGGTCAGAGTTAAGGTCTGTGCTTCCATATGATATGAACGGGAGTCTGATCTTACAATCACATAGCCAATTTGGTTGAATACAACTGTTGTGGGCTTGGAGCCTTTCTCTGCTCTAGGTCTGTTATGTGTCCTGTTCATATTGTTTGGTGATGAAATGAATACTCGAAGGACATATTTGTGGCAAAGAGACCGTGAGCAATGATGAAAAAGGCCAGAGCATCTCCATTGCTCTTATGTTTGCCCATAACATGTGATCCCAATCGCGCACATGGCGTGTCCTGCAACCTTGTCCGCTTTGCTGGGTTTGTCTAGGTTGGAGTTGATTGTAGAACTCAGTTCACTTGGTTCGGCATAGAAGAACTTGATTAGGGCATGATCCTCCTTGGCTTTTTCAGCAGTTGGACAATATGCCTTAACAGTGTGGCACTTGGTAGCAATTCACAATGGCGTGGCCAAGTCAATGAATGCAGCACGATCGCTGACGAATACAACATCTAGGATGCGATACAATAGCCGCTTCCGGATGACAAAGCCCAGACCACGGTATGTTTCCTGTTACTGCTGCTTACAGCTCAGCTTGTGACCAGTCTACAGTTGCTACTCTGAATGAGTGGATATGTGTTTCTTGAATGCATGCAACATCGGTGTTATAGTGTTCTAGGTCTGATCTTGATTTTTATCGCTTAAATGCGGTGGTCAGGCCACACACATTTCATATTGTGACTGCAAACTCATGGGGAGATTATAACGACTGAAGATGTTGGATACAGGTTCTTTGAAGATGCTTAGACATGATCAGAGTTGCCTCTGAATCTGGTTGTCAGCTCGCAAACCTTGATGACCTCGTCAGTAGTTTGAGTTTCACGAATGTGGGACTCTGTAGGGCACCCGCTACAAATTTATATATCTAGTTAGGCAATCCAATGTGTACTTTGACTTAATGAGAACTAAGCCGCCTGCGGACATTTTTGTAAGCATGGGTGTATCCTCCATCGATGTTACCATATATGCCAATGATTGCTCTGTACACCTAGTAGAATGCTGTATCAGGTTCTGTTGTTCAATGTCACAAAAGAAATGCATGTTGATCTTCGTCGCTAACGCTGTCGATATTTTCTTTGATCTTTTTCGCTTGCTATTTGTACTGGTATGATCCGGTGCCATTTTTCGGACTTCCGTATACGGCAAGAGCATCTTGTCTTCTACCTATTGTGCATGCCGTAAGAGTTTCCCACCATCCTATTGGTACACTTGACATTCGTTCCATTCCATTTTTAAAAAAATAAATGATGAACAGAAATTCATATACTTAATAATAAAGCATATGTCTTTATTTAAAGAATAAGTTTATATAACCTTTCGTATTTGTGCTTTAACATGACTTACTCTTGATCACATATCTTAAATATCCATCATATTGTGGTTCCCAAGACAGGTGGTCATTATAAGCAGGTTTTTCCGTATTTGTGGATCGATATGAATTAAATAATAAATTATATAATATGGCATCAATGTATATATACGCCAATTTGCGTATGGTTGTAATACTCTCCGGTCAGACGTGTGATACGACGGTAAATATAGTTTAAGGTACTCCATGCAAGCATGTTTATAACGGACACATTCATGACATTAGTCGATAATACAAATTGGTAAGTATTAAATGCAAATGATTTTGTATTACATGTATGACCTTTTTGTTGCTATAATTATGAAAATGCGTCTGTGGTTACAAGATGCCGGCTATTTAAGACGTGCACGTCTTGTGACCATAACTACTAAATATCTACCGTCTTCTAGACACAAAACAAGTGGTCTCACAAGAAGGTTTTGCTCTATTGTGTGAATAATGCTGTTAAAATAATGAATAACATAAAATAAAATAAAATAAAACATTGATGTGTATAGTATGTATACGTGTATTCCGCTTTGATTTCGATGTGCCCATATAGTTAGAAAGTTCTTGAACTGTACTGTTCGGTGCCATTATATTGCATGTTGGCGGCCATTTTGAAAATATTGCACAATCCGGAAAATAATGTTTCAAATTTTTGGATCCATTGAAAAATATCAAAGGAAATATGTGTAAGTACAACCCTTGAAAGCTTTGTGCTTTTGTCCGGAATGTAACACCCCATGCCACTAAGGTACCCCACTACTTATTGAATGTCAATTTTCAGGGCAAGAGAAGACTATTTTTTTTAATTTACCACTGGAATGACTGGCTTGGTTATCGAGCCAGTCATTCCAGTGGTAAACTTAAAAAAATTGGCATTTCTCAAGACCAATGCAGAGGCCAGTCTTGGCCGGTTTCGTCCTGAAAGGCTTAAATACGGGTAACATTCAAATCATACGAATGCGCATTAACTACGTTGCTCGTTGCAGTATTAGGCTCACAAGAATTCCCCTTTCCGAGCCGGAGATAAGTGACTTATGATATTCCCAGACATCTGACAGAAGATTTGATGGCTTCCTTTTCTTTTAGAAATAAGCAACCTGTGAAAGAACACCGCCGCATGCGTAGTTTAAAGTTTATCAACGAACCATATTGACAATGCTAATAATGATATCTAATTTTATATGACATATATACCAGCAAGTAAATAGTCAACAATGTGTACAGTGGCCGATACAGGGGGTGGGGTGATCCGGGTGGCAGAGCGCATTATGAGATTCTCAGCAATATATCGCGTCGCGGTGCTCCTATCATTGGAGGGAAATACAAACATCATCATGAAATATCGTTCGCTTGGATTTTAAAATCGCGTTTATCCAGAGATTTGCAACTGAAAACGTGGATTAATGCATGCCGGCGAGCACATTTTTTTTACACATGAATGTACAATCAATCTTGGCAAGAATGGCATTATATCGGACCTTGAATATATATTTACAGAACTATTTAAAGCGGGGGTTTAGTTATTTAATGTTAGCCATTCGAACTGATTAGTTTGTTGGTGCATGGATAGCCATTTGAAGCGCCCTCTTTTGTCAATTAAGAGTAATACTACAGGGAATTCCGTGTAGTGAATTCGGCAGCGACAAGTCCCTCTGGGCTGGCAGCCAGGGGACGTGCTTGCGAGACTGGTGTAGTATATGTTTGCCTAAACAAATCCGTCGTGGCGGGGGGTGGGGGGGGGTTGTGGGGGGGGGGGGGTGTCAACCCTTTTACCCCAGAATTTCCAGAATCCACATTTCAAGGTAACCCTCCATACAAGCTGTTGGATATTCTGAAACAGATTTAAGTGGGAGCTGTTGCTGCCATATGCATCAATAGCTCCCAGTCAGATTAGTATCAAAATAGTCTACAGAATATTTATTAATTTGTAAATGCGTAGTCGTCGTCGTCGTCGTCGGCGGCGGCGGCGGCGGCGTCGTCGTTAGTATTATTATTATTATTATTATTATTATTATTATTATTATTATTATTATTATTATTATTATTATTAATTATTATTATTATTATTATTATTATTATTATTATTATTATTATTATTAAACAGGTACAGGGAGCTGTTATGGTGGCATCGATCTTCCAGGTTGTGATTGGTTTTACGGGTTTGATTGGCATCTTACTGCGCTTTATTGGGCCATTAGGCGTCACGCCTACTATTGTTCTAATAGGCTTATCATTGTTTGCGCCCGCGGCAAATAGAGCAGCCACCCATTGGTGGATTGCCATCACGTGAGTAACATCTTGAGCGTTATCATCTTTTTTACCCCCATCACAAGCTAGATACGATTCCAAGTAAAAATATGTTAAACATTTATCAACTTGACTGAGACAATTATTGTCTCAGTCAAATTCTAAACGAGTTTTCGAATTCCATCAATTACCTAGTTATCGCACAGATAACCGTGTTAAACTTAAGGTTATCTAGCCTGGTGACTAGGTCTATTAGCACCTGGTGTATCCTGATGTATTTGAAGGCTGGGGTTGGCCTTATAGGTTAAAACCTGTCAGCCAATCGAAATGGAGAATGTACGGATCCCATCTGTCACTCAGGGAGATGATGTCATACCGGATAATCAATGGACCTTTTTATGTATCAATCATATGACATAATCGATTACGTCATGAAAGACGTAGATGAGTCACAAACGCTTACTCGATAATGGACTATGTGTTGTTGTACGAATACTTTAATATTTAATACACATTCTGTTAAATATTTTAAAACTAATTTGACTGGGCGTAGTAGTAGTAGTAGTAGTAGTAGTAGTAGTAGCAGCAGCAGCAGCAGCAGCAGCAGCAGCAGCAGCAGTAGTAGTAGTAGTAGTAGTAGTAGTACTAGTAGTACTAGTAGTAGTAGTAGTAGTAGTAGTAGTAGTAGTAGTAGTAGTAGTTAGTAGTAGTAGTAGTAGTAGTAGTGGTAGTAGTAGTAGTAGTAGTAGTAGTAGTAGTAGTAGTAGTAGTGGTAGTAGTAGTAGTAGTTGTAGTAGTAGTAGTAGTAGTAGTAGTAGTAGTAGTAGTAGTAGTAGTAGTAGTAGTAGTAGTAGTAGTAGTAGTAGTAGTAGTAGTAGTAGAATCAGCAGTAACAGTAGCAGTAGTAGTATCAATTCAAATGTCGTCGTCGTCGTCGTCGTCGTTTGCTTGATTGTTATTTTATTTGATTGCTTGCTTACAGGTTTGTTTGTTCAACACTGAACAAGTATCTCTGTACTTTCGTTGAATGTAATACAAGTTGACGTAATCTGTTTAAAGCGTGTTTGGCGCATAATAGGAATATCGGCTTGATTTTGTCATCAGTATAATTTCTTTTATAATTTCTTTTATAATAGGCAGGCGCAAATTTAATTCCTCCTATTTCATATCTCGGGCGTATGAAGAGGAAGTCTATTTCATCTTCTATGACATTGCATAGCTCACGTACTCTCCACATTCTATCGGTTCCCACCCAACGTTTGGCTTCTATTGCTAAGAGCTGATTTAGTGTTCTAAAGTGGCATAGTATTAAAGTTTCTCTCTTGTCTAATTTCTTTAGGTATGTTTCAAATTATATTTCCACTTGTCCATATACGTATTCTCTAGGCTATGTTAGCTTTGTCAGACCCATGCATTGCTGCGTCTTGCCCATTTCTAAATAAGCTTCGCCCACGCTTCACCCGCGTTGGGCTCGATCGAACCCTCAATTCCCAGAAGTCCAATATCAAGTTAACTACACAAGCAAGTTATTGAGTATTTTGAAACTCATTTAACTGAGTGCTCTTGCTTCCCCAGGCAAATTTGTTTCAAAATTATTAACGGAATGTTTATTTGAATGACAGTAAATCCATCAAAGACACACACCATACCGGAGTATTTCTATCATTTATGATAGTGACCTCAACCTACATGTGGCGCAGGTGAGTATGGCAGAGATGACGCCGATAGAAAGTGGATTAAATTGGAAATGGTAGTCGGTGTATACACCGACATGTTTTCGGACCTTGCCATCGTCATCAAATCTAAATATGAACTGTGGCGCCGCAAGTGGCAACAACAACCAGCAGCAGACAATCCTCGCTCATTAATTTATAATGTGATATTTTGGTTGTGATGATTTTCTGGTCTCACTCCTTGTTCCACTTTCGTTTCTTTCGTGGAAACAAGGAGAAAGGATAAATGGTTGTTGATCAATTTCTCTAGGGGCCGATGATTATCTTGTCGAATTGGGACAGTGTTCGCGGAGGGGTCGTAGCATGCGCCTGGCATAGCTGCCTTGGCGTCATTATGACGTCATACTAGATTATGACGTCATATTCTCCAACGTGGTTGTGCCGGGTGTGGGTTGCTACCCGTTCGCGAACACACCCCTGGTCTCACTCCTCATTCCTCTCATGCAACATTTTGTTTTACAATGTGATTTTTGGTAGATGATATTCTTGTCGACCTGGTCTCACTCCTTGTTTCACTTTCGTTTCTTTCGTGGAAACAAGGAGAAAGGGCGAATGGTTGTTGACCAATTTTTCTAGGGATCGATGATTATCTTGTCGACCTGGGGCCGTGTTCGCGGAGGGGCCGTAGCCTGCACCTGGCATAGCTGCATTGTAGTCATTATAACGTCATTATAAATTATGACGTGATATTCTTCAACGTGGTTGTGCCGCGTGTGGGTTGCGACCTGTTTATGAACACGCTCCTGGTCTCACTCATCGTTCCTCTCTTGCTGTCTTGGAGATTATTGATAAATGGTTATCGAATAGAAACATAGAAGCGTAGGACGACATTTCTCTATGAAATATTGTTGTAACTATATACTAATTTAATCTTACATGTTATAAGGTATCCGTCATGCATGTATAATATGTTTTACACTCAAAGGCCGAGGGCCTATTGTGAATAAATTATCTATCTATTAGCTGCACTAGATCACTGCAGTATATACCCAAACATGCCCATCCTTCTGCAGTTGCTGGCTACACTCCCAGTGACCACGGCAGAAGCAGAACGCCTTTTCCCCCGAAGCTAAATTAGTTTCAAAATAGTCAGGAATATGCATATTAAAAAGTAAAGACATACAATTTAGACACTTAACGGTAAAATCTTTGAAAATAAAATTGTTTAGATTATGCACTTTTAGGGGCTTAAAATGCGAACCTATACGTAATGAAACGAAATAAATCTTACCATATGATGATTCCATTCCATATAAATTAATAACATTTTTTAAGTTGGGAAATTGAAATAGAGGCACGGGCTAAGATTTATTTTGTTTCGTTACACATATGCACATAATTTAAGCTTATAAAAGTATGCAATTTTAACAATTTTATTTTCAATCATTCTGGTGTGAATATGCACCTTTAACGTACTATTTAATGTCATAACTCACCTAGATACGCCATTCATTATACACACTGTGATTGTAACGTCAGGCTCCATGTGACGCACTTGATTATGTCAACATATACTTGAGTGACAGATCTGATCTATCCATTAACCAATTTCTTGCATACGTATTTTGTCGGGATAGATAGTTTCTAATTTGTAGTCTCCTAAAAATAGTACTGGAGTTTTTGATATGACTTAAGATAATCGACTTACAATGCAGGAATCTAGTTTTAGCTATGACCCGTCCATCTCTTGGTAAGCTCCAACTACACTTTGTCCGTGTTGGGATCGATTGAGCCCTGCACTCTCTGAGTCTCAATTTCCGGAAACCTCTGCAGGTAAATTGTAGAATATTTTGAAAATAATCTGACTTGGTTCCGGTTGCTGCCTATGGTCAAATTAGTTTCAAAATATTCAACGGCGTGATTATTAAATAGTAAAGACACAAATTTGTACAACCTGGCGGACTAAAAACCAATTATGACGGACTGAATCGCGTCATTCATGACGGACCTGATTATGACGTCATCATACACATGGCGTTGTTATTTATGGCGTCATATGATTGTTCGATGAACTGGATTCCTCTGTTATAAATGCATATCTTAGCTAAAATTTATAGCTGGCTTCTTTACAAAACTGTGTTAAAAATATTATCAGCGATCTTTACCACGGCACCAGTTTTCGTTTTTTGATGCTCGTTTTAAGGGTCCTCGTGTTATATCATGTGTATTTAATTTTTAGGACGATCGTTCTCATCACTATATTCTCCCAATTCCTTCGGAATGTAGATGTGCCATTTGTGACGTACAAAAGAGGAGAAGGATGGAAACGAGTGTCATTGCCAATATTCAAACTATTCCCGGTAAGTGTAAACAACACGGCACTGGTTCGACCGGCCACGTTAACTAGAGGCAACTATTTGCCAGTTAAACACGTCATTATCTCACAATAGACTGCAGTTAGCAAGAGTTGGCCAGTCGAACAGTGCCATGGTTATATCTGACGATTTCATATTTTAACCATCCCATGACGAAACCGGATAAAGCCGGCCTCTGCAGTGGTCTCGGAGAATGTCCATTTGCATGCCAAGAGATGAATGACTATATTTGAAAAGTTATCAGCGGAATGATTGGCTCTGGAAGCTATATCAAATAAATTAATATTTTTACCGAATTTAAAATTTAAAAATGCAAATCTACACCAACCACATCTCGCGCACGTCACTTTAGAAAGAGCACTATAGGCCCAATCACACGTGGGCGTTGCCAACAGGTAGTGGTTTCATCCCTCACATTGGGAATACACCTTTCGGCGCCAAAATATGGCGGTTTATTAGGATTGCTGGTCTGACGACTTTGGCCGTTAAATCGTCAGCGTGTGCCAGGCTTTCGTCTCGCTGGATCCAATGATAAAAGACGGATCTCGATCTATGCCTGGTATGGTCGAATGTATGATTACTGTATTCTGCGGCTGTAGTAGTAGAAACATCCTACATCTGCAATCAATCCTTCTTCGCTTTTGCCCACTGCGTCTTGTCCTCAGCCAAAATCCGTAGCTTCCACAGGTTCATTCTTGACTTGAGTGTACCTAATCCTGCTTTCTTGAGGTCACCTCGTAGCACGCTTAGCATAGTTATGTAATGACGTCCTCTTCTGGCTCTGTATTTGCTGGCTCCGAACAGAGCGAATTCCAAGTCTCTCTGAGCTTGTGTGCCTTCTGGCATACATAGCACATGGCCAAGCATGGACCATCTTTGCTGGGCGGCATTTACAGACAGCGGCGACGTATTACACACCTTGTATAGTGCATCATTGGAAAGTATGCTGTCTGGCCATCGGTGTCCAGTGATGGTGCGTAGGTGTTTGCGGTGGCAGGCGTCAAGTTTGTCTAGAGCTCCCTTTGGAGCTGGTCAAATGTGGCAGTACATATCTGTCAAATGTGGCAGTACATATCTGGTCAAATGTGGCAGTACATATCTGGGCAAATGTGGCAGTACATATCTGTCAAACGTGGCAGTACATATCTGGTCAAATGTGGCAGTACATATCTGGTCAAATGTGGCAGTACATATCTGGTCAAATGTGGCAGTACAGATTTGGTCAAATGTGGCAGTACATATCTGTCAAATGTGGCAGTACATATCTGTCAAATGTGGCAGTACATACCTGTCAAATGTGGCAGTACATATCTGTTCAAATGTGACAGTACATATCTGGTCAAATGTGACAGTACGTATCTGTCAAATGTGGCAGTACATATCTGGGCAAATGTGGCAGTACATATCTGGGCAAATGTGGCAGTACATATCTGTCAAACGTGGCAGTACATATCTGGTCAAATGTGGCAGTACATATCTGTCAAATGTGGCAGTACATATCTGGTCAAATGTGGCAGTACAGATTTGGTCAAATGTGGCAGTACATATCTGTCAAATGTGGCAGTACATATCGGTCAAATGTGGCAGTACATACCTGTCAAATGTGGCAGTACATATCTGTTCAAATGTGGCAGTACATATCTGGTCAAATGTGACAGTACATATCTGTCAAATATGGCAGTACATATCTGGTCAAATGTGGCAGTACATATCTGGGCAAATGTGGCAGTACATATCTGTCAAACGTGGCAGTACATATCTGGTCAAATGTGGCAGTACACATCTGGTCAAATGTGGCAGTACATATCTGGTCAAATGTGGCAGTACAGATTTGGTCAAATGTGGCAGTACATATCTGTCAAATGTGGCAGTACATATCTGTCAAATGTGGCAGTACATACCTGTCAAATGTGGCAGTACATATCTGTTCAAATGTGGCAGTACATATCTGGTCAAATGTGACAGTACATATCTGTCAAATATGGCAGTACATATCTGGTCAAATGTGGCAGTACATATCTGCTCAAATGTGGCAGTACATATCTGGTCAAATGTGGCTGTAGAAATCTGGTCAAATGTGGCAGTACATATCTGGTCAAATATGGCAGTACATAGCTTGTCTAATCTGGCAATCCACAGTTTGTCATATCTATCAGTACACAACTAGTCAAATCTGTCAAAGATGCCTGTATCGTAACTACAGCGCACTCGCGCTTGCCAATGGGTAAAATACACAATGGTTACTTATCTGCCGCTGTACGGTACAGTGTGGTAGATGGATTCGTTTCTAGCTATGCACCGCCCATATCTAGCTAAGCTCCTCCCATGCTTTGCGTGCTATTGGGGTCTATTTATACACTTTGAATCATGAATTCCCGTATTCCTAAATTCCATGGTAAATATACAGCAAACATGTTGAATATTTTGAATCTAATTTGACTGGGAGCAATTGCTGTCTACGGCATCGACAGCGTATAGTCAAATTGGATTCAATATATTCAGCATAATGTGTATGTGCAAGAGGACTTCAAAAACAATCGCTATTGAGCTTCACTTCTTAATGGTAATGCAAAACTTGTGAAAGCGAAGAAAAACGTGGACATCATCAACCCTGCACTATGAATCTGCCTTCACATAGAGGGTTTATATAGCATGCGGCTATTTTGAGGAGAGGCCATGTACGCAAAACAGACATCCGTCAAGCGCATGGTACTGGCTGGAATATACGGTATTGTGATTAGAGCTGATATTGTGTGAAGGTGAGATACTTCGTCCATGCTGGCAAATACTCTCAACAAGGAGCATGATAATATAAGACTTACAGGAAGACAGTTATGATGACAATAACGGTGATAATGATAGCAGCAGCAATGAAGGGAATGGATCATCATCTGATAGGGAATGTGGATTATTGAGTAATGCTATGGTCAACTATTGCTAGCTGATGTATTGTCTACTATGTAGCTGGCACCGACAAAAACATCGTGAGTAATCATTTATTACTCTACATTAGTTAGGTGCGCTGTTATGTAATTCACCTTTCAAGCGTATCCATCGATAATTTGACGTCACATGACGTCATAATCAGCGAAGCTGCGTGTAGGATGACGGCAAACTCATTACGTCATAAATGATTCTATTTGGCCCGTCTTTAACTCTTAATAGTCGGACACGTTGCGCGAATTGTATGGCCAACAGGAAGCAACAGCGCCCAGTTAAATTAGTTTCAAAATATTCAATATCTTACCTGTATAGTTTTCTGGAAATGTTAGTCAGGGAGTTCAGAGATCGATCGATCCGAACACGAGTGAGGTGTTTGTGGAGCTTGCTGAAGATGGGCGTGGCTTAGTTAAAACTGGACAGGTACATTGACTATTAGGCGTTTATGACGGATTTAGATACGTCATTCGTTATAGAAATAAAATTACATGATAAAATTAACATTGACCTTTTAGATATGTCACCTTTTAAACTAAGAGCGCTAAAATAATTCGTTCTAAACTATTTGTACGTCACAAAAATGAACAAGTGCCAAGTTTTAACCCTTTAATGACTACATTTGTTCAAAAAATTAAAATATTTACTTAATGAATGTCCATTTGCAGGCCCAGAGAAGACTATTTTGGAAATTTACCTCAGGAATGACTGTCTCCGTTATCGAGCCAGTCATTCCAGTGGTAAACTTTAAAAAATATTCTTCTCCTGCCCTGCAAATGGGAATTCGTCAAGACCCCTGCAGAGGCCGGTCTTGGCCGGCTTCGTCGTGAAAGGGTTAAGCAGCAGCTAACATTAGTGACCTTTTGACCTTTGATGATATACTTATCCAAATAATTTGCGTATAACATATATGAAATTGCTGCGGACATAAGATGAACCATTTTGATTTTTCATTTATTAAATCAACATTATTTTGATTTCAATATTGTGTTCATTTCATTTTTCACATCCCCATACTTACATTTTTCTGGTATTTTCAACAAGGAGATTCTGCCAGTTAATATTTTAACAGTATTTCATGAAATAAATCAGCATTGACTATTTAGATTTGCCGGAAGGTGTATATTATTAACTTTTTTACACTAATAACACCAAACTAGTTCTTTGTAAATGCGCTGACAGACAGATACAGCAATGCACATTCGTCAGAATTTAAGCAACCACCAGAATAATAGGTGCTCTCTTGACGTCTGGTGACGTAATAATACAACTAATTTGCATAAAACATACCGGAAATGGATGAGGAAGCACGAAACAAGATTTCGAGTGGTTTTTTAATGATAAAAAATGACAGTTTTCGCAATTTTTGTTTCGCCGTCCCATAAAAGTTACCGATATTGACGACTATCATGCGGTTTTGATTTATGCCTAGAAAACAAGGATCGTGACAAATCTTTTCTGGGGACATGTCCAGATCTTTCACTTAGAAGCTAATAAGTAAAACAGTCATGGTGGCGATGAGCTCTGACGGGGGTGGGGGTGTGTTTCCAGGGGGTGCGGAGTTCTCCTGGGCGCCAGTCTAATGGCAAGGTATCCAAAAGTGTGGTGGGTGGGTGGGGGTAGCAAAGCCATGGGTCCTCTGTCGGAAAGATTTTGAAATTTAGATGCTCTGAGATGGCATCTCCTGAAATTTGTGTGGGGAATATGGATTTCAGATATATAAAGTCAAAATATATGCGTGCGTGTACGTGTGCGCGGGTGTGTGTGTAGTGATGGGAGACCGCAAACTCATATCCTTGCCCACCCCAGGACCAAAAGTCAACGAAAGGGGGAAACTGCCACTCGTCCCCCACCCCTCTTCCTATGCCAATTCCAACCTCAACCGAAATCATTTACATGGCAACTGTCGGTAATGCAATAACGCCATTAAATCACATGTGTGTGTGTCTATTTCTTTGTAGGTTTTACTAGCCATGTTAATGGCATGGCTGATCTGTTACATACTCACCATTACAGATACACTGCCAACCGACCCGAACGAGTGGGGATACCAAGCACGGACAGACACTCGGTCACATGTTCTGACGAGTGCCGCCTGGTTTCGATTTCCGTATCCAGGTTTGTGTAACAACACCGATTAATCCGCAGTATCCGAAACTGTAAGACAATGTTTTTAAAATTACAATATAGACATAGTACATCAAAGCCAACACATATAGCAATGTGTCATATCAAGAGCTAAATTGTTAAAACGATTAATTTAATTATTTTCTAACACGAACTTTTCCGCGAAAGGGATTATGCCACTCTCTACGCCATCATCTAAGTCCGTAAGTTTTGACTTCATTGATAAGTAGAATGCCGTCATAATAGCGGAATGAATTACGCCACATGTAAGCTGGCGTCAAAATCAATTGCCTTACGAATGACGTATCAAAATCCGTCATAAACGCCTAATAGTCAGGGCAATATTAACATATGGTCGGAAGGAGTAAGCGCCCAGGGCCCCACGAGTCAAAGGGCTCCAGGCTGCTTAGCCTATCTGCAACTGAGTGCTTTATTGTTTCATGATATCAATCCATCAACATGGCGTCTGCAGTGGTTTGAGAAAGGCCCATTTGCAGACAAGAAAATACTGTTTTTGAAAATGTACCACTGGAATGACTGGCTCGATAAACGAGCAAGCCATTCCAGGGGTAAATTTAAAAAAAAATAATTTTCTCTTGGTCTTCAAATGGACATATTCTATGAAAAAAATGTCTTGAACAAATTTACGGTTTAAAGGCCCAACCAAATTAATGAGTACCAAAGTGTCGGCTCAACCAATAGTTTTATTTAATGTTAGCGAACAGTGTTGCTAACTTTTAAAAAAACCCTATTGTTTGAATAAATTGATGATGTATTTATTTGTAAGAAAAATGTGCGTAATGACAATTGACAGAGTTGTTATAAAATGGTAAAATTCTTTCCATGACATTTGGAATGGCGGCAGCACATATCACCTAGTCCTTAAAAATCCTAAATGTCCACGTACAATTCTTGGGAGAAAATAAGCAAAAGTATAATAATTTTCCGGCCAAGCAAGGGCTATATATTTACCTGCATAAACACAGGAGAAGTTAGCTGAGAGTATCCAGTTCTCAAAATTTCCATCCATTGATTTCCAGAGGCGGAGCAACAGCAAGCCGTAGGGGTTTACACAGTCTCCACTTCGGAGACCAATCGAGGCGGGGCCCGGTCTATATCCGTAACGGGCCGCCAATTTTGTGTCAAAATTTGATACATTGATTGTCAGTAGGGGTCTGTTTTCGCGATTGACGGAGTCAGTGAACCGCTGGCGCAGTCCGTGGTTCGTGCGTTTTGGCGTTTCGGAAGTTGAAGATTCGCGGACTTGGTTCGTTGAACCAGTGACCGAGTTTTTATCTCGGTTCATTGTTGCCAATGGTCATTGGTTCGTAAATGTCAAGTTCGCGCCCCCCAGCTTAATTGTACAACTTATTTGAATGACCACATCTCGTCATTATTTTTAGTTTAAGCGGCCGTTTGCGATTTACATAGACTTAAATTACAGTCTAAATCGAATTACGATCACATTAACTGGTAAAGTTAACAAACACACTGTTGAAAAGATTGCCACGAAAGTACAATCGGAAAACATCGCCAATTTGCATAAATGCCGTTTTGGCGTTTCTGGTTCGTGGTCAGTGGGGCCTGGTTCGTGGTTTAAACCAAATCATCAAATTCACTGACTCCGTCAACCATAAAAACAGGCCATAGGACGTGAGAAATAGAACACAACGTCATAATAGTTGTATGACAACACATCGCAAAATTAATATGTGACGTCATATTGTCGTTGTAAGGAATCTTGTTAAGTGATGACGTATTTCCGGGTTCAGCTCGATTGTTAAATACACAAAACAATTGTTTTTGCTCAACAACAAATGACGGCATCATAAACACGTACATATGCTGTAATAAAGCAAACTACACGCTTCCGGGCTGCAAATCACGTGAAGTGACGTCATGCTTAACAAGTCCATTGTCAGAAAGCATCATCCAATCGCAGCCATGGATAAAACATGTATCGTACTTTCATGGCAAGTAATCGTATTTTCAGAAAACAATTCAGCCAGTTACAGCTGTAATTCATGGTTTCGCACATCCGGGCATTTTTCTAAAAGCCGCCATTAAAGTCGGGCCAGCTTTACTACATGCTAACGAGCACTGTCGATAGTAATGCATTGTTGACATTTTCCATGAAGCTCAAACCATAAAATCCTGTATCTGAAAATCTGTAAAAACTCTGCCCAGTATCAGAACCGTCGCTCGTAATGTTAAATTAGCCCCTCCAAAGATGGCGTCGCTCCCAGGGTATTATGGGAAAATTGATTGTGATGACGTCATCGAGATTCTATGAATAGGAGAAACATTTCTACCTATGCCACGCCCATTTCTAGCTAAGCTTCGCTCACGCTGCGCGGGTGCTGGGATCGAATTATATCCTTTGAATTCTTAGAATTGCATTTTCAAGGTAATTATACAGATACGTTGTTGAATATTTTGAAACTAAATTGACCAGATGCTTTTACTGCATATGGCAGCAAAAGCTCCCAGTCAAATTAGTGTCAAAATTTTCATCAGGATGTTTACTAATAAATAAATCCATCAAACACATAGAATTTGTTCATTTGACGGACTTTGCAAGTTTTATGAAGGAGTATTCTCTGTAAATCATTATTCTGACATCAATCTACATGTGAGGTAATTGATTATGACGTCATATACCTTTAACCTGATGCTAGTTTCAACATTGTCGATTGAACAAACTTAGATTAGGTCGATATTAACCGTTTCTCTCTAAAGATGGCAGCGTCGTAAATGATATCTTTCTTAATAATTTAAACCTATTTTGATGAAAGACATAATAGAAGATGGAATATTGCCATCGGAGTGGTAGGTGTTAACAAATTTAGGAGAACTATACCATGCTGAAAAGCATGAAATAAACCAAAATAGATGGCCCCTATCAGATCTGATATTCCTTTTCTCAGTGGACATATCGGATGTCGACAGTCTACTGCAAAATACTTATCTACAGTCATACCCACCAACAACTTTCTCACTTTAATACTGCTATGTTATTGTTGAGCACCCCCCTCCCTATCCCCTCCCCCTCCCATTCCCTATGTACCATATTACAACCCTTGTATCTACAGTAGATATGCTAGATGGAAGACAATTACAAAATATTATGAAGATCGTTTATATGTAGAACACTCTAGGACAATCGTGACAAAACGGTACAAAAGACATATGTTGTACCGTCCTGTGTTTACGCCTATATAGGCGCTAACATTATATTACAGATGGTTGTATCAGCTGTCACATTATATATTGTAATGTCTTGTTTTAGGTGTAGGTGGTCCATCGTTTTATAGGCCAGCCTTCGATTGATTACCCAGCTGTGATGTATATACATACTGTATATTAAGCATGAAATAAATAATTTTAAATCTTGAATCTTGAATCTTGAATCTTGAAAGTAACGTGGTGATGTCATACATAGCTAGTGTTTGTGTACCACCAACCATCCCCACGTAAGGAAGGATCTGCGCTCTTACTCAAGTCTCTGACGTCGACTGACGGATGTCCGCCATGAATGAAGAAAAGCTCCATTGACTATTGCCTATATGGTGTTGCCATGGTAATGAGTCGACTCTTCTATTGCTGTACTCAGCAATAGAAGAGTCGACTCATTACCATGGCCACGCCATATAGGCAATAATCAATGGAATTTGTCTCCATTCATGCCTAAGCATTTGTGAGCTTCGGAAAAGCATACACTTTTGCAAATATTCCTGATCTTCTGGAGCAACTTTACATTATGTTGATGGAAGTTCTACAATGCTACTTTGGATGATAATCTTCTTTCATATACCATGTCCAGTTTAACACCCATTTAACGTGTATATGATACCCAATGTCAAAAGCAAATAACGACCCAACAGGAACTAAACTGTTGTTAACGTGTGGATACATTTGTTAGGATACTGACAATTCTGGCGTATCAAATTTCAGAAATATGCGCGAAGTTCAAGAGGTTAGAATCATTAGTCATTGTACTATTATACTAAACAAGTAATTATTATTAATATTATTATTATTATTATTATTATTATTATTATTATTATTATCAAAGAAGTAATTGTATACACTTGGCTAATTCAGCAGTTCTACACTGGATGCGTTTTTAAATTATGATACATAGTTTCTGTAGAACGCTAGACCCTAAATGTATGGCTCGCTACAATTATTATTATTATTATTATTATTATTATTATTATTATTATTATTATTATTATTACTTTCAGGTCAATGGGGTATGCCGGTTGTCAGTGCAGCTGGTGTATTTGGCATCTTGTCAGGTGTCCTGGCTTCTGTGGTCGAGTCCGTTGGTGATTACTACGCATGCGCCAGACTCAGCGGCGCGAGTAGTCCACCCGATCATGCAGTTAATAGAGGTGAACATCTATGTATGTATGTATGATTACCGTAATCTGCGGCTGTAGTAGTAGAAACATCCTACAGCTGCAATCCGTCCTTCTTCGCTTTTGCCCACTGTCTCTTGTCCTCAGCCAAAATCTTTAGCTTCCTCAGGTCCATTCTTGACTTGAGTGTCCATAGTCCTACTTTCTTGAGGTCACCTCGTAGCACACTTAGCAGATTTATGCAATGACGTCCTCTCCTGACTTTGTATTTGCTGGCTCCGAGTAGGGGAATTCCAAGGCTTTCTGGGCTGGCGTGTCTTATGGCATCCTTAGCACATGGCCAAACATGGAAATCTTTTTTGGGCGACTTTTACAGACAGCGGCGACGTATTACACATCTTGTATAGTGCATCGTTTGAAATTATGCTGTCTGGCCATCTGTGTCCAGTGATGGTGCGTATGTGTTTGCGGTGGTAGGTGTCGAGTTTGTCTAGAGCTGCCTTTGGAGCTGCCCTGCTGTTACAGTTATACAGCATCAAGGATACGCAGGTTCCATTGTATAGACGTAGTTTTTTTTATCTAGCAAAGCAGTGAGCCCAGTGAATATCAATATATTCAGAGATTAAGTTATTGTATTTACAGTTACAATACACACAAGAATGCATTTTATAATATTCAATCAGATGTAGTACAGTAAAATTTACGTCAAATTCCATGTCAAGGAAATTCAAATTTCTGCTTAGCCAGTGTTCAATTGATGACCAATTGATGACCAAGAAGAGTATTTTTGACAATTTACCACTCAAAAATGTTCTTCGGTTGGCCTGCAAATGGACCCTCCTTTATCAATAGCGCATTAAGGCGCTCAAAATACTACTTATTTCAATGAACCATTTAATTGCCAATAATTTTAAAGAAAATTTTGATTTTAGCAGTCAAAAAGAGTATTTTTGTAAGTTTATAACGAAAATTTACAAAAAACAGATTTCTGCTATCATTGAAATGGACATTCATTAAACGTGTAATGGTTAAGAAAATTCAAAATTCTGCTTGGCCAGTGTCAAATTGAAGACCAAGAAGAGTACCCGTGACAATTTCCCACTGGAATGACTGGCTCTGTTTATTACAAGTTATGAGTTTTTGCATTTCACTCTTCATTCTGACCTCTACGTAGATTTGCTAATGTTTCTTGAAGTAACTGTTTGGCTATGCTCAAATCTAACAACATAGTGCCATGGCCGTGATACGGTCAAATAATGGTGACCTTGGTACCAAACGCTGAGTTTGTAGTTTATGCTTTTAGCTCAACATCTTGCTAAACATTTAAGGAGTATTCAAACTTATTGGGACAGCACCTGGACATATGTCTCTCTTTGCTAGGAGAAGGCAACATACTAGCATGATCGTCAAAAGGCCAAAGTTCAGAGCCTTTTCTGACATTGGTTCAAAACTCCTATTTTCAGAGGTAATTTCTTCTCTTTCGCCCACCTTGTCTTTATTTCAGCTTTATTTAAGCTTATTTGAAATAAACGGCCATACACTTATCCCAACATGTAGGAACAACAAAATGGCATTAAGAAGTCTAAATCAGTGTGATTTAGATACAAATATAGTCTCGACTTTATGCATGAAAAGTGCCAACATCATTAGCGTTACACCCATTAGTGTAACCTCTTTTCCCTTATTGTTTCTTCCGAGATACACAGCTTCCAGATGACAACTCAAATACCACAGTACATTAGAACAATATTTAGAGAATGTTCAACGTCAAATCGGGGCTAAAACATATGACGAATTATTTGATTGATCAATTGTTTTGTATGCCACTATGGATGTGCATAGTGTTAGCTGTATGTTGTAGTGCCTTTCTCCAGGCGTATTGAATGACTCCCTAGATTCGCAAACATAACAGTTAAAACATGAACATGACATTCACATTAACATATGATTTGATGATAATACTGATGACATCATACAATGGTCTGCTCAAAATCTGTCAGAAGCTCGTTTGGTTAACAGGATTTCTTAATTGTTCTCGTTGCACAGAGGCCACGTATGACGTGGACCAATGAAATGCCAGAATCTTCATTTGTAATTCATCTTAGTAATAATAATAATAATAATAATAATAATAATTATTATTATTATTATTATTATTATTATTATTAGTATTATTATTTTATTTTTTTAAAGTTGTTATTATTATTATTATTATTATTATTATTATTATTATTATTATTATTATTATTATTATTATAGGTATTGGTATAGAGGGTTTAGGATGTATATTGGCTGGAGCCTGGGGAACAGGAAATGGAACTACATCATTTAGTGAGAATGTTGGTGCAATTGGAATAACAAAAGTATGTCCAAGCTACTTAAATTCTGCAAAATAATATCTATGTTAAATGCTAAGATTGATTCAGTAGCTTTCCTAGCTGTTGCATCAGTATGAATCACGCTGCATACTTCGCTTCTTAAATTGCCAGCAAACTGAGTCATGACACTGATTGGTGGTCTATATTGGTCATAGATATATAAATGCATAATTTCTTCTGATGTATACACATCTCTTGTGTTAACAGCGCCTCAAGCACTCAAAATATTATTTATATTGTATTAATAAACCATTTAATTGTCAAGATTTGCAAAAAAAATTAATTTTTGCTTAGTGAATGCAATCCATTTTAAGGCCAAGAAAAGAAAGATTTTTATTTTACCAATGGAATTTACAAAAAGCGTTCGGTTGTCCTGCAAATTGAGGCTGCTTTGAACCGCTTAATCATTAAAAAGGCTAGAAAATTCAATTTCTTGCGTAATCAGTGTCCATTAGCAGGACAAGAGAAGACTATTTCTTTTGAAAATTTGTCACTGGAATCACTGGCTCGGTAACTGCGCCTGCCATTCCAGTGGCAAATTTCCAAAACGTGTGTTCTCTTGGCCTGCAAATGGACATTCCTCAACACCACTGAGGAAGATGGGTTGGCCGGCTTACCCATGAAATGCTTAGGTTGACACAAGGTGTGCTAATGGGTTCATAGTGTAGATCGGTCTCTAGCTTCATAGACATGTTGCAAGATTTGTGGAACATATGGGATAGAATTACTTGATTTCAATAATATCACAGTAATATACACCTGTGCAAAAGTTAAGCACCACCCTATTTTTACGCACATGCGAGGGTATATTCATGTGCTATGAAGAAAGCAATAGCATAAACATTTATGTACCCATCCATCTTAGTGCAAGAGGTAATAATGCAACTAGAGGAATGCTGATTATGATGGTGGGGAAACACTGTATGTTTTTGTTTGAACTTGAAAACGAGGCCTGAATATGGTTACGTTGACACAACTGACAACTATTGCCCTACAGTTGACACACGTGGCTAGATTGTCATTAATGGTGTCTGAAAACGAAGTTTAACATCTGTGCACGAGTTTGAGACTGTCATTATTAATACCGGGTATATCCACCTTGTGCCTGGATGACGGCCTGGACACGACGTCTCATGCTGGTCACCAACCGACTGATACGCCATTGTGGTATTCGTTGCCATTCAAGATGGAGTGCGTCTGTTAATTCCTGTAGGTTCTGCACAGGAGGATCCCTCCTTCTCACCATGTTTCCCAGAATGTCCCAGATATGCTCAATAGGGTTCATGTCAGGGCTCCTTGCTGGCCATGGTAGGGTTTCGATGGCATTCTGGCGGAGGTATTCATGCACAGCTCTAGCACGATGTGGTCGGGCGTTGTCATCCATGAATATAGGGTGGGTTCCAGGTGCATGATTTACAAAATGAGGGACCACAACTCTATCCAGTATGGAATCTTGATATCTTTGTCCATTTAGTGTTCCAGGTACAGTCAACAGATCCAGCTTACAATCAAATGAGATGCACCCCCATATCATAACGGAACCTCCACCAAATGGAACTTCTTCCAATGATGTTACGTTGGTCGTACGCCGTGCGTCTGGACCTCCATACACGAGTTCGACCATCTGTGGCATGAAGCAGGCACCGACTTTCATCGGACCAGTGTACCCGTCTCCAGGATCTCATGTTCCAGTGTCTTCTTTCGTTGCACCACCTCAGACGCTCCTCTTTGTGGTGTGCAGTGAGGAGAGGACGTCTGACAGGTCTCCTAGCTTTCATGCCAGCAGCATACAGTCTCCCTTTGACGGTAGACATTGACACTCTATTGTGCGTCTCCCATTGCTGGCTGAGCACTCTGCTGTTGGTGAATGGAGATCTCCTAACAAGGCGTACTAGGGCTCGATCATCACGGGCAGTAGTCTTCTTCGGTCTTCCAGATCTAGGCCTGTCCTTCACCTCGTTAGTTTGCCCATGTTTTGCAATCAAACGACTGATTACAGTATGGTTAATGTTCAGCTGTCTGCCAATCTCTCTGCATGACATACCAGTGGTATGCATGCCTATGATTTGCCATTTCACACGATCACTTAACCTTCGTCTTGCCATAGCGGTTCACAATCAAGAGCTAATTCTCTCTGTACAAATAAACCACGGTCATGAACACAAAATTCCTAATCTTGTCGCCTAAATCTGTATGTAATGTTCTACACCTCAAACTGGACTTTTACATAACTGAACACGTGTGCTGTTTCCCGCCACGCACGGACATCAAGCGGCGTGAAGTCATGCATACATGTGCATTTCGTACTTGGAATTATGTCAGCTAACGCGGGGACAAAAAGTATGCCAGCCTAGTTGTACCATCATGTTTCTACGTTCTATTGTTTTTGCTGGTGCTTAACTTTTGCACAGGTGTATAGATACACAAGAGATAATCTAAAGAAATCACGGATGCACTAACACGTTCCACGTTGAATTGGTATGCACCTTTGCATAATAACCTTGGAAAATGAAACGGTATTTCAATGATAAGGACATAATTAACGATTCGAATCGAGAATAATAGTGTGCATTTACACGCAGCCTCGAATCCTTATTTTTACTCTTCCTTCGTGCTCGTTCTTCATCCAAATACATAGCAGCTTTGAGCCATCACATTTTGATTTTTTTTTGATTTACACTAGAATGATCCGATCTGTCACTCGATGATGTAACTTCATAAACAAATAGCCTATGCCCTAGTGAGCTGACATCATCACCATACCTCCGTCATAAGATTGAAAATCCTTCATAAATATGTACGAAATATTTTTATTTGATAAAATTACAATAAAAAATTATCATTTTGCTGAGCTGCAGTGCCAAACTAGTTTAAAAAAATTCAACGGCTTGCCTGAATAGTTACGTTGAAATTGGTATTCTGAAAATTATGGAATCAAAGTATACAAATCGATTCCATCGCCCATAAAATGTGTGCATAGCTAGAAATAGAGCCTTCTAATGGTATCAGAAACCACGCTGGAAGCCATACTTTGTATCCTATGGGTATATTGCATTTTTATTGGTCGATTATATCTTATGCACTGTGGATGGATGTAACTATAAACCTTCATTGTTCTTATCATATGCAGGTTGGCAGTCGGAGAGTGGTTCAGTTCAGTGGCGCCATTCTGATGGTATTGGGCTGTTTGGGGAAGTTTGGCGCGCTATTTGTCACTGTCCCCGACCCCGTCATAGGAGGCATGTTCCTGGTTATGTTCGGTACGTTCACTAAGCTACATACTGGGTAATTAGGTGGGGTGACTGGTGCTCGATGGCAGGAGGAGGTTGTGGTATGAGTCTATATAAGCTCTGCTGTCTCCCTTCTGCAGGTAGAGTAGGTGCTCTCTAGCACTCTCAGCAAAGAAAATGGAAAACTAGAGGCTGTAAGAAGTCCTGATCTCTGTAAGACATATGCGGACCTTTCTTTCTTCATGGCGACATATTCATCTGCATTCCATGTCACAACCTGGATAATACTGTGCACTGATCATATTGTCACATTCCACACACATAAAAAATTGACCAGTGCGTTTTTCAGAAGTCCAGAATCACATGTGGAATTTTATAGACTCGATGGCACACGATGTTCATCCATGGCTGGAAGATGGCTTCCACCCATTCATTAGTCCCTGATATCAAAACTTGTACACGACAGTCAGAGAACTAGGACTATTCATTCACTTGGGAAGTTATGCACCAAGGCGGAAGTTGTCATTTCCATCTATTGTTGAATACGCCCAGCATATCTAAGTTGAACAACTGGGTAGGAAGTAGGTACGAAGAGTCAATCCCATCATATATAGTTTCAACCATATGTGCATGGTCACCAGCCGACCATATACTGCAATAAGCAATTGCTAATTTAAGGTAATATTGTATTGTTGAAATGTTATATAGAATTAATATAAGAACATGTTATCGTTTAAATATCAAATGTGTTCATAGATTGGCACATATATGACAGATATATGTGTAATTTGAACTGAAATAACAGAAATCATCTTAGTACGTTATGTATTATCTCGGCTCTCGGATAGTCTAGCTAACGCAGCTGCAGTGGCCTTGAGAGATGTGCATTTGCAGACCAAGTGAAGGACTGTAAGTGTGGCGGTCATTCGAGTGAGAAGCTTTCAGAAATAGTCTTCTCTTGGCCTGAAAATCGACGCTGATTAAGCATTAACCTGTATGTAATAACCAAACCTGCGAAAGTCGTATCACAATGTAGGAATCCAGTTTTATATATGCCTCACCAATCTATAGCAAGGTTCCAACCAGCCTTTGCCCTGATAGGATCGAACGATCTCTGCACTCCCTGAATCTTAATTTCCAGTAAACTGCTGTTAATGTAGCTGTTGCTACCTAAGTCAAATTGGTTTTCAAAATATTTAACAAATTGTTTGTTAATTAATAATGGTATACAATTAAGAAGGACCAATTCGAGTCATTCATGACGTAAGTGATTATGACGTCAACCTACAGGTCACGTAGTTCACTATGATGTCATATGATTGACTGAGAAACACGATTCCTCCTGAGCAATATCTATATGAAGAACAACAGGAAGCTATTTCTGTAAATTCCATGGGTAAATCGGCACATATTTACTTGCATATTGATATTCACTGATAAAATAATTACATTTTCTTGACATATCTTGATATAAGTAGTATTTTGAGAGATTTGAGGCACTGTTGACAACAGCCCGCTTAAAGGGGTGCTAATCTCATCTCAAATTTTATACTGCACCGACAGATTATGGTTTATTGATTCCATATCATTCATATTCTGTCACATTCCGGTCACTCTTTTCCCAATTATCTGCTTTGTAATATCGCGTAAATGTTGAACAGTGATCCCGACCATTTTGTCTCGGCAAGCGATAGCGCGTGATATCATGTCGGTGCCAATGCATAACATTCTTTATTATGTAATACTCATCTCGTTGAATATTTTGAAACTAATTTGACTGGAATTGTTGCTGCCTATGGCAGCAACAACTTCCAGGCAAATTAGTTGCAACATATCCAACAGTTTACCTGTAAGATTGCTTTTATAACACATTGCCAACCTATAGCTGGAGCCTCTATGACTGAGTGTATATACCGAGGCAGACATGTTTTTTCTGATTGGTTGAAAAGTAAATAATAACAGCCAGCATAGGCTGTAGAAATGTAGCAACATTTAGCTACTAAAGCCTGAATAGCTTTCTTTAGCGGCATGATAAAAAGCTTAAAACTACCTGCATAGTTTATGAGTGGCATATTAGAGCCCCTGAATAGCTATCAAGAGGTGAGGTTAGTTATCCTTTAAGGTGTTATGACGTATTCTTATCTGTAGGTATGATCACAGCAGTTGGACTCTCAACATTACAATACGTCGATCTCAACTCTACAAGGAATCTCTTTATCGTTGGCTTTTCTATCTTCTTCGGCCTATCATTTCCAAACTGGATGGAGACTCACGGGGATACGATCAACACTGGTAAGAGATAACAGTAACAGTACAGTTTATACATGAGATAACACGTTTCTACAAAACAAGAGGCTCAAGGTCCTGTGACGCTCACCTGGACCATTAGCATTTGAACCATTTCCCTTTAAATAGACATAATGGATCATTTTCGTAAAATCCAAGATGACACACACACACCCCACCAAACCCTCACAGACAAATTTACCGAGCAAAATTCTCGGTTGATATGTTGACGCATACGACCATAGGATCGTTCCGCTCAAATCTGATTGAGATCGGGCTATCGATTAAGGAGGAGTAGCATTTGCAGCAAATCCAAGATTGGCGCGAAAGTATCGACCAATCAGAATTTTGAAGAGCATTTCTAGAACCCACCACCGTAAGATCCTTCCAGCCAAATTTGGTTAAAATCCACCAAGCGGTTTATGAGATGCGCTTTGATAATCTTTCATAAAATCTATGATTTTCACCCAAAGAAGTGACCAAGCAAGATTTTGAATGGAAGTTCTAGAGACTACTAAGATACGTGTAGGATCGTGTTAGCCAAATTAGGTTGAAAGCGGTTAAGCAGGTAAACCTCGATTTGGCAATTTCCAGTAAATCTTTCATACAATCTAAGATTTTGACCTCTCAAAAATTGACCCATCAAAATTCTGAATAGAGGTCCTGGAGCCTAGCGCGATAGGGTCTTTCTTGCCAAATATGGTTGAAATCCACCAGACAGGTAAGCTGCAGGTGAGATTTGTCACTTTCCGGTAAATTTTTTACAAAATCTAAGAGCTCACCACAAACCGTGATCAATCAAAACGCTCAAGAGAAGTTCTAGAGCCTACTCTATAGGATCCTCAACGACAAATTTGGTTAAAATCTGTCAAGGAGCTGAGGAAGAGCATTTTGACAATTGCTGGTGCATTTTTTTTACAAAATCTAATATTTTCAAACAAAAGATTCACCCATCAAAATTCTGAATAGAAGTTCTGGAGGCCACCACTATAGGATCCGTCCAGGAAAATTTTGTTGAAATCTGTCGAGAATCTAAGGAGATGCACTTCGACTCTTTCCGGTACATTTTTTACAAAGTCTAAGATTTTAACCAAAATGAATTAACCAATCAAAAAATTGAATACAAGTTCTAGAGCCAACCTCCATATAATCCTTCAATTTGGCTGAAATGTGTCAAGAGGTTAAGGAAGAGATGCGTTTTGACACTTTGCAGTAGATTTTTGATAAAATCTAAGATTTTCACCCAAAAAAATCTGAATAGAGGTTCTAGACCCTACTTCCATAGGATCCTTCTAGCCAAATTTAATTGAAATCTGCTACGAAGCTAATGAGGAGAAACGTTTTGACACTCTCTGGTAAATTATTTTACACAATCTAAGATTTTTACACAATTTTGAACAGAAGTTCAAGAGCTTACGACTATAGGATCATTTCAGGAAAATGTAGTTGAAATCTGTCAAGAAGCTAAGGAGATGCGTTTTGACACTTTCCAGTACATTTTTTTAGGAGCCTTCAAGCCAAATTCGGCTGAAATTCATCAAGACGTTAAGGAGGAGATGCAGTTTGACACTATGATTTTTGTCCAAAAGATTGGCGAATAAAAAATCTGAATAGAAGTTCCTAGAGCCTACCTCCATAAGAGCCTTTCAGGCAAATTTGGTTAAAAATGCGCAAAGCAGTTTATGAGGAAATACGTTTGAAAGCAAAGGTTGACGGATGGATAGACAGACGGATGGCTTGATGGACAAACGGACGCCACGGCATAAGCTCACTTGGCCGTTCTGGCCAGGCGAGCTACAAATGTTGAGCAAGTGGTAAGAAATGTTGTGTTGAATATTTTGAACATAATTGGATTGTAAGACAGTGTTGCATTAGGCCGCAACGTCTTCCAATCCAATTATGTTCAAACTATTCAACAGTACGCTTTTACTTTGTTTTGGAAACATGTTCGTATTAATGAATATTGCGTGATAATACAAACAGACAATAGCCATGCGTATCACGTGCCTATAATTATTAGAGAAACAAGAGGCTTAACGGCCTGTCGCTCACTTAGATAATTGGAATTTGAAATGGTTTGTATGTTGGAAGAGATTGCTGCCTAAGGCATCAAGGTTTTTTCAGACAAATCTGTTTTAGGATATTCAACATCTTTGAAAGTAGCTGCACTGAAATTGCTCTTCTAGGATTTTACCTGTGCAGATTCTGAAAAGAAGTTCTGAAGCCTACCACCAGAAGATACCACCAGCAAAATTTTACTAGCATCCGCCAAGCGGTATATGACGATTAAAGGATTTCCACAAAATTCTGGAAAACCCAAGATGGTCAACGAAAAAATTAGTAATCAAAATTCTCCTTAGAAGTCTACAATAATAGGAGTGTTCCACCCAAATTTGGTTCAAATTGGACCATTGAATAAGGGCCATCGTTTTAAAGAATTTCCGGATAATTTTCAGAAAATCTAAGAGGATCGGTGTAATGATTGACCAAATAAAATGCTGCATAGAAATTCTAAAGACCACCACCATAGGATCCCGCCAAGAAAATTTGGTTAGTATCCCCAAACGGTACAGAAGATATGTTATAAAGCAAAAATGGGCGTACGACAGACCGTCGCCGCGGTATCTGGAGCGTATCACCATAAGGTTCTTCTAGCCAAATGTTGCTGAAATACGTTTTTGAAAATTTATCATAAAATCTAAGTTTTTCGCCTAGAACAAATTGCCTCATCAAAATTCTGAAAAAAGTTCTGGAGCCAAGCACTGTGTAATCCTTCCATCACAATTTGGTTGAACTCCTTCAAGTGGTTAAGGGGAATGTGTTTTGACAATTTCTGATAAATCTTTCATAAAATAAAAGACTTTCACCCACGAACAGAATGCCATAGGCAACAACAGCAACCAGTCAAATTAGCTTCAAAATATACAACACCTTACCTGTATAGTTATCTTGAAATCGAGAGTCAGGGAATTCACCAAACGGTGGTGATCCTATCAGGGAGGGGAAGTGTGGGTGGGGCTTAGCTAGAGATGGGCGGGACATAGCTAAAACTGGATTCCTCCTTTAAGCCTTTAATTCTCAACCAAATGGCATCAATTGTGCTCCCAAAATAACCATTGTCACGACAACAGAATGAAATCTTAAAATTAAGTAGTAAATTTACAAAAGAAAACACTGCACATGTGTAATTCTTTTGAAAACCTTTGATTATTAATCCTTTAAGTCTCAATGTGCTCAAGAATATACAACGTATTTGCTAACTGAATGTCCATGTGCAGGCCAAGGGAAGAGACTTTTTTCGAAAATTTACCATTGGCCTGACTGGCTCGATTACCGAGCAAGTCATTTCAGTGATAATTTTCAAAAATAGAGTTTTCATGGCCTGTAAATTGATGTTATCCAAAACCACTATACAAGCCAGTTTTTGTCGGCTTCGTGTCATGAAAGGGCTAAAGAGTTAATTTATGTGTATAAGTAGCATTTTGGGAGATTTGAGGTTGTGTTGACACAAAGTGGGTTAATATACCATACCATGGCCGATATAAAGAGGTGTATTATATTCGGATCCGCATGTTTTATGTGTGTGCAGGTAGTGAGATAGTGGACCAGATACTCATGGTGCTCTGTAGTACAAGCATGTTTGTAGGTGGAGGGATTGGTATCCTACTGGACAATATCATACCAGGTATGAGCAGGACATCACAGATATGAACACATCTTAGACAATACTATCACTGATACGAACACATATTATACAATACTAGCACATATACACGCGTTCATCGAGACGTGACCTAGATTACCGCCGGCGCCGCCATTGGCTAATGACGTAATAGCCCGCCATTACACAAGTGAAAAACGCTTAAGACGCGTACATAGCGTTATCGTTATTATAAGCATAAGAACCTGTAGAGATCTGAAACTCGGGGACAATGGATATCGACGTAAAATACAGAAAAAGTGGCGGAAATTCATGTGCGGTCAATGGGTGCACAAATAATAGCAGAAAACTAAATATATTTAAGAAGGGCTTGAGCGTTTTTAATCCCATAAAAATTCCACGTTATGCCATCAGATGAACCGAGCAGACTAGCGGGGGGGGGGGGGGGGGTGGTGGGGGGGGGGGGAACTAACGCTATTAATAGACAAGGCTTACCAAAACAGGTATATGTGTGTTCAGAACATTTTTTGGATGACAAACCATCCGAGAGAAACCAATATCCGAAATTAAAATTAGGTTACGATAAATGTGTCACACCAGGTTGACGTAAGGTGGTAAGGAAAAACATTAAATGTCTAAAGAAACTCAGCATTTCAGACTGTTCCGTGGCCACTAATAGCAGCGATGAAATAAACTGTGATGATATAACTGATTTGTCAGAGACGGACTCTATCATGGTGTTGTAGATACTAATAAGGCCGACACATAAAAGAAACAATGAATCCATCCAGTATGTTGACATATATGTACACAATGTCAGGAATCTGACTTTTGTACAAATGACCATGTCTACGGAAAACCATGGGCAGATTGTAAAAGTACATCTAGCTTCCCAGGGAAGCGATTAGAGCATGTTGTCCTGAACCATTTCGAGAGAACTATCTAAGCACAACCTGTATTATTGATTGTGCAGAAACATTCATTCAGAGACCGACAAACTTAAGAAACAGAGAGAGAGAGAGAGAGAGAGAGAGAGAGAGAGAGAGAGGAGGGAGGGAGGGAGGGAGGGGAGGGGGGGATTGAGGGAGGGAGAGAGAGAGGAGGGGAGAGGGAGGGAGGGATGGAGAAAGCGAGAGGGAGAGAGAGGGCGGGAGAGAGAGGGAGGGAGCGAGAGAGGGAGGGATGGGGAGAGAGAGAGAGAGAGAAGGGAGAGAGAGAGAGAGAGAGGGTGTGTGGGGGGGAGAGGGAGGCAGGGAGTTGAGGTGGGAGAGGGAGGGAGGGAGGGGCGTGGGGTGTGAGGGAGGGAGGGAGGGAAAGCAAGTAGGAAATTGGATGTGTTTAAAGTACTGAGTAGCACGGCACCAGTCACATCACTGACACATTTTGATGACATTCTCATCGTGTGCTCGGCACTTATAAATCTTAAGGCTGATCTAATACGTGATGTGCTTGCTGATTGACTATAGATACGGATAAAATAACTATGGGCGGGTGTACGAATCATGTATGAAACTACGCCCCCTCCACCCACCTCAACCCCCACCCCCACCACACACCCACCTCTCCCACACTGGCTGGCCTGGCGTTATATATATATATATATATATATATATATATATATATATATATATATATATATATATATACAGTGAAGGCTAGTGGTGGCTACTGTATACAACGCGACGTGAGGCGCGATGCTACGCTTTGCTTCGTTTTCACGCGTATAATGGCGGCGTGGCTATAACTGACACCTAACGGTGGGAAGCGAAACTAAGAGGGATAACTGAAAAAACGTGTGTATATGAACACAACTTAGACTATACGATCATAGATATGAACACATCTTAGACAATACAATAACAGATATTAACACATCTTAGACAATACTATGACAAATGTGAACACATCTTAGAAATACTATCACAAATATGAAGACAACTTAGACAATACTATCACAGATATGAACACATCTTTGATAATACTATCACAGATATGAACACATCTTAGACAATACTATCACAGATATGAACACATCTTTGATAATACTATCACAGATATGAACACATCTTTGATAATACTGTCACGGATATGAACACATCTCAGACAATACGTTCACTGATATGAACACATCTTAGACAATATTATCACATATATGAACGCATCTAAAGACAATATCATCACAGGTATGAACACATCTTAGACAATACTACCACTGATATGAACTCAACCTAGACACTATTATCACAGCTATTAACACAGCATGAACAATATTATCAACAAAATGAACACAAAATAAACAAGAGGCCTACGGGCCTGTGACACTCACCTGGACCATTAGCATTTGAACCGTTTGTATTTAAATATACATGATGGATAATTTTCGGAAAATTTAAGATGGCCACCAAGAAAATTGACCAATCAAGGTTCTCATTTGATTTCTTGAAGTCTATCCAAATGTGTTTGATATCGAGCCGTAGTAGTAGTGATAGCGATTTCAAGGCTTCTGGAAAGATTTTGGAAAGTCCAAGGTGGCTGCCGAAAAAATGTATCAATCAAAACACTCATTAGAAGTCTTTAAGCCGATCACCATATGATCATACCATCCAGGTTTCGTTGAAATCCGACCATTGATTAGCATTGTAAAGTGTTTCTGGAAAATCCAAAATGACTGCCAGAAAAATTGACCAATTAGAATTCTGTATATGTGTTCTGAAATCTACCCACCTAGGGTTCCTACCAATTCATTTCACAAAACGTTTGGAAAAAGGCAAGATGGGTGCAGAAAAAATTGAGCAATCACAATTATGTGTGCAATTTGTTAAGCCTGCCACCAACAAATCGCCCAAGCTGTTAATGAGGGGTAGCGTTTTAAACAATATCCGGTAAATGTGTAATAAAATTCAAGATTTTCACCCAAAAATTAACCAATTAAAATTTTGTATACAAGCTCTGAAAACTACACCCATAGTGTCATTCCAGCCAAACTAGATTGAAATCCGCCAAGCAGTCAATGAGGAGTAGCGTTGTGACAATTTCCGGTAAATCTTTCATAAAATCTAATTTAACACAAATGATTGACCTATCAAAATTCTGTATACAAGTTCAGAAGCATACACCCATAGTGTCCTTTCAGCCAAATTAGGTTGAAATCTGCCAAGCAGTTAATGAGGAGATATGTTTTGACACTTTCCGCTAATTTTTAAAAATAAAACCTAGGATTTCACCAAAAGAAATTGAGCAATCAAAAATTTGAATATATGCTCTAGCCCCTACCTCCATAGGATCCTTATAGCCAAATTTGGGTGAAATCTATGAAAAGTCTAAGAAGACGATACGTTTTGAGACTTTACAGTAATTCTTTTTCATAAAATCTAGGATTTTCACAACAAAAATTGACCAAACCCAAAAATCTAAATACACTTTCTAGAGCCTACCACTATACGATCATTCAAGAAGCTAAAGATGAGAGGCATTTTTGACAATTTCGGTTACACTGTTACAAAAATCTAAAATTCTAACCCAAAAAGAATGAGCAATCAAAAATTTGAATACAAGATCTGGAACGTACATCCATAGAATTCTATAAGTCAAACTTTGGTTGAAATCACACAAGAAGCTAAGGAGGAGCTTCATTTTGACACTTTCCGGTAAATTTGTATAAAATCTAAGATTTTTGACCTAAACATTGAAAAATAAAAAAACTGAATAAAATTTCCAGAGCCTCCCTCGGTAGGATACTTCTAGCAAAATTTGACTAAAATCTGCCAAGCGGTTTAGGAGGAGATGCATTTTAAAGTAAAAGTTGATGGACGGACAGACGGATGGATGGACGGACGGACTGACGGACGGACGGACGGACAGGCGACAGACGGACGATGGACGGTCGTCACGGCATAAGCTCACTAGGCCATTCTGGGCTAACAATGTCATCGCCAATATTAACACACCATAAGCAATACTATCAACAATATGAACACACCATAAACAATACTATCAACAATAGTGTCATGGCTTAGACAATATCATAGAGATGGGCATATTTTAGAAAATATATCATCACAAAAACATCTTAGACAGTTTCAGCCAAGGTATAAGCACAAATTAGATAATATCACCCCAGAGCAAGATATCATGATATCTTAGGCAATTTCATTATAAATATCAATATACCTTAGGCAATTTCATTATAAATATCAATATATCTTATAATATATAACCAGCGATATCAACATGCCTTAGCTGTGTGCACACTAGCGAATTAATCCTGAATAACGCCATATGTCAGTCTGGCGTTACTCCGGATTAAGTCTCCAGTGGGAACACAGATTTAGATAGCATCTGTACATCCTAATCGAAGTGATCCAGTCATTCTAGTGGTAAATTTTCAAAAAGGCTCTTCTCGTGACTTGCTAATAGGCACTGGATTAGCAAAGACATGGATTTTCCAGACCCTTACCACTGATGTTCAAACCGACCAGAAACGACATCTACGGTGGTTTTGAGGAATCCTTCTTTGCAAGAAAAACATAAAGCTATTTTGAAAATTTCAGAGGTAAATTTTCAAAAAAATCTTCCCTTTGGCTGCAAAAATTAAAATGTTTTTTAAAAGTCTGACCCACTGAATGGTTAATGGACCCTTCCCGTTTATCAGTCATATGCCGCCATAATCAAGTATAGGAGGCTTAGGATGATGCCATAATCAATGACGTCATGAATGACGTATCAAAATGTGTAAAGAACGTTTACTTGATGACGGGCTAAGCGTTGTTGTACGAATTATGTCTTTACTGTTTAATAAACAAGCTGTCGAATATTTTGAAACTAATTTGACCGGCCGCTGTTCCTGCCATAGGCAGCAACCATACCCTGCCAAATTAATTTCAAATTATTCAACAGCTTATCTGTATAGTTTTCTGGAAATTGATAGTCAGGGAGTGCAAGGACCGATCGATCCAAACACGGGGGGGGGGGGCATAGCTAAAACTGGATTACTCCATTGAATTGGAACACATTTTGAAAGCTTTGAGGCACTGTTCTTGGTAAACGAGCTGCTAATACCAACGTTTCTATTCTTAGGTACAGACGCTGAACGAGGAATAAAGGCCTGGCGTGAGGTACACGAAGACGCGGACTCAGAATCTACCAAACGAATGACCGACTACGATCTACCACTGATACAAAACTTCATCAACAGATGGCGCTGGTCAAGGTACTTGCCATTTTGCCCATCATTTCAAGGATTTAACTGTAGGCCGAGGTGCATGCAGAGAAAGTCGAAAAGACCGAACTTCAATAGTAGCCCGCAAGACGTGACGTTAACTGTGCAACCGGATCTGTCTGGAGAGGAAAACACAGCCTTCAGCGACCTTGACGCGTCTGCTGATGACAACGAGCCATCAAAAGTTACAAACCTTTAACATTCACACACTATTTCAATATTTTTATGTACAGGATTTTCATACTAACAAAGAATCATATCTGCGTTTCTATTCAGTGTGTACTTGTTGACATAGGTGCGTTATTTCTTGCTGTAGAGCAATGCAGTCTAATCCAGTTCCGTGGTATGTAAGCCACTGGAAAATCGTTCTTCCACCGCGTAGTTCAGTTCAGTTTAGAGTTGGAGATCTCGCCTCATTATTAGATTTATTATACACCATATTGTATAGCGTGAAAATGAAAACAGTCATGCTATCTTTTACTCGTTAGTCTAGATTCTATGTGTTTAAGGCCGGTTGCACACCTATGGCTCAGGTAAGCCTAGGTTATCGGCTGAGCGGGGAATCAGGTAAGCGCAGTTTAAACCTGACTTCAACGGAAATCGACTGAGAAGGATTTCGCTTGCAGACTGACAAACTGAGTTTGGCTTACGCGAACTCGGCTCAAACCAGGCTTCTCTTCTGATTCAGTCATTTTCGCAATGTTTTCTAAAGCAAACCCTCACAATTGTACAGAGCAAGCTTGCATGGAGACGAGGAAGACGTTATAGATCACGTAAATTAGTTAAAGGTGCATATTCACACTAAAATGTCTCAAAATAAAACTGTTGAAATTATATAGTTTTAGAGTGTTAAATTGTGTACCTAAATGTAATGAAATGAAATTAATCTCAACATATCATGGTTTCATTACGTATTAATTAAAATACTCTTTTGAGTTGTGAATTTGAATTAGAGACACGTGTCCCTAATTCAACTTCAAAAACAATAAAAAAGCTATAATAATTTATGCTAAGATTTATTGCGTTTTGGTACATTCAGGTACACAATTTAAGCCTCTAAAAGTAAACAATTTTAGCAATTTTATTTAAAGCATTTTGGGGTGAATATGTCACTAAACGATTTTGGAGCCTGAAATCTGGCTTATTGGACACGATTTCATTCAGCATTTCTGAGATCATAATGCATCAGATCCACTCGCCTAATCCATATGATGATGATGATGATGATGATGTTGATGATGATGAGGAGGAGGAGGAGGAGGATGAGGAGGAGGAGGAGGCGGAGGGGAGGTGAGGGGTGTGTGAGTCTGCATGGGGATGAAGAGATCAGTACTATGCGGGACTGCTGGCGTTCGTGCGTGGGTGCGCGCGGCTTTGTATTGGTAGGGTTGGATAGTGGGTCGTGTGCTCAGCCACAATAAAGTATTATTCCAAAATATTTAAATAAGTCAAATATGCCCCTGTTTGAGGACATGTGGCTTTTGGTAGCAGCATCAGCAGCAACAGCAGCAGTAGTAGCAGCGGTAGCAACAGCAGAAGTAGCAGCGCAGCAGAAGCAGAAGCAGAAGCAGCAGCAGCAGCAGCAGCAGCAGCAGCAGCAGCAGCAGCAGCAGTAGTGGTGGTGGTGGCGGCGACGGGCGACGCCGGCAGCAGCAGCAACAGCAGTCAATTGTAATCAGCAACCACATCGATTTGGTCAGTTATAATTAAATAATCTGTTATTTACTACACTGATCAAGCGGACCTGAAAACATAGCTACGTTTAAACCTGGACTCGCAATGAGTGGGGCTTGAGATATACACGCACACCCGACTATTATAATTAACGTGATTTCCTCTCGGGATCTTAACCTAGAATAGCTATCATCTGGCGTTCATCCTTAAGATCATATCATGTGGCAAAAGATCTGGTATTCTCATATATTAGATTCTCTGGTGGAAGAATAATAGAGGGGTTCATGTGTTGCCATGACCCGCTCAATTCTAGCTATGGCCCGGTCATGTGTAGCTTTGGCCCGGTCATGTGTAGCTATGGCCGGTCATTTGTAGCTATGGCCCGGTCATTTGTAGCTATGGCCCGGTCATGTGTAGCTATGGCCCAGTCGTTTGTAGCTATGGCCCGGTCATGTGTAGCTATGGCCCGGTCATTTGTAGCTATGGCCTGGTCATGTGTAGCTATGGCCCGGCCATTTGTAGCTATGGCCCGGTCATGTGTAGCTATGGCTAGCATATTTCTTTCTAAGTTCCGCCCACATTTCTTCCGCGTGTTGAAATCAATGTATATGCTTTGTATCCTGATTTCCCAGAATCTCAATTTTGCAGCTAACCTGATGCATATCTTGAAACAGGTTTCACCGGGCGCTTATAATACATAGATAGGAAGTAGCAGCGCCTACTTATCATAACAGTAAATACTCCGGTTTTCTAGCGAAACGGTGATACATTCCCTTGACTATTAAATTTCTATATCTATGAGGTAAATCTATTTAATATTAACCGGCAGAACGTAGTAGATACACTAAGTCAAGACCACCAATATCTTATGTATAATACACCACAGTTTTCACTGTTCAACGGTATACACGTAAATACATGTTGCTATATTGCCAGGTTTATCTGGAGGATCAGATAGATCAAAGGGCCAATATATGAACCACGAAACATTCTTTAGGACATCACAATTCCACTTTAAGATTGCTCCATCTTTCAGTTCACGGTGTATGTGCACGTTTGATATGGACATTTTCTTTAAATCTATTGACATATTGTGTTGTGACTGGACGTGCCAGAAACCAATATTCTAGAGTCTGACCACGCAGACTAAGTCCAATTCACCATTCCAGAGTAACCACCCATCATATGACGTCATAATGAACTGCGTGATGCGTAGAATGGCATCATGAATGACGTCGATAAGTACGTTACGAACGCATATTTGAAGACGGTATGTGCGGTGTTGTACACATTGTTTGCTTTTACTATTTAATAAATATTCTGTTGAATATTTTAAAGTAATTTGACTGGGCGCTGTTGCTGCCATAGGCAGCAACAACACCCAGTCAAATTAGTTACAAAATATTCAACAGCTTCCCTGTATAGTTTTTAGGAAATTGATAGCTAGGGCATTCAGGGATCGATCAATCCCAACATGGGGAGGTGTGGGTGGAGCTTAGCTTGCGATGGGCGGGGCGTAGCTAAAATGGAACGGTCCATTATGCCACAATCACCCTTCAATTCCTTATTTTCTGCAGTTTCAAGAGCATAGTCAACCCACACCGCATTGAAACGACTTTCTTCTAATTTAGCTATGAAGTGTCCATCTTGGAATTTCCCTAGAGCAGTGGAAGAGAGATCTTTCTTGATATGTGGCATCACAGATAGGTATAGGTCATAGTTTATCATGTTGCCAGCAGACAACAGTGGCACGAATTCAGACTTTGATGAGTGATGAACATCCCAATTCTCCACTTATAGACAAAGAGTTTCAATGCACGCATCATTCTGTGCAAGAAGTCATCCCAAAACCTAAATGTGGGTGGAACCTTCATTCCTGAACTAAATTAGTAGTGGCTGAATAAAGTTATCTATCCCATCTATGGCAGAGTCAATATCTTTTCGATTCCATGCTATAATAATGTTGCTTAAAGTTGTTAAGTTATTATTCAGCACCAGCTATAGGTGAAACGGCTAATCCGGTAGTAAATGTAACTACCACTGCCATACTGTGTATTTTGTAGTAAGGAGTGAAAGGACCGACCAATTAACACCTAAACATGATAGAGCTACCAGTGCCAGAGTGCGCATTTATATTAAGCCAAGCCTAATCCGAGCCTAGAAACAATATATTACTCGTGTCACTAATGACACCTGAATGCCAGACGACAAACACAAGAACCGAAAATTGCCTAAGAACTCATACATGCCATAATAATTGATTGTTGTTTGGAATGATTATTTTGATGAATTTAGTCATCCTTTACTATTATTGTAATTTTGAGTTGTCTCTAACTGTCATACACATATCAAGCTCGGTAGCTGACAAACGGAGTGACACAGCAAGAACTTAAATTACACAAAAACATAATAATTAATTATTGTCGGAAATGTGATGTTTTAAATTGTAAATACATATATTTGGCTGTCACAAACACGCAAAGCGCTCTGTGTCTAGCTGTACGACAGCTTATGTTTCGTTAAAAAAAATTACATCACATCTGTCACTATTTGAGTTGTTGGTAAAAAATTTTGAAAACTGTTTATTCACTGTCATACCAACTTTCTTCTATAGAGGATTATCCGTGTCCTGTAGAAGACATTTAGCTAGTGACAGTGCATAGACAATGCTAGACCGGGCCAGTAGTTGCTAAGACAGCCACCAACAAGTGCATCGCGCCATCACAAAGTGCTACTTGTGAAGGGTCATCAGTACAGTCCCATTTGACTTCTAGAGTTTTAGAAAGGATCCCTGGGTTAAATGTCACAGGTATGTATGCCTGACCAAGCTGAGTATCAAGTTCACACATTCGAAGCAGAAAGGTATATAGTGTTGACTTATCTGTGGGTGTTGCCATGATTATGGGATTATATGAAGCTATAGAAACATTATTTTATATGTCTGAAGGACAGAGCATGACGTGATATGCACTCAATCCGAGAACACCTGATGTTTAATCTGACTCTAAATCCTTGTGGAAGATTCCACTGAGTACTAGGTAGTATGCAATCTCCTTATGGTCACAAAGTTTTATCCCAATGTTGTTGCGTAGAAATGCGATATCATCAACTTTAGGCGACGTTGAAAATATTGATTCTGTACGGATGTTTGGTTTTTGCATGGCAGTACTTTTGTCAGACGAGCTGAATCTGTAACTTCAACATGCACGAAAGGTGGGATTCCTCTTTCGATACTACTAATGTCACATTTACTTCCATTTCCATGCTGTATGCCCATACTAGTTAGGGCATGTGTTGTTATTTTACCGCCTTGTGTATGTTCGTTGATCTTAATTGTTACCTACAGCTGACATCATACTATCTCCTTGATAGAGTTGTTTAATTTCTGGGGTGGGGGAGGGGAGGGGGTGAAATATATGTGCCCAACCTAGTTGGCAGGTGCATACTGTTTACATTCATTGCAGCTAATGTCAGAAAGTGTATTAGCTCATCATACGAGATCGATTACCCCCAAATTAATGCAATGTATCAAGAACTCCCCTGCTGTCATACTCATAATGAAGGCCAGCCCAAGCCTAGTAGATGAAATCGTAGTTGCTATATTTATAATATCACAGGCAATAGGTACACATTAAGCATCTGTGTATAAACGTTTCGTTTGACCTTTGTGGGTCTGCCATCTCTTAAACAAGTTGATTTTCTTAGATTTCCTCTTCGTCCAACATTAGGACACTAGTAATAGTTTTCCCTTGTCGTAGGGCATCTCCTTCTGAGATGTGGCTCGAATAGAACAGGTCATAGAAACCCGGCTGGCTGCTAGGTCGGAATTCTTGAATCAGATGGGTTATGCGATAATCACTTTTACTAGTTCCTATCGCTTTTGTGCACACTGCCGAGATACTCTGCTTATTCATGCATGTGCTAAGACAACGTTGGTTCCTATGGTATCTAGCTTTTGCAGCAACAAGGTCTCCATAAGGTATTCCATGGTTGCCTTTCAAAGTCGAGTCACTGTCCAGCTGATTGTAGAACTTTAGCATAAATGTTCTAAATCTGTGGATCTATCGCTGATTCAACCATAAACCCGTGATGTGGCATTTTGGGATTGCAAGTTTTGCCACAAATGAAACAATGTTCTTTCCACAAAAATGCATTACTCGGCCGTCTACAAGAAGGAATTGATGATAGCAGACAGTCTTGTTCAGTATGGCTTGAAGAGGCAGTTCGTTTTTTTTCTAAAAATTCCAGATAAAATGTGATCTTCTTTCGATAGAAATGCACACAACGCCCGTCTATCCGTTGTTTGCATGCTTCAAACAGTGATCCACGTTTCCTTAAAAGTGGGTTGGACGCTGGATTGTTTTCAGTGAATACAGTTCCAGAGAATAGACAACCATTCTGAGTGTCAGCTTCTAGTTTTCCCTTCTTGGCACGAGGTCCATCGACAATGAATTCTGCCATTACAGTTGTCTTTTCACAGCGGGATTCCGAAATAAAATAACATAGTATGTTCAAATTCCTGTACTGATCATTTTATTCCTTATTACTCTGGTGTCAAAAATCCAGATTTAGTTTTCAATACAAGAGGGACTAATGCACATTTGGAAGCAATTTTTGCTGAAACGTTGCTGTATTAGAAAGCAACCGCTTACATCAAGCTTACATCAACAATGTTTCCAAAATTAACAGCAGCTACAATACCAACGGAAACTGATTGGGGTCTGAATGAAGGAATCTAACAATTTGTTTAAGACAGTGAAAGCAGCAAATAGTCTTACAGGAACACCCAGAAAAAGGTATTATTCTTTAGCAACCCATCATAAAAATAATACATAGGTTACTGGATTCAAACATGTCCTTAGCAAACACCATATAGCCCATTACGATGTTGCCACTGAAGACAGCTGACCAGGCAATGCAGTGTATTCCATATGAAAAATTTCTTCTGATGGACTAACACGAAGTGGCTCATTTAAAAGATATGATTTTACGACGGCAAGTCCGAAGGCACTGACATTTTAGTTACACAAGCAGGCGCTCGCTGTAGACAGGGTTTACTGTATACATACCGCTGTAAATTAGGCATTGCTAAACTGATATGTGTTTAAATATTTTAACGTAGATTAATTAAGAAAGGCAATGAGAAAGATAAATAAGAATATAAATATATAGCCCATGCGCATTGCAAACGTGTGTGTTGGGGAACAATATGCAAGCTCAAAATCATCAATAAATGCGGTACTTACATGCAGAAGAACTTGTATTGCTCCCATGTGTTGGCTAATTAGCAGAAACGGCATATATAGACCAGTAGAAATTGAGTAGAAAATAGGTGCACCCGGACATGTTAGTTAACATCCACATTTTGGTGTCAGATTCTTCATATGACTGTCCTAAGTGCACACAGAAAATTCTCACAAATTCTCACTTGGGGAAACATGGTTTTTTAACCCTTATAAAATGACGTGCAAAATACGAAAAAACATGTATAATTTAGTAAGTATTCTGTTAACTACTCCTGAAATTAGTCTTACCGATAACTATTGGTGCTTACAGCAACCCATGCTGTATTGTCGTATTTGACACACTCTCTACTTAGAATAATTTCATGTATAATAAAACAAAATGGCCTTTTAACGTTAAACATCTATATAGTAGCAACCTCTGTTTTTCTGGCAAAACGAATGCCTAAGAAAAGCGCTATATGCAGCGATTTAAAATGTTTCTTCAAATATTTTACGGTCATGCAATCAGACGTATTTAAACTAGTTACTGCCCGAAGCTAAAAGATGACTAAGATAAATATTCCTGATATTAGTACAGGTGACATGTGGTCCCAGCTACACAATCTATGTAACGAACTCATGTCACATGATATCTCACCAAATGATGTTTGTAACAACGAACATTTGCAAAATCTATGTAAGCAAGTTTGTGATTTGAGGAAGAATATAGAAAAGTCCAGAACAGGCAAATTTTGGTCTTTATTCATGGACTTTGTAGCAATTATAAGGTTGTTCATCAGAGCTGAACGTACTGGTGACTGGCGACTCCATCTGAAAGCTACACAACTAATGTTGCCATTCTTTGCTGCCGCTGGGCATAACAATTACACGAAATGTTGTCGCCTTTATCTTCAAGATTCTCTTGAACTATGCCCCTGCCTTGAAGGGCCCATGCACGAAGGATAATTTACTGTCCGTAGAAATGAAAAAGTGTATTGGAGTGGTATATGGTCGGATATGACCATTGAGCAGTGCCTTATGAGAGCTGGAAAAACTCAAGGAGGATTGATCAACATAACACACAAGGATTCTGCTAGAAGAAAATGGCTCCTCACAGCACATATCATAGCACAGTACACACATGCTCTGCGATCGTTGACTGACACATTCACGGGAACATAGTCAGAACAGTATAGGGAAATTCACCCAGCAAACATGAAACGCGATCTAGAAGACGTGAGGAAGCTTAAATTGTTTCTTATGGAACACAATCCTTTCACGGTTAATAAGCATCAGTTGAGAAACATTGCTACAGCATTAATTGCAGATCATCGTTTTACTGTTGATGATGCAATTGACATTGGCCAGAAAATGCAAGAGAAGTTAAATGAAAGAAAGTTTGGTGATATTATCCTAAAGAGAACAGACCAAGCTGTGACTTTTGCTGTTATGCGAAAAGTGGTCAAAGTCGGAAGCAAAAACGTTCATATATCTTCTCAAGAACTCTACCATCGCTTAATGTCTAGCGCCTATGTTTCCGGCCCTCTAGATAAAGGTATATTTGAATATGAACTTGCCACAGTATGGCCAGCCCTTTTCCACGATGATGTTACTATTGAGGAAATCCCCAAAGTCACAACTGGAAAGTATATAGTTGACATGGACACTGTGATTGTACAGCAACTGATCCCAGAGCCAGCAGCAAGAGTTTTTGATGGTTGCACACTTTTACATCGGATAGGGTGGCCAAAGATCGGGACGATGGAAACTGTATGTAGCTTATTTGTGTCTGCGGTTATACATTGTAGAGTGGTTGGAGTGCCGATATGCGTAATCTTTGATAGCTATCATGCACCAACAACAAAGGACCAAGAACAGAAGAGACGGCGAGTTAATCAACCAGATTTCCCTGATGTGGCGGTTCAAAACAACACACCTGTTCCAGGAAACAAGGCTGGATTTTTGTCAAACACACACAGTAAGCAGAGCACCATAAATTTGTTGGCAGAACATTTAACAAATGCAGGTGTTGAGGTAGAGCATGCTGGAGATGAAGGTGATGCTGATATTATGATCGTAAGAAAGGTATTAGAACTGTCACAACCAGAGCGACCCGCCATAGTTGTTGCCGATGATACGGATATTTTGATTCTGCCATTCTATCATGCAAGCATGTCTTCAAATATCTTCCTACAAACTAGGCAACAAAAGATATGCATTACAGTGGCTAAAGATATTTTAGGTAGAGAGCTGTGCATGTGTCTGCCATTTGGCCACAGTATGTCTGGTTGTGATACTACGTCAGCTGGGTATGGTATGGTCAAGGTAAAGCAACTTAAAAAGCTTCAGTCTTCACCGAAGTTGCGAGAGGATGTAGTTATATTTGGTGACATCTCCGCATCAAAGGAAGATGTACATGTAATTGGAGAAAAATTCATTAAAGCTGTGTACATTGGAGGGACGAAAAGTCAGGAGTTAGACAATCTCAGATACCTGAATGCCATTTCTTCGAAGCATGTGCTGGTTGAGCGCATGCCACCCACCTGCAGAGCAGCATATTTCCATAGCCTTCGTGTACATCAACAAGTCAGTACATGGCGCCACCTAAAAACTGTGTTGAGGAAGGAAGAATATGGATATAAAGTAGAAGATAGAGCAGTGTCCTCAATCATCACCGACAAGGCGCCAGCACCACCGGCGCTACTTATAGATATACGATGTCAGTGTATTAGCAGTACACGTTTATGTGTATCATGTAGCTGCTCCAAGAAAGGCATTGCCTGTAGCATTCACTGTAAATGCGAAGGTCACGGCCAACACAGCTCAAACCATGATGAAGTATGAATCATCCGTTATGTATGGTTTCATTGTATTTCCTAAGTTTATTGAGAGGTTTTGAGAGATTTACACATAAAAGTTGCTTAGTTTATCATTAGTTTAAAGTAATTTTCTTTGGTAAGCCTGCCGAGTATTGCCAGGTCTATCTAAATGACATATTCCCTGAATTTTAACCCGAATTTTGGCGGCCATTTTTAATTTGCCCTAAAAACATATTTCCCCAAGTGCGAATTTTTGAGAATTTTTCTGGCAGCTATTTTAGATCATGCTGGTGTAATTAAAACAAAAATTGGACTTAACTAAAATGTTCGGATCCATGTCAATTTAAACTATATATGGTTACAATCACATACAAATGGAATTTAGCGATTCACTGCCGGACAATGGGAATCTTAAAAATGCTTCTAAAGCAGGTATAGTTGGATGCAGTTGATTGTGTGTGGCCACTGGCGAGGGTAAGGGGTACACATTTGATCCGTGTATGAAGAAATCTTTAGAATGAGAGTTTACACATTATAAAGTAAGATATTACTCTCGTGTTTATGTTTTTTCTAAATAAATCGTGCTATCTGTTTTAGGGATTCGTATGAACATGGGTCTGAAAATAAAGATTCCTCATGTTTCCCAACTTGTCATAGTGTATTCTCAGACAGAGGAAGGATGTAACTATAAAATGACATGCAGTAACAAATGTGGTACTTTCATGATAGGTTACTAAGAAATAAGCCCTTTTCTGGGTGCTCCCGCAAGACTAATGGAACTTTCCGATTTTAGCTATTCCCCGCCCATCTCTAGCTAAGCTCCACCAACATCTCGCTCGTGATGTGATCCATCGATCTATGAACTTCCCGACTATCAATTTCCAGTTAACTGTACAAGTAAGCTGTTGGATATTTTGAAATTAATTTTCCTGGTTGCTATTGCGGCCTATGGCAGCAACAGCACCCAGTCAAATTAGTTTCAAAATATTCAACAGCATGTTTATTGAATGCTAGAGACATACAATTCGTAAAACGTGTCGGATTATTAAGATTTAGAGACGGGCCATATAGAATCATTTATGACGTAATGATTATGACGTCAGTAAGCACGTCCCTTAGTTGGTTATGACGTCATATGACTTCATACGATCGAAGGATAAACGAGGAAAGGTCCATTAGTGGCGTTAGTGTTATTAAATCACAAATCAATGAAAAACATATGAGTCTGAGATTCTTTTTTAAATCAATGTTATGTTAGATGGTGTATTCAATTTTGATATCAATGTTACCCAAGCTAGCATGCGACTGCTGAACATTATGCTCCAACCCATGGCGATCGCAACAGGACCAGCAGTAACAACAGCAACAACAACCACTGCAACAACAACAGCAACTGGTCTCTGTAACTTGGTATAGTGACCCATGCTATTGCAACAGAGCGGATCCCTCAGCAGACGCTGATTTCTACGAACCATATGTTGGAATCGAGCTTATGCGCTTTGAAAACTAGAATTATTGTGATATCATTTTCAAAGTAGCTTTACCAGAAAGTTGACGAATATTTTGAAACTAATGGGTCATTGAGACATATGCCATAAACAATGGTTTCAATTAGTTTCAAAATATGTGTCAGAATGTGTAGTATTGCTTGAGCCGTTGAGCATTCATTGGGCAAGGGTCTATAATTCCCAAACTACTCAGCTGTCCACAGCAAAGGATCAATGACCAGGTCAAGCCATTACTAAGAGTTTCTGAGAGAGAGAGGCCGTAATCTATGTAATTAGGTCTTTTAATGTACGCCGCGGTCCTAAGCTTGGCGTCGTGAGAAATAGTCATTTGTGGACATCGAGAATGTTATTTTGGAAAAAATGCAAATGGTTTGGTCCGCTAGATAAACCCAACAACCATTCTGTTTGCATTTTTTGCCAAGAACGCTATCTCGCATTTTGTGAATGTCTGACAATATATACCTGTCCAAGAGGGCGTCTGAAGATCTGACCATCAATGAAGATAACAACCGCTGTGTTCAACTAATAAACCCTGAAATCTGTAATAGTCGCGTAAAGGTAAGAGTCCATAAGCGCGTTCGCGTACGCGTCCGCGTCTAAAATCAATTATATGCATTCTAATGTGTGTGATACCATAGGCGCTGACGCACCCGCGATTAGCAAGGCGTTTGAGCGAGCAACTTTTTTAAACGCGCTCGTTAGCGATCAAACCCCCGAATGCGAGGAACTCGCGTGGGTCTAATCCGTGAATATGACATCACCCAGCATCCTGCCATCACTAAGGTGCAACACGAGAAAAGTACTCTTTAAATAGATTTCGAATTCTCATTGCATCCTCTCATGTCCTGTTTCCTACTCTGTTAATATCCGCAAGCCCGTCCAGTTGCACACCACCATCTACATCCTGCAATACTGACGCGGTAACTTGGTCTGGTGTTGTTTCCATTTGAAGCATAGTGTGTAGCACACATGTGGCTTTAACCATATGGTAATATTTGTGGGATGCACTGCCATCTTTGTGTGGTATACTCGCACTCTGGCCAAATGAACCAACGTCAATAAGCCCAATAACACAGTCGAAAATGCCTCTATAATTATAATAGGGAGATCCAGAGTTCCATGGAGTTTTCATAACTAGATGCTTCCCGTCTATCGCACAGAGACAGTGAGGAAAACCCCATTTATCTGACAAATTTGCTGCAGCTACTTTCCAGTCATCACTGTCTATAGGTAGTGACATGTACCGGGATAACAGTTGAGTCCATAACACAGCGCATACTTCGTGTACAATCCTTTTATAGTTGCTGGCCCACATCATAGCTAATGACAAGGGATCGAAATGACTCACTGCATGGGTGGATGGATGGATGGATGAGTGGATGTATCGATGGGTGGATTGGTAGATGGACAGGTTGGTTGGCGGGCACGCCGACGGACGGACGAACACACAGACTCCGGGTGGATGGATAAGTTAGACAGCACTCAAGGTGGGCGGCATATATTTGGTCACACCTACCTAATTATTAATTCACAATACACACTTATGTCCAAATATGGTGATCTTGTATCTTGTATTATATCTTCACCTCCTTCAAAGGAGAACCGCATCAAGCGTAATATTATTAGTCTAGCCAAAGTGGGACATTCATTAAAATCTCATGTTTTAATCATTATCAATATCATTATTAAGTGGTTATTAGTGATAGCATTGTAATTATTTTAGCATCGTTTATTGATTAAGTTGCTATTGGTTCTGGTATTATGATTATTTTAGCGTCTCCAGTATAATTATTACAACCATAATTTATATACGAAAATTTAAAGCTCATGACAGGTGTCGTTAATACACACTAGATAGCCTAGCAAAAGATATATATATATATATATATATATATATATATATATATACATACATACATACATACATACATACATATATGATTATTGAAGCCGCACGTTGCCAGTGCGTCAATAAAATAAAAATACATATATGATTATTAGTGCATACTTATTAGTGCAAAGTATTTGCAGTAAGGTGAACTTATGGTGTGGTTAATCTATATCTATTTGAGTGAAATATAAAGAGCAGTCTTCTAATATGAAATTCTATCGGATACAGCTTATTATGTTTGGCATAATCGTCCTTCAAGGGCGATGTACAATCCATCAGGATACGTGTGATTTCTGTGCTTGGCCGATTGAATAGGTTTAGTCTTCGTATGATCTAATTGAGAATTGAGCTCTAACTTCTTCCAATTCCGGTCTGAGGATGAGGAAGTGCTCACCAGTTTCTGGTTCTTTCTTGCATAGAAGGTATAGCGGACCTGTAGTCCAAACTTGCTCTTTGTGACTGCAAGGTGTATGCGCCTGTTAATAGCTTCAATTTAACAGGAAAGTATCCCGGGCAGAATTTGAATAAACATGAAATTAAATAAAGATGCGTATGAAATATACAAGGCTTCGTTATATTTTTATTTTCTTTTTTTTGTTCGAGCTACGGACAGAAACACTCGGGGATTGCGGACCACTGCCATTTCTGCTTTGAGAAATTTTTTTAACATGTTGTCTATACCGCTTTAATATCCGGATCCGGATCTTTTCCGTAATCACTATTAAAGTTTGGATATTCAAATTCATGCATCTGAGAACATCCACCATTGTGTTAAAATTTTAATCAAATCGGATCGACAGTTTCCAATCAGGAAATTACCCGTACCCTTCATAAGTTTCTCATATGGTATTGCACCAACTTTAAACATATATAGCGAGCCTGTGTCTTGGGCAAACCACTTCCCAGCTAAAACAATGTTTAGAGATGTGTTTTTCTACAAGTACCAATACTTGGTTTAAAAAATAAAAACTGTTCTATATTTAATCGAAAACACTTGTCATCCAATTGCAGTCCTTTATCTATAAGTTGTGGATCCACCACCTATGTGTACGTTTTCACTTACAAACGCTTATATGGACTCACACCTCACGATCAGAACTCCCGTGGAAACGCGAACGCCTGACGCGTACGCGCCTATGGACTCTTACCTTTATGCTTGATGTTAACCGTAATACTCTCGTACGGTTAAAGGGACGCTAATCCTATCTCAAATGTTATACAGCACCGATAGATTTTGGTTTTATAGATTCCATTTCATTCATATCCTGGCACATTTCCTTATCCGTATCATAAGTATCTGCTTTGTAATATCGCGCAAATTTTGAACAGTGATCGCCACCATTTTGTCTCCCCAGGCGATAATGTGTAATGTAAGTGCTAATGCATTAGATTCTTTATTGTGTAACACTCATGTCGTTGAATATTTTGAAACTAATTTTACTGGAAGTTGTTGCTGCCTATGGCAGCAACAACAACTTCCAGTTAAATTCGTTTCAAAATACTCAACAGCTTATCTGTAGGATTGCTTTTATACCAGATTGCCAAACTATAGCTGGTCCTCTGTGACTGATCCTATATCCAGAGGCAGACACGCTAAGCTTTTTCTGATTGGTTGAAAAGTAAATCATGACAGCCAGCATAAGCTGTAGAAATCTACCAACATTTAGCTACTAAAACCTGAATATCTTTCTTTTATAAGATGATAAAACGCTTAAAATCCCAAATATAGTTTATGAGTGGCCTATTAGATCATCTGTATAGATATCATGAGATGAGGTTAGTTATACTTTAAGGTAGCTTATTCGATAATGCAGATTTCATTGTCTCTTAAACAAATTATTCGGTAAATAAAGAGTTATAGGGTGTCAAACTAGCAGCATCATTACCATCGCACGATAAGCGGTTCCTAGAACCCTGAAACTTCATATATCATTCTTGATTGAAAATTCTACAGATTTTTCTTTAGACAATCAAATTTAATAAATACAATCTATACAGCCCAGGCATAAGCATAAAGAAATTAAAACAACGAAGAATTGGCAAATTAAATATACGCAAATGACTAGAAATGTAATTCAAATTAGCTGCTACTGAGGCATAGAGTCGGGTTTCTAGATTAGTGTCCTCGACTGCCAACAGCAAAGTGTCGAAACCATATTTCTAAAGTTATTTCTAAAACTTTTAACCGTGAGCTATCAATTAGCTGTTCCAACATTCTCATACAGATATGGACATATTCGAATGCGAATTCAGCGCAACATATCCCCATAAATATTTCAGTGCCTGGGACCCTTATGCTTACGCCCAGACCCTTTGTTCAATTTAACCCCATCACGCTCGAAATACTCTCTAATATACTAATTCTTCTGCACGTCAGAGATCGCATTTTCAGGCTACCCCGAGGCATCGTGTTTAATCATCGTAAATTTATTGATGTATCCTTAAAGAGGGTACCCATATGCTGCGTGTAGTGCCAGATCTCGATACACCCCAAGACATGATACCCCACTGGCACAACCTCCACCAGCTCCCATAAGTCCACACGACTTGAATACCATGTTTGCCATCGCTATGCGTACATATAGAACAACATAAATCACGAGCACGCCAAAGTAAGAGTGGAGCTCATCTACCAGTTTAAAATCTGTACCTATAGCTCATGAAGATACTAGAGGGTATTCATGAGTCTTGCATACATAAGGATATATTGATGTGATATCCACATACGCTATATAGAGAATCTGGAACGAGGTCACTTTTCATATCACTGTTATGGACCGAGTTGAAAATTATCAATTTGCACGAGCTTTAGCGAGTGCAAAATTGATAATAATTTTCAACGACGTTCATTATAGTGATATGAAAAGTGACAGAGTTTGAGATTTTATTTATCATATAAACTGTAATTTTGAAATATTTGCCAATAGTTATTGATGTGATTTTTATCTGATTTCTCATTGTTGATTTTCGTGAAATCGATACCGCCGCTGTGACGCACCACTACTTTATAACAGATACTGAATGCGCAGCAAAATATAGTGACCAAATCTGGCGATGTCAGCCGTAAACTACACTTTTCTTCTAAGACTATCGCAGAGCCACGGTCATCAATCATTACTTCGCTGCCGACTGACAAACTGTCAAATGATGACATTTTGCGATGACGTTTCATGATTGACAAATCGTAGTACACAAATCGTAGTAAAACAGTACCGCGTAGTAATCCCTACGCGTCACGCTCACATCAATCGATGTTTTAATTGGTCGATTTAATGGGTTGCGCACCCAACAGCCAATGAAAATACTCCGTTGAATATGGCACGTGAGCTCATATCGAAAAAATATGGAACCGGCTAGAAGGCCGTTGAGATGATAAATAAGGATATATTGATGTGATATATGCTATATACTCGTCCACAGCGTCCTTATGATGTACACGTGTATCGTTAGTATTCTCTCTGTAAACCGAATCACGGTGTATAAGAGGCTGGTGGTAGGTCCTCGTATTCAGAAAAGCATTAAAGCTAGGGTCGTCAAGTCTCATAGCCTTAAACTCGCAATCCCATATTTTGACCACTTGATGAGCTTTAGAAAGAGTCTTCTGATAAGCATATTCTAAACGTAAATGTGGCTAAAATGACAACGCCATAGCTCAGCTATGCAGTTGACATTTCGGACACGCGTGTGCATAACACCCATAATACTCAAAGCACTACCCATAAATTCGGGTTCACCGGTAGGGCGCGCGGAATGCTTACGTTTCTAGAATGGGCCACGTAATCCAAACACTGGCTATGGTGTAATGGATTTTGTTACGAAGATTAGCATACCATCGAACGGGCGGGGGTTGGGGGCTACTACCTTAGGATGCTATTTGGCTCTGAATACATTATTATAAAAGGATGCTAACGTTACTGAAGACACGGAATAACTTATTTCTTAATAAGCATATCCCTAAACTTACAATAGGCCATGCGTAGAATATCAACATCTGCCCTACAGTAAAGATCCATAGCATCCCTTTTACAGATGTGTACCATTCATCAAATTTCTGACGACCTGACACAGCCCTAAAAGCGCCAATAGCGGGGATACGCCCCTACATAAACAAAGTACTCGTTACTTTCTAGAAAATAAGGGAAAACCATTTTTCCCTAACTAGACCAAATATGGCTGGGAGCTGAGGTAGGTGAAATGGCATGAAAGCTAGTCTGTCCTTAAAGTGAACTCCCTCACCCTCTCTCTCTCTCTCTCTCTCTCTCTCTCTCTCTCTCTCTCTCTCTCTCTCTCTCTCTCTCTCTCTCTGGCCCTCGCCCTCTCTCTCTCTCGCCCTCGCTCTCACCCTCGCTCTCGCCCTCTCTCTCGCCCCCGCCCTCGCCCTCTCGCCCCCTCGCTCTCGCCCCCTCGCTCTCGCCCTCTCTCTCCCGCCCTCTCGCCCTCGCCCTCTCGTTCCCTCGCCCTCTCGCCTCTCGCCCTCGCCCTCTCGCCTCTCGCCCTCGCGCTCTCGCCCCCTCGTCCTCGCCCTATCGCCCCCTCGCCCCACCCCACCCCCCCTGTCGCCGGAGATAGACCGTCAGTGAATCACAGGTCTGTACTAGTTAATAAGTATTTTGACGAAGATATTTGAAATTGAGGCATCTGAGGGCTGTTACCCGTAGGCCTGCGTTGAAATTTGAGACAATGTAGTTTCAGGAACAGTTTTGTCGAGATACCGCTACGAGTACCACCCCGTGCGGCAGATCTTATACATTAATGGACGCCCGGCCGGCCGTATGAAGGCTCACCTCTGCATTTATCATAGCCCTAGAGTATATTATGTTTAGGGGCCAGTCCGGTGTAACGTATATACATGTTTTATACCCCCGGGTGATAGATTGCGCATTTGCGCGAATTGACTATTTTTTACTATTTATAAAGCGTTCTAACTATTATGTTGAAAGTATTTTAGCGTTCCCGACATAACCACCCCGATTACGATCATGCAAATCTAGGGAGAAAGAGCCATTATTATTATTATTATTATTATTTTTATTTATTTTTTTATTTTTTTATTATTATAATTATTATTATTATTATGCGGGGAAATTGGCCTATGCGTTATTAAGATTAGTCCATTTCGATCCCAGCCAGGTATATATTGAAATGTGATAACAGTGTGGCTTTTGGTTGAAATATGTCAGATAGGGCGGGACATATTTCAACCAAAAGCCACACAGTTATCACATTTCAATACACCTGGCAAGCGTCAAAAACATCTGCTGTCAAAGGGTCTTCATTTCAAAAGGTTGGCGTCTGTATGGATGTTGTTGGCGACTGTATGAACGTCGAGTTGATTGACCATGAGGTCACGTGACCCTTCGTGTTGGCCACGCCCCATTTAATGGGTCATTTCCCTGTCACTCGTCAAGCGCACCATCTGTAAAGAGCTCTCCATAGCAGAAAAGTTGGCGACTGTACGGACGTCTTTGCCGACTGTATTAACGTCTTTGGCGACTATATGGACGCCGATTTGCGGGTCATTACACCTGGGAACCGTTAAAGACATCTGCTGACAATAGACCTACATACCAAAATGTTGTCGACTGTATTGACGGCTTTGGCGAGTGTATGAACATCAATTTGATTGGCCACGAGAGGCATGCTCCATCTAACACATTCACGCCCATTACGCCTGTCAATCATCAAGCACACCTGCTGTCAGTAGATCTACATACCAAAATGTTGGCTACTTTGGCGACTGAATGAACGGTTTTCCTGAATGGTCACGGGGGGGGGGGATACTCTTTGCGTCTCAAGCCTTATTACATTACACCGGTCAATCATCGGCACATCAAAGGATCTACATACCAAAAACTGGCAAAGGGGTATACGTAGATTTGATTGGGTAATACAGGGGTGACATAAGCACCATTTGAAATACTAGAAATACGTCACGTCCACAATTTCCCCGTCAAAAATCTTCGAATCTGATTTGTCGAGATATATTAAAGGATTTTTCTCTCGCCCAATCAAATTCGAGTATTTTTGGCGACGGGGGTGGGGGGGGGGGGTGGGTGGGTGGGTGGGGTGGGTATGGTCTAATCTCAGTAGTGATGATGTCACCACTGTATTAGCCTATTAAGTTGACGTTAATTCCGTCGCTCTTCTTCTGAGGCCTCCATAACATCAGCACAGCTCAGACCGCATGCGTGCGACACAACCAATGCATCAGTATGTAACCGTTATAACATGGTAGCATTCACACAACACGCGTACGCGACATAAACTATGGTAGTTTTGACAACCAATACCATGTGGTGTATGTACATTGATTGCTAGATTATCGGTTTTGACCGAAGCAAGCAACATATGCTTTGCTAAAAAAGCAATTTGTTTGTGGTATAATTAACATTCAGTTATGGAGGAGGAAGATTTACTCTTATTATTACTACCGCGATGTAGAATGAAAAGACGCGCAAAGCCTAGGAGGACAATATATGTACCTCAGATCCTGCAACGAAGAACTGGATTTAGTGAATTCAACCGAGGAGTTACTGAATTGAGGTTAGATGCTAGGCGTTTTACTGGCTTTACTGCGTACTTCCGGCCCAGCCAAGTGCAGTTGGACGAAATGTTTCATTTTACCGCATTTGGAAAAACAATGCATTTATTATAGAAAGCCACGCAATCATGTCTGATTGGCTAGATAGTCAGAGGCACATGGGACGCACGAGACTTTATACAAGTCGTGTTTAGTCCAGATATGTTAAGTGTGTAGATGTATGAGTCACATGTGTCGCTCATGTCTGGTGGGAATGCTCTCATTGCTTTGTATATGTTTTAAAGAGTCGCCCATGCCGCACACATAGCACGAGAGTCGTCTGAACGTACAGAGTAGCATGTGCCATCTGAAAAGAGGTGCGCTGAACTAAATTCGCCAATTTATCGACAATGTGATTGGAAAATAGAAAAGAATAGAAAGAAATAGAAAATAAAAGGTAGCGCGTTCCATATTTTGAAACTGAAATGAGTGGGTGCTGAGGGCCAAGAAAAATTAGTTTCAAAATATTCAACAGAATGTTGATATACTAGTGGAGACTTGCAATTCAATTGTATTCAAGGTTCACGGTTCATGACACAGCTAGATACGCAATTCATGATGCATTCTAACTGTGACATCGCCTATATGTGACGTAATTGATCATGACGTCATACAATTGTCTGACAGAGGGGATCCTTCCATTCCCAGAAAGCGGAACGAATTTGGGAAAGTGAAATTTCATTGATTTTTATGTTAAAAGATGTATGGATAATCAAACCTCCAATTCTTCTATTACTCTTACAAACCAGAATTGAGAAAAACTTCTTTTTGATTAAATTAATATTTTTATTATTTTCAAATTAATTCGACCGAGAGCTTCTTCCAGTCGAATTATTTTCAAAACAAACACCACTAGGTCTCTGTTAATGGTATGCATTTTAGCAATTGCCATTTCAAGGGAAAATTAAATAGTTGAATCATGCGACACGCCCACCCGTTCACATAAGGAAGTCCGAGGTTAGAAACTACGACAGTGTGCATCTGATGTTAGGGAAGACATGGGTTAGAAAATATGACGATAAGAACGTATCTTGGCAATGCAGCAGAGTCTAATTGCTTGCTTCTGCGCAGGGAAACCACGGTACAATATCTTGACAGGTATACTGATGCTAAGAAAGTATAGATACACATTCCAGGGTGTGGTCTAGAAGACATAGAGGTGTGGATGCTAATTATCGACTTCATCATAATATGCAGTATGCCTATCATTGTTGTTGATGATTATGGGATTATGAATGAGATGACGCAGCAAGATATACTCTTCTAATAGAAAGACTACCAAGCCGGGTCGATTTTTGTACTACTTACTCTTAAGGAGTTCTGGCCTAGATATAATTCACCGGCTGGGTATGGGCCTATATAAAGCAGTGCAGGTACAGTTTGTCAGTGTGTTATAAATCAGCTGGAAGGAAGACATTTAACATTGAAAGGTAAGGATACACGCACGCACATAAACACACGCACACACGATCGATCGAAAGAAACAACGAATAAACAAATGAACTAATGAGCGAATAAACAAATGAACTATATATATCAAAGCGATCTACATACCAAAAACATATATATATATATATATATATATATATATATATATATATATATATATATATATATATATATATATATATATATATATATATATATATATATATATATATATATATATATATATATATATATATATATATATATCAGTGTCCTGTAGTACAGTGGTGATCAAAGGTGCTATAGCCAGACTACGCTGACCACACTTCGCCGGTCATCTGGCCGAATGTCCTACTTTGGGGAATTGACCATAGATTTGATTCTATCAGTTTAATCTTCAGGAAAATAGCCACACACACACACACCCCCCCCCCCCCACACACACAAATTTAGATACTAAAGTAGCAAATACATATAGAGACAGCTATCCATTACGACTTGGAGAGATGTTAGGCTTTTATAAATGATGTACCTTAATTTAAATGAAAACATACCCAATACGGTATGGATATGATGATTACTGTATTCTGCGGCTGTAGTAGTAGAAATTTCCTACAGCTGCAATCAGTCCTTCTTCGCTTTTGCCCACTGTGTCTTGTCCTCTGCCGAAATCCTTAGCTTCCTCAGGCCCATTTTTGACTTGAGTGTACCGAGTCCTGCTTTCTTGAGGTCACCTCGTAGCACGCTTAGCCGATTTATACAATGACGTCCTCTCCTGGCTTTGTATTTTCTGGCTCCGAGTAGGGCGAATTCCAAGGCTCTTTGTGCTGGTATCTCTTCTGGCATCCATAGCACATGGCCCAACATGGATCATCTTTGCTGGGCGACTTTTACAGACAGCGGCGACGTATTACACATCTTATATAGCGCATCGTTGGAAATTATGCTGTCTGGCGATCGGTGTCCAATGATGGTGCGTAGGTGTTTGCGGTAGCAGGCATCGAGTTTGTCTAGAGCTGCCTTTGGAGATGCCCAGCTGTTACAGTTATACAGCATCAAGGATACGCACGTTGCGTTGTACAAACGTAGTCTCTTTATCAAGGGCATCTTTGATCTACGAATCCATAGCTTCCAGAAGTACTGGCAAGCTATGTTTCCCATGACGCAACGTGCAGAAATGTCAGCAGTACTGCAGAGCAGTGAGCCCAGGATTTTACCTTTCCTCATGGTTCGCCGCCACAAAGTGGGCCGTCATTTGCTATAGTCTCATGCTTTGTCGATAGGTATATGTGGATGAACTCTGTTTTGGATTCATTCATAAAGAGATTCTCAATTTTTCGTTTGCTGCAGTTATTGGGAGAAGTTCGTCAAGTGGTTTCTTTTCCTCCTCTATGAAGTCCACATCGTCCACATATTCCATCTCTAGCAGCATGCCCAGTATTGACACTGGGGGGTTGGTCTTATCGAAATTTCCCACACAGATTTCAATGCGGCAGCCAGGTAGCAGATGAAAAGCACCGGAGATAGACCATCTCCCTGTGGGGAGCCGATTGATGTCTCACATTCTACAGACTTCACTGGCTTGACTCGTACTCTCAGCTTGGTGTCTGCAAGTAGTAGTCTCACTAGTCGTAGCTCATCTTCATTGCAACTGGCCTGGCGTAGTACATGAAGTCCCAGTGTCTGGACATGACTACCGACACAAGCATGCGTTGAGCTCATACAATGTCTACGCAGCTGCGTCCATGTTTGAAGCCACTTTGACATGATCCGGTGAAGTAATCGATCTTGTTTTGGATGCGGCATAGAGTAACATTGGATAGGATTTTGCGGTAGGCTGTTGAGGAGCACAATGGGCCCCAGATTGGCTGGGGCTCAGGTGGCTTCTTGGGCTTAGGTAGTGCGATAAGGGTGCCTTGGCCTACAGCGTCGAATGGAAGGTGGTGCATAAAAGCTGAATTGATTAGGTGCGTGATCGGTTTTGAGATAATGTCACTTGCATATTTGAATAGTTCATTGCTCATGCCATCAGGTCCAGATGCACGTCCTGTTTTCAGGGCTTTAAGTGCCTTCTCAACCTCTGCTGTATTAATTAGTTTTAGTAATGGCCTGGTCTCTCATGAGAACGGGTGCAAGGGCTCATCATCCTTGTCAGTGAACTGTTCCTTGAACCATTCTCAGATCGTCTCGGTTTTTCCCTGATCAGTCCCGATAAAGTGTCCTTCAGAGTTGTGTGCAGTAAGTGGTGGTGTGCAGTCAGTAAATCCCAGGGCTCGGGCTGCCCGAAACATTTAGTGGCAGTCATCCGTGGCAGTGAGTTCATCTGCTAGGGAGTCTGCCTGTTGAATAGCAAGATCTTTTAAGCATTCACTAATGTGGCGCAGAATAATATTGCGGTCCCGGCGTAGTCTGGTGCAGTCTTCACTCTTGCCACTTTGACAGTTTCACTACTAGAGGGTCATCAGTATACCTAGTTTGGTTGTTTTAAACAAACTATGTTCTATGGTGCTTGTAGCGGATGATTCCATAGATTTCTGTATTTTGGTTAGGGCTTCGTTTGGATCGGAGCTGACATCGATGTTAGCTATCTGCTCCCCGAGGGCGTTTTTGTATGACAATTGCGTGTCAGTGTCGCTGATGAGATTGGGTAGGTTGTAGGTGGCTCCACCCTCTTGCCTGGTATGTTGTTTATATATTAGGTAGAGATCGTTCATCTGAAGGCGTGTAATGACTAGCTTATGGTCAGAATTGAGGTCTGTGCCTCCATATGAACGAGCGTCACGGAGGAAGGGTTTTGCGTCTGTCATGCATAGTATGAAGTCTATTTGGTTGAAGACAGCTTAGACCATTTTTGGGGCTTTGCGATCAGTAATGTGTCCAGTCCGTGTTGTCCGGTGACGGCATGCATGTTTGAAAGCCGTGTTTGTGACAAATAGGTCATTGGAACTAAGGAATGTCACCAGTGCATCGCCATTGCTGGTGCGGGTGTCCTCTCCATAGGATACCATGCATAAGCCAAGTCCTGAACTTCTGTCCGCAATTCCGTGTTTACCCAGCTAGGGGTTGAAATCTTCACACACGAACAGTTGCCATCGGTATGGACAGCTACCTAATAAATATGGGTATTGTAGCCATTATCATTTTGGACATAACGTAGGCGTGATTCTTTACTTTATTTCATAAAATATCATATAGATTATATCGTTTTAACATTTTCTTTACTTATACTTAATACGGAATGGGTAGATTACCGATACATATGAAAAGTCCAGCCTTTGTCATTTGAGCATATTCCAGGCTTGATTATTTCTTATTTGAATTTTTTTAAATCCCACACAAAGTTATCAGGGTATGTTGCCAAACATTTTAGACAGGGAACCAATGCCATTTACATAATCAAGCTTAGAATATGTGCACATGATAATGACTGCCATCTAAATATTTAATGGGGGAGGGGGGATTACCTGACCATATACTATGTGGGTATGACTTACAACATTTAAATGACGAGAATAAATTATAGAATATCAGAATACGTCCAGATGGTAATGGTTACATGTCTCAATATTTATTGTGTATCTGTATATATCATATTGAGCACGATTTCCTTTTAGAAATTGAACTGAAAAGAGTTGGGCATAGAATACATGTACAAAAGGTAATGCCTACCTCTATGGATATTTATTGGTTACCTTTCCGTGTATTCCTGGGTATGATTATTTAAACTCAAACTCAAATGAAAAGTATAGCGCCTGGAAAATGTCTAAACAAGACTCCCAAGGGGCCTGTATCGCGCATCTAGTAATGGCATGTTCTACATGAAGAGCCCTATAGATGGTTTTGTCAAAATGTCAATCGTTCTGCCCAAAATAGAAATTTAAGTTTTAAAGTATAAATTGGCATTTTAGGATTAATATTTTTAATGGCTTCCTAGATATATTTATAAATCCAAGATGCTCGTCAAATAAATTCACCGAACCAAATTCTTGTTATAAGTGGTGAAGTGTACGACACTAGGATTGCTCCACCCAAGTTTTCTTGAAATGGTGCCATTAATTAAGGAGGGCTACCGTCTTATTTAAAGAATTTTCAGACATCTTTACGAAAATCGGTGATGTCACCAGAAACATGAACCAATCGAAATTTTGAATAGACGTTAAAAACTGTTTTAGGAGATATTTTTAAAAGGATTTGCAAATTCTTTGTTAGATTATCCAAGATGGCTGCCAAAAGAAACGAGCCAATCGACATTTAAATCCAAGTTCTGGAGCTTACAACCCTAATGTAACATTCTTTAGATATTCTGCAAAACATAAACTGAAATATATGCTTCCACTTGTTCTGTACCTCCATCCGGTTGGAGGAGATGCGCAGCAATACCCTTCGGAGGGGACGTAAATCCATCGGTTTCATCTCGTGTGGAGTCTGTGCCATGGGGATGTGAGAGTTCGACCTCACTCCGAATGGCAGGCCCTGTATCGGTAACTCAGTTGTGAATAAGTTCTGATAGTGTAAATAGTATCACCTTTCTGCCATGCATCCAGGACAGTGTCCCCATGACGTCTTACCTAAAACCTGTAAGACGTGTAATGCCTGGTACTGGCGTGTGCAGTCTGAACCTCACTTAACAGTATATTTGGTAACCTACTCTAGCAGTGTAAATAGAAAGCTACCCTACTGGAGTAGTGGGGAGTCCATAGAGGCTGTCATTCCAGATAAGAGAAGATATTTGTCACGTCAGATTCAGATTCATACATCATCTTGCCATACTTCAAGAAGATAATTTCACTTATAACCTTAGCTGATTTATCAATTTGGGGTAGATAGAAGGGTGCTAATTACTTAGCGCGCATTAAATAGTGTCTGGATGTACTTGGAGGATTGCATTAAACAATGGATCTTTCCATGTCCCTAGCTAAGCTCCACCCACACCTCGCTGTGTTGGGATTGCTCGATCCCTGAATGCCCTAACCATCAATTTCCTCAAAACTATACAGGGAAGCCGTTGACTATTTTGTAACTAATTTGACTGGGTGCTGTTGCTGCCTATGGCAGCAACAGCGCCCAATCAAATTAGTTCAAAAATATTCAACAGAATATTTATTAAATAGCACAAACATCCAATTTGTACAACAACGCATAGACCTTCTTCAAATATACGTCCGTGACGTACTAATCGACGTCATTCATGACGTCATACATTATGATGTCATTCTACACATCACGTAGTTGATTATGACGTCATATGATGGGTGTGTACACTGGCAAGGTGAATTGTCCGTGGTGTAGCCGTGAAATGGAAGATTTTCAACACTTATTCTTGAACTGTCAAAAGCTAGAGCATATTAGAAGCCCAACTATGACACGTATCAGAACATTGATACAGCACCAGAATAGTGCGACTTTTGACGAATCTTACATCCAAGTAATATTGGATGCAAGTGAAATTACAGACTCAGACTCCTGACACAACAGCTTTATCCACTTCGAAATTAGATTCAGTATAATATGAACTGGTATCCATAATGCTTTTATCATAAAAGATAAGTCCATTTAGTAATGAATACACCTCTCTCATCACTTGCTGCGTGTTTTCAAAAAGTAGCATGGTGGGCGACGCGCTCTATCCAACGCATTATTGGTTACAATCATGTCTGATCACGTGACTCAAACCAGCCAATAATAACGCCTCACCAGAGAGCTTTCCATCAGTCAAGGAAAAGGGATAATCCATGGTCTAATCCACGTGGCGCATGTTGGACTCGGACAGAGTGGTATCTAACTGTTATCATCCCCACGTTTTAAAAAAACGTCGGGATATTGTAATCGCCTACATCCGTCTGTCTGTCCGTCATGCTCTCTCGTCCCAAACCGTTAGGCGGAATTAAGTCAAATTTGGTATGTGGGTTACCCATATGATTCCGCTTTGCAAGACGATATTTAGATTTAGCTCAGCCCAAGGGGGAGGGGGGCGTGGCAGCGGTCAAAAGGTCAAATCAGTTATAACGCAACTCCTCTGAAATCGTTTGACGGAATTCAACTAAATTTGATATCTGTGTTACCCATATGATTGTGGAGTGCAAGAGGCCATTTAGATTTGGCTCCGCCCCCAGGGGGTGGGGTAGTGGTCAAAATGTCACATTTTAGCCTGCGGAAATTGATTATAATGCATCTCCTCCGAAACCGTTGGACAGAATTCAACCAAATTGTGTCTATGCATTACCCATATCAATGTGGAGTACATGAGTGCATTTATATTTGGCCCCGCCCCCAGGGGTGGGCGAGGGTTGGGGTAAAATGGTAAACAAATTGATGGTAATGCCACTCCTCTGACACTGTTGGACGGAATTCAACCAAATTTAGTATGTCAGTTACCGATATCAATGTAGAGTATTTGAGCACATTTACATTTGGCCCAGCACCCAGGGGATGGGGAATGGGGTCAGAAGGTCGTGAAATTGATTGTAATGCAACTCCTCTGAAATCGCTAGACGGAACTCAACCAAATTTGATATCTGAGTTACTCCTATGATTGCGGAGTGCAAAAGGACATTTAGATCTGGCTCCGTCCCAGGGGGCAGGAGAGGGGTCAAAACGTAAAATTTTAACCCGCAAAAATTGATTATAATGCATCTCCTCCGAAATCATGGGACGGAATTCAACCAAATTTGATATGTGAGTTACCCATATCAATGTGGAGTCGATGAGCACATTTACATTTGGCCCGCCTCCAAGGTGGGGGATAGGGCCAAAAGATCATGAAATTGAGACTGTTGGACGGAATTCAAACAAATTTAGTATATCAGTTATCCATATGATCGCAGAGTGCAAAATGGCATTTAAATTTGGCTCATGCCCCGGGTGTGGGTTGTGGGATATGTCAAATGTTCAATGTGGTGAACGTAGGGATTTGCGATGACGCGTCATCGACCGATCAATCTAGTTCAGTTTATTTTTTTTTTCAATTTAGATTGCCATTTAATAGGATGATTGGATAAAGAAGGCAAGACCTGGTGCTGTGTATACCCAATAAGACACAAATACAAAATATGTGCCACTTTGCTTCTAAAAGTACCCAATACGTGTATTTTTATACACATGGGTGTACGGGTGGACAGCGAGATGGATGGACGTATGAACGATCGTACGAACAAATGACTGAACGAACGAACGAACGAACGAACGAATGATCAAACGAACGAAAAAACGGAGGAACGAGTTCATAAACAGCATGATAACGATGGCATCAGGCATGCCTTTGTAATAGAGCGCAGCGTGTAGCTGACATAGGGCTAGCACTGGCCAGAGGAGGACAGTTTGAGTGATCTTTCGTTGCGATCCGTCAGTCGGGTTGTCTGTCAATGTATCATGCTATATTTTTATCTGTCTGTCAATCAGCCTATCAATTGGTGTGTCCAATCTTGCTTAGGACTTAGGAAAAACGCAAAAGAACCGTATAGGCCTAGCCAATATTAGGGTAGAAAAAAGGATACCGTTTCTCTTCCAAATGCAGGAAATGGAATCTTGGAGTGTCTAATTCCCAAATTTGCGAGGAGGGAGATCCTATGGCACCCCAGCCCCAGACCCTCCATCAAGAACTTAAGTGGTCAATCAATGGGCTCCGGTATGTAGTTGCACGTTCGTTTTAACTATTCGTATAACGCTTCTCCGCGTCCCGTGTGTGCATTTGACGATGGGTATGTGCATGGGCGGATGCGTGCGTTGGCGCATGCGAATTGTGAAATGTGTGACCTGGGACGTTATTATGAATACTTTCTAGTCGGTGTGCACTTTGAACTGGGGCAACTCCAACAGTATAGTTTAACAATACTAAAATAGATCGCTATATATGCATACAAAGATAAGTTGTCAGGGACAATAGAACTTTTGCTGAAATCTGTTGCTGTCCTAGGCAGCAACGACTTACATCAGCATCGGCTGTTGGTTTTTTAATAAAGACCAGGTATTAGACGAAAGTCCCAGACAATTTAAATCAGCTTTTTAATAGGAGACTTCAGCGACATAGACGTTAAAGACTGTACTACATAGACATATCGATTATAACACAGCTAACGTACGCACACACGCGCGCACATTTGTACCCACACTCGCTCTATATATTACAAAAAAGAATTCGTATGCTTTCAATTGCTTTCCGCAAATGCACAATGATTTATTTTAATACATCGTATCTGTTTGATGCGAGGAAAACTCGGGTGAGAAACTAAGACGTTGCGAAATTATCGTTCCTCTTTAGGCAACAGCAATAGGAACAGGACAAGAAGGACGTGAGCGCGTGCGCTAGATTTCCTCGGACAAAGAAAAATATATCAATAGCGGATAGTTGCTTTTGAGACTAGATGATTCTGTGGGAAGGGTGGCCGTAAGGGTAAATAATGACGAGCATTAGAGACGGGTGGTCGTAAAACTAAATAATGACGATTCTTAGAGACGGATCTCTTACGGATGGCCGTAAGACTATATAATGACGATTCTTAGAGACGGGTCGTCGTAATGCTAAATAAAGACGATTCTTAGAGAGGGGTGGTCGTAAGACTATATAATGACGATTCTGAAAGACGAGTGGTCGTAATGCTAAATAAAGACGATTCTTAGAGAGGGGTGGTCGTAAGGCACACTAATGCCGTTTCTTAGAGAGGGGTGATCTTAGGACCACTCGTCTCTTAAAATTCGTCATTATTTAACCCCAAACACGACTTACATTAACATCGGTTGTTGGTTTTGTAATAAAGACCAGGTATTAAACGAAAGTCCCAGACACTCTAAATTAGCATTTTAAAAGGAGACTTCAGTGACAGAGGTTAAAGAATGTACTACATACAACTATTATAAACGATATAAAAACGTAATATTATCCTACACAATGCCTTGTAAGTTTGGAAATATGAAATGTCAGAAGCCCAGAGGTTAGATAATGTACTACACAATAAAGTTTGCGCGATCACTCATCTTATAGACAGTTTATGAATGAAGTAAATGACACATCGGAATATATAATATAATAATCTGAATAGTTTCCCTAGGGGAGAACCTGCTCGTGTGTTTAAATGGAAACAGTGCTGTTTGAGTTATCCAGTGAATAGAGATAAGTGCACATACGCAAATGAATATTTATAGCAAAATCACTTTTCACAGACATTATTAAATCACATAGGGCACCGGAGAGACAGATCGATTGCAAATCAAGAATTTGGTAGATATCTTTGCCATTGCATGTATGATGTATGACTACAAAACAGAAACAATGTTTGGGGAAATGTGTGTTGTGCGCATTGGGATTGGCATCAATATATGTAGGTATGATTACTGTGTTCTGCGCCTGTAGTAGTAGCGACATCCTACAGCTGCGATCAGTCCTTCTCCACATTTAACGACTGTGTCGTGTTCTCACCCAAAATCTTTAGATTTCGCAGGCCCATACTTGATCTGAGTGCGCCGATGCCTGCTCTCTTGAAATCAGTTCGCCGAACGCGTACCAGGTTTATGCAATGACGCCCTGCCCTGGCTTTATATTTGCTTGGTTCAAGTAGGGCGAATCCAGGGCCCTCTGTGCCGGTGTGTCCCCAGGCATCCTTAGCACATGGCCAAACATAGAACATCTTTGTGGGCTACCTTTACGAACAGCGGCGATGTATTACGCATCTTGTATAGGGCATCCTTGGAAATTAACCTGTCTGTCGATCGGTGTCCCGTGATGGTGAGGTGGTGTTTCCCATGTCATGCATCAAGCTTATCTAGGGATGTCTTTGGAGCTGCTCAGCTGGTGCAGTTATACAACTTCAAGGACACGCATGTTGCATTGTATCGGGTGGCCCAAAAATCCCGCGCCAAACTTTGATGCACGATTTCTATTATAATTCATCTTGGATTTCAATGAAATTTGGGCGTCCTATAGATATATTTCCGCTCTGTGGACAGTATATTCCAACTTTCTATATGGCTTAGTTTTTGCCCGGTGACAAAAACAAAAATCTGGCATGACGGAGTCAGACACATCTGGGATGCAAGTGCTTGTCTAAGATGCGGCGCTGTAATGCCAGAGTCTCAGTGTCACGTGTCAATCAAATCCCTGAATATGTCCAGTACTTCACGGGCTTGCACGTGTTATTCCACCAAGACAGCTAGTCAGTTAGATACTCATAAATCGTTGTATTACAGGAATTTGATATAAAGCCATAGCTGAGGCATGTTTTAATGAAAAAGGGTGGACTGGTGCAAGGAGGGATTTCCCCGTAAAGATGGACTATGCCAATCGGTAATAGACTACTACTAATAAAAATAATCAACATGATCTACCCAACGAAAATCTGGAAACGGTATGCCGAGAAGATAGGGATTTTGTGACAGATGCTATGATATCAGCAGAAAATCCCGCAGGAACACAACCTATCTCAGAGCTTGTGGCATTAGCAGCTGTCGATCTGCGTTGAAAACACTTATAAACCATACAGTCTAACCTGAACGCTTGCAAAAGAATTTGAATATCAAGGCTTGCTGGCGATATTAGGCAAAAACGTAAGACTCGCTGCAAAAGGTTAAATAATCGTTTTTCTCCGGAAGATTTGAAAAAGATCGCGTTCACAGATGGAAAATACTTTCCTTTATGAACATGCATGATCTCGACAAAATGGTAGGTTTTACTGACATCGGAAAAAGGGCATTGCCAGCTCACTGTTGTTCTACGCAAACCCCGGTCCTTTAACGTTTTACACAGATTCTTACAATTATTCCCCAGAGGTACTGACCATATCTAATTCAAGGATTTGATTGACAGGTTACAGTGAGATTTCGGACATTACAATGTCACATCTAAAACATGCATTTCCATCCCAGTCATGTCTGAATCCGCCATGTCACTTTTTGTTAGATATTATTGATTTTATCACTATGCAAAAACTATTCGCCAGAGAATATTACAATTGTTGGAGTCTACAGAAGGGAAAGATATCAAAATAATATACATATTTCATTGAAGTCTATTCTGTAGTTTCTTAGAAATCGCCCCTCAAATTGTGGCCACCCGATATAAACGTAGTCATTTTCTCAAGGGCATCTTTGCAGTACTGCAGACCAGTGAGTCCAGGATTGTTCGTTTCCCCATGCTTCCCTGCCACGAAGTGGATCATCATTTTCACTAGTTTCATGCGTTGTCGATAGGTATATGTGGGTGAATTCTGGTTTTCATTCCTTCATAAAGAGATTCTCAATCTTTAGTTTGCTTGTAGCTATAGGGAATAGTTCATTAAGTGGTTTCCTTTCATCGTCTATGAAACCCGTCGGCATATTCCATCTCTAGTGGCATAACCAGTATGGATACTGGACGTTGGGGTGATCTGTTGGAATATTCCCGCACGGATTTCAATGGAACAGCACGGTAGCTGGTGAAAAACATACGGGATGCTCCAACTCCATGTGGGGAGCCGATTGATTGCCATTGCATGAAATGGTGAAATGGATATATGTTCGATTTCTCCCCACCCAGGAGTAAAATGGGAACTAGTGCAAAAAGTTGGAGCCTTAGGGATGGGACAATACGCAGTTGATCCTGGATACAAAACATCTTCGAGCACCACTTTCACGCATGTGAAATAAGTTTAAAAAGATAACAATAACCAGCCACAAACCCCTTCCCTCCCTTCCCCCCCCCCCCCTCACAGTTACACACGCACACACGCACGCACACGCGCAGGCACACCAACGAGTTCCCACGGACAACATCTTGTATTGCCAACAAGTAAACCAATTAATTTTAATTTATATTCATATAGCCTTATACGACTGGATGATTATATCAGGTCATTTGTTCCAGTTAATGCTGGACACAGTTAGCTGAACCGTGACTGGACGTTATCCCAGATCCCCTAACACGGAGAGGCCTTTCTCCACCATCAGACATTCTTCAGTTACCTGTATTAATAGAGGCATAGTCAGGTTGTTAAAAAAAATTATTAGGATTTATCAACTTACATATATCTAACAATATATCTTTATTCTTTATAACTGATAACATAACAAAATGGTCTGCATGGAATCAATAGGTATCACCCTGGCAAATGAGCTAGTCACAAACCACAAGCCATAAATGGATATCCCATTAATCAACGATTAACCCTTTCACGACGAAGATGGTCTAAACCGGCCTCTGTAGTGGTCTTGTGGAATGTTCATGTGCAGGCCAAGAGAAGACTCTTTTTTAAAATTCCCCACTGGGATGACTGGCTCGATAACCGAGCCAGTCATTCCAATGGAAAATTTTCAAAAATAGTCTTCTCTTGACCTGCAAATGGACATTCTATAAGTAAATATTTTATTTTTTTAAATCAAATTTAGTCTTTTACGCGGTTAATGTTGCATATTCACACCAAAATGCTTGAAAGTAAATGTGTTAAAATTGTATTCTTTTACAGCCTCAATAGTGTGTGCCTCGATGGAATGAGACGCAATAAATCTTAAGATATGATGATTTCATTCCGCATAAATATATTTCGTATTTTTGGTTGTGCATTTGAAATAGAGGCAGGAGTCCCTAATTCAAATTCACAACTAAAAACAATTATATTAATTATGCGTAATGATTTATTTCGTTTCTTTCCATCTAGACACTCACTTTAAGTCTCTAAAAGTAGATAATTTAAACAATTTCATTTTCGTTTTTTTGCTGTCAATATGCACCTTTAACACATCCGCAAGATTATTTACTACACACAGAAGCGGCGATTTGCAAAAATCTAATTCCTGCATCTCCACCTCCTCGCGAGATCTCCTTCGATTCGAGATCGAGAAAAGTATCTCGTATGTATTGAGTCGCCATTGGCGTAGTGATTTCCATAAGAATATGGTGGTAGAGAGAATTGAAACTTAAAAGGACACGAGCGCTACTCTCATCATACCAGACAATATTAATTCATGTAAAACGAGATGATATAAAACCTATAGTAGTCTGTATGACAAGTAGTTAACAGAAAAATAGCCCCTCTGAATTCGTCGTAAAATTCAAATCTGTCGCGCACAAAATGAGGTCAAGAATTTGCTGACGTTGCGTGGATGTTGATATTACACGAACCACTGTGTGGATCAAGTCCATTTTAATGTTTGTATTAAGCTAGTGATGCAGAGGGGAAAATGATACCAAAATCAACACGATCCATAGTATTCCTTTTGCAGTCCGCTACGGAGATTGACTGGGTCCCGATATGTCTGGTCGCCGAAGTGGAGTCTGTGTAAGAGTCTAGTCGCTGTGATGACGTAATAAGATGGCCGGTCAATACATTAGAGGTGTGTTCTCGTAGAAGCCACGCCTCTATTTTTACATTGCGCTATTGTGTGTAATTGTAGTGTGATAACTGCAATCTATAAATACGTTTCCAGTACATTTATAGATGCAGGTTCTACACTACAATTGCAAATGTCATACGTACACAAATCCACTCACCTACAAGTTGTATACTTTTCTCGGCTTCAATGACGCAAACTCACGAATTGCACCGTCATACCTTACAGAATTTGCTACAATAGATAATAAATACTTAAGTTCGATAAGCGGTCTTGGTCTATTGTGCAAGCAGTGGAACGAAGAACATTCTTTATAAACTGAACCAACCGTTACTGGTAATGGTGAAAACATCTGTAACGTAATGTCGATGGAATGAGAATATATTAGCTCTAAGAAGGTTACATGATACTCTATAAACACATTTACCACCACATAAGCTGCCATTGGGTGAATTCAGCTTTAGATTTGCCTCGCCTATCTCTACGCTCTGCCTGTCCTGGGACAATCGACCTCTGCACTCTCTGGATTATAGAGGCAAGCTGTTGAATATTTTGAAACTGATGGCAGCAACAGCGCCCAGTCAAATTTGTTTCAAAATATTCAGCAGAGTGTTTATTAAATAGTAAAGACAGACAATTCGTACGAAAGCGCTTAGTCCATCGTCAATTAAGCGTTCGTGAAGAACTTAGCTACGACATGTATGACATAGTTGATTAGGACTTCAGCCTACATGTGACACAGTTGATTATGACGTCATATGATTGACTGGGAAACTAGATTCATTATTTTTCGCTGAAAACTCGACAGCATTACGATCTGTAGAGCATTTCAAACAAAGATCTCTTGCACATTCCACAGGCACGTCCGCTAAAGATTTGCCATTCAGAAATGAAAAAAATATATGACACTTCTGACATATGTTCAAACCGCAGTTGACGAATTGTTATAATAATGTCAAATACGGTGTTATATTCTCTTTCAAACCATTTCTGAGAACATACATTTTACCATTTGACTCCGTTTTCAGTGAAATATGGGTCGATGCCAAATTGCTTTGCAGTGTTCTTCGCTAGGGCTTCATGGTTCAATACTAATACAAGTATCGATATCAATTTCCACACCGGTATACCTTTAATATCTATATTTTTGCGATGAGCAAAAAAACATGGAATGGAGTAGTATGATATATCAGGGATCACAAAATAGTCGCTGAAATTTACAATATTTACAATAAAACCAATAAATTAGATAAATCCCGCTATTAGACAATAAATTATAACTGTTTTCAGTTAAATCCTGCTCTAAAATGGCTTAAAATCCCTCAAAATCTGCCCTACAAATCATTCTAATTAACCACGAAATTGCAACCATTTCCACGGCATTGAGCAGAGAGCGCTTTTTAAAAGCACATGTATGGAGATCGTAAGATAACCAGAAGTGATAATCTCGTCCCAGATAAACTCGCTCCGAAACGACTTTGCGAACAACTAAACCTGTTGATATTTGACTTGCATAGATCTCTGTTTTATCCATTTTCAAGGATATATGCATTAGTATACGTCAGAGAAATAAATAGTTTCCAGGAAAAAACGTGTGCCGTGCCTTTTAGGACGAATTTTCAATGAGACGAAAAAACCCCGAAATCGTGGAAATAACCAACAAAATCTCATCGCATGTGTACAACTTGGCCATTCATTATACCAGTACTAATTAGACCAACTCGTTTCACTTCCGTTACACCGTAGCTGTCAACTCTTTTTTATCTATCGATATCAAGCAACCTGCGTACATAAGAAGGAAATACAGCTCTCGGTGTTGAGAATTTGGTCTCATATCGCCGGTTCCTCTTTACTTGGGCAGTTGTAGTAATTGATGGGGTAAAATATTATGATGCAAAATATTGATTTGAAATTATGATTTTTTAGCGAAAAACAAGATGCACTTATAAGAATATCCGCTGTTTCAATTATACTGTTCACCGTTATTGCACATTTCTGTAATCGATGCCATTAAATGATTCAACATTTAGACAGTATCTCTTCCATTTCTTCCAGTACACGACGTACGTCCTCTATTCGTTGTTTATGTGATGACACTGCTTTCCTTTTGGCAGACCATCTCGTAACTGAGAGATGTAGTGGCATAGACTGCATTACAGTAGGATGCGAACTACAAAAGCACCTTTTATGACGATTAGACTCAGTGGCCCGTTGAAGTTGTAGCTATTCCCCGCCCATCTGCGGCTACGCTCCACCCACACCACGCTCGTGTTGAGATCGATCGATCTCTGAACTCTATGACTATCAATTTCCAGAAAACTATACAAGATAAGCTGTTAAATATTTTGAAACTAATTTGACTGGGTGCTGTTCCTGCCTATGGCAGCAACGGCACCCAGTCAAATTAGTTTCAAAATAGTCAACATAATGTTTATGAAATGGTAAAAACATACAATTCATACAACGTGCCGGATTATTAAGTGTTAATGACGGACTATAGAGAATCATTCATGATGACAGCCTACACGGCAAGTAGCTGATTATGACGTCATATGATTGATGGATACACTTGGAAAAGTCCATTCGTCCTTGATCTGTTGTAATAATAAGCCCAGCAGATCAAGATACCATTAATTATATTGACGTCATTGATATAACTGATGCCCAAAACTACTGGTCATTGCATAAACGCTTAACCTTAAACCGAAGCATGAAATCGGATGTCTATGGTCATACAGCTTCCATTATGAATGGTCATGAATCAGAGGAGATTTCTCATAATCAATATCCTATGATATTCTACTCTTCAATATCTTGGCCCTATTTATGAAATAGTGATCCGTATTAGTACGGATATTGAACTTACGCCTACGTATGGATCAAAAAGATTGATTTGGCTAGAAGAAAAGTAATCAAAGGCAGATTTAAAAATATTACTAATTCATTCATTCTTTGCCCCTTGTTGGAAATTTGAAAGGAACAATATTAATTTATAAATTTTGGATTTCATGTAAAGATTATATGAACAGCTTTACATATCTGCGGACTAGAATATTTTATAATCGCATATGATTTTAGTCGATCATTAATAGTAATGAAATGACCCGGCAACGAATTTCCAAGGATCTATTGGATCAAACTCAATGGTAAAAAGACAAATGACCTCTATTGAGTCTAGCTATAGGATGACCAATACTAACTATTAGGACATTTGGTTCTCACATTAAATCGACGCCATTTTATGTTTAAGTTTAACAACGCATCCTTGACGCGAGAACAACACATGCGATCTTTTAAGTTTCAAGAAACGCGATAGATCGTGTTTCTACCTATGTCTTTCTTAGAGGTATTACATAATTTAATAACAAGAAATAATTTAAATTATGATAATCGATGTAATTGCCTTACATAATAGGTGACAATCAAGATAAAATGACGAACCGATACATCAGTTGATATTGAAGAGACCTGATTGCTGTTGTTGCTATGAACGTTCAGTTGATGTCGCTGACCACGATTGTAATATAAGGAACACGAATATTTAACGAACTTTGCGGGTGTATCCTACCGCCCGCACGGAATGTGAGATCCTGATTCGAAAGACATGATTATTGAAGAGATCGTGGTTTATCCGGAAAACAGTCCTTAACCTCCCCCCCCCCCCTCCCCACCGCCTGTGTCAACAGCACTTCAAGGCGCACAACATATACGTATACCAATTAATCTTTCAATGCGCAAGTCTTCAAGAAAATTAAAACAATTTTTACCAGTGGAATTTACATAAAAGCCTTCTGTTGACATGCAAACGGAAATTTCCCAAGCCCACGGCAGATATATTTTGACGGGATTGACAAGTAAATAGTTAACGGTTGGGAAAAGCAAAATGCTCACTTACTCAGTGTCCATTTACAAGCCATGTTGAAATTTTATCATTAGATGACTGGCTCGGTAAGCGAGCCAGTCAGTCCAATGATAGATTTTCAAAAATAGTCTTCTCATGGCATGCCCATGGCAGAGGATGATTTTGGCTAAATGGTTAAGTTGTTGCTGTCATATACATACACACGGAGCATATTGTCACGAACTGGCATGTGTGGTGGATAATGGATGAATCCGATATGGCTTTCAAAAATATGACGTCATAATCAATTACGTATAGTCTGACCTCACAATCAAAATGCATAATGCATGATATATATAGTTCTATCATGAACAGTCAAATGTCTGCCAGGTGTACGAATTTTATGGTATTGATGGATTTACTATTTCATAAACGTTCTGTTGAATATGCCAGCAACAGCGCCCAGTCCAATTAGATTCAAGTTATTCAACAGAATGTTTGTTAAAAAGTAAATCCGTCAAAGCCATACAATTCGTACACACCTGACTTTATTGAATGGTGCGTATTTTGAAACTGGTTTGACTGGCAGCATCCGCTGTCTAATGGCAGCTGCAGTTTTCTGACAAATTAGCTTCCGAATGTTCAGAGGAATCTTATATCTGGTCGTGTGCGTGCGTGCGTGCGTGTGTGCGTGCGTGCGTGCGCGCGTGCGCGCGTGCGTGCGTACGTGTGTGGGGCCAATGGTGGTTATATTGAGGTCCTTAATCTTAATCATGTAGTAATACTTATTAAACGTTTCATATGTTATTTAATGGTCAAGATTTTACAAGAAAATTACAATTCTTGCAGGCCAAGAAGAATATGTGTTTGGAAATTTTACAAAAATAGGTCTCTGACCATCAGAGACGGAATGATAAAGAAAATTCAAGTTTTCGCTAGGCCAGTGTCTATCTACAGGTCGAGAGAAGAGCCAGTCATTCCAGTGGGAAATTTTCAAAAATACTCTTCTCTCCACCTGCAAATAGGCAGTCCTGGAGACACTGTAGAGGCCGCCTTGGCCGGTTTGACCATTATAACTACGAGTTGACACAACAGGGGTTAATTGTATGCATTTACTGTTGTCACAATCTACAGATTTCATCCTGAGATATCGGCAAGACTGAACATAATCAGATCTAGAAACATGGGTCGTAGAGTTGCAGTTGTAAGTATAAACACAAACCGCCAGAGATTACAGAGATTCGCCCTCACATTTAAGCCACATTGTACGGATTTTTCAGATTTTTTGAAATATTTTCTGATCACGCGCAGCGTTGTGAAATCCTAATGTGGATGACATCGAACGGGTAGTTTCTGATATTTCCATAAATCCATAATTTTCTCGGTACAATCCAGGCTTTTATCTCGATTACGGCTCCAGCCTGGAAATCTGAGGCAGGTTCCTTCGCTGTATTAAAATTTCCGTCAAATCGGATCAGAGGTTTTTTAGATACATAGATTAGATACAGCTCCGGCTGAACACACACGTGCTCGCACGCACGCACGCACGCACGCACGCACTCACACGCACACGCATACACGCACTCAATATCATTTCCCCTTACTAGGTATTTAAGGTATTTAAAGCGTTCATGTTTCTGACATACACAACTTCGCTCACGCAAAACACGGATACACCCATATTACACACAATACAGCACAGAAATGCCCTCCAATCTAATTATGTTAAAAATATTCATCGTGTTTCAGAATTCAAGACTCAATATTATTTATTTGTTTCTCGAATACCAATTTACATACTTAGAGTACACTCATTACAGATTATCTGTCTATAATGACTACTGGTCATAAATCCCTTAAAAATATAGGCATATACCCAAGTCAGTAACAATTTGTCGTTAGAGATCACTTGATGACGCATACTGTGTCCATTAAAGTGACCGCATACGAGAAATTGTATCTCCTTTTTTTATCTTAAACGAAATAATCTCCAAGAACACATCATCTCGTTGGGGAAATCGCCAGAGTGTTTCTCGCCTATCCTTGAATATTTGTGGAGAATATCGCCTCAGATGTATTTATAATTATCATCTGAGCAATTATATGATCATCTTACGGCCATGTGCCTATAGATCGTAAGACTATATTTAAAATCGCTATGGTAATTTAAACCCTCATATCTATGGAGTTTGCATCTATTGCTATCTTCTCCCTCGTATTCGGTGATTTTATAGACTGGCTTACAGTGCGGGCGAATAGAGGAATCACGTTTCCCAGCCAATGATATGGCGTCATAATCAACGTCACGTGTAGGTTAACGTCATAATAAATTACGTCAGAACGACGTGATTTAGTCCGTCATAAACACTTAAAAGGCTGTCAAGTTGTACGAATTGTAGGGCTTTAGTATTTAATAAACAAGCTGTTGAAAACTTTGAAACTAATTTGAGTGGGTGTTGTTGTTGCCGTAAGCAGCGACAGCAACCAGTAAAATCAGTTTAAAATATTCAACAGCTTACCAGGAAAGTATTCTGGAATACTAATCGATCCCAAAACGGGCAATGCGTAGGTGGAGCTTAGCTAGAGATGGGCGGGACATGGCTCAAACTGGATTCCTTTATTCTTCTCTATATTACCCTCAGGTTACCGGGAGCAATAAGGGGATCGGCTTTGCCATTGTCCGGGCATTGTGCAAGAAGTTTGATGGTGACGTCATTCTTACAGGTAAAATTAAATGACGAGGTATCTGTGATAGATTATAGGAACAAAATAGACATCCACATACCTTCACTATGGGGCGAGTTGTCAACCGCCCGTGATACTCTATATAATGCATAGTAGAGAAGACTGTCAAATAAAAATATATCTTTAATTCACCTTTCCCGCTTAAGGAAGGATATATGAAGGATTAGCCAAGAACAAATATTGTTTTAATGGTACAATTTTTAGTCGTTTTTTGTGTTTGATCGAATTCTCGTAGATGATTTTTTTAAATTCAATTTTTAATACCTGACCCTCTGCCATGTTCTCCAGACTGTATAAGAAAATACATATTAAAAGTCACATTACTCATCACACACAAGGCTATATGTACATTAAAACTTATTTTATATAAAGAGCTGGGTTTGTACTTTAAAATGGTATTTAAAGATTGAAAATGTACTTTGTAGGCAACTCAGAGTAGAATAATCTATGTAAAAAAACAACACTGAACCCAATTTTTCAGAAGAATAAGAAAAAGAGTGAGAGTCCAAATGCTTTATTTACACATATACGTTATTAATAAGTTATTGGCATGAGCAATGAACTATTCAAATGCGCAAGTGACATTATCTAACAACCGATCACGCACCTAGTCAATTCTACCAATAGCTGCAAGCAAACTTAAATGGAGAATCTCTTTATGAACGAATCCAAAACGGATTTCACCCACGTATACCTATCTACAAAGCATGAAACTAAAGAAATGATGTTCCACTTTGTGGTGGCGAACCATGGAGGAAAAGTAAGATCATGGGCTCCCTGCTGTGTAGTACTGCTGATATTTCTGTGCGTTGCGTTATGGGTAACATAGCTGTCCAGTCTTTCTGGAATCTATGCATTCGTAGATCAAAAATACCCTTGACAAAAATGACTACGTTTGTACAACGCAACCTGCGTATACTTGATGCTTTATAGCAGCTGGGCAGCTCCGAAAGCGGCTCTAGACAAACGTGATGCCAGCTAACGCAAATACCTACGCACCATCACTGGAAACCGATGCGATGGCCAGACAGAACAATTTCCAATGATGTACTATACAAGATGTGTAATGCATCGCCACTAAATCGTCCAGCAAAGATGGACATATCTTTGGGCATATGCTAGGATGTCAGAAGACACACATGTGCAGAGAGCTTTAGAATTCGCCCTACTGGGAGCCAGCAAATACAAATCCAGCGGAAGACGTCATTGCATAAATCTATTAAGCGTACTACGAGGTGACCTCAGGAAAGCAGGACTCGGTACACTAAAAGCAAGAATCGACCCGGGGAAGCTAAAGGTGTAGGCTGAGGACAAGACACAGTGGTCAAAAGCGAAGAAGGACTGATTGCATCTGTATGTTTCTATTACTACAGCTGCAGAATACAGTAATCATACATACGTTATTAGTGGTATACCTGGAAATAATTGCTACCCTACAACTAATGTTACACACTTAAAAAGTTTTGAAATGTGATAGCAGTTACCTTATATTAGAATGTAATTAGACATACAACATAATTATGATTAAGAAACAAACAAATCACTTTCAAATTGAAAATAAAATCATCGAGTTAACATAGTATTGATCAGGTCTTACTAGTTTCAGTCACAAGTATGTACTACACTACATATGTATCTTTTAGCATATGGTTTGTAGGCAACATGTAATTCGTAGGTAATATTGTATCAGTGTATATAATCCAAACTCAATCTAGCCTCAACATTCTATTAGGTTTTTTTTAATTGAATGACGATAAGACAGAAGCTCTCCTAATAGGTCCTGCAAATAGGCGTGTGAAGTCTCAAATAGATAGTGTAACTATCGGCTGCAGCTCAATTCAGGTGTCTAACTCTGTCAAAGATTTGGGTGTATGGCTAGACAGTGAGCTAACCATGGAAAACCATGTAAATTACCTATGTAAATCATGCTACTTGCAATTACGAAACATAAGTAGAATCAGGAAATTCCTAGCCAAAGAGGCCACCATCAAACTTGTGCTCATCAATAAACTGCAGGCAATTCAAAACACTGCTGCCAGGATTATTTCTCGCTGTCCCAAATATGCACGAATCTCTCCTATTTTGAAAGCTTTACACTGGTTACCGATCGAACAAAGAATTCGCTTCAAAATTCTTTGTCTGACGTACCAGTGTAGAGCGGGAACTGCTCCTTCATACCTTTTCGAACTAACAGTGCCATACATTCCTGGACGATCACTAAGATCTGAGAATAAAAATGAATTAAAGGTTCCTCCAACCCGTATGACATCCTATGGGCTAAAACATTTTCATACGCAGCTGCAATCGAATGGAACTTGCTTCCACTCGATGTTAAATCCTGTCCTACATTGACCTCGTTTAAGCGCAGACTGAAAACCATCCTTTTTAGCCAATGTCATCAAAACTGTTAACTTAAAATTTACGTTTTTTGTCGTTTTGCAAGCGCATTGAGCATGCCTTTAGCGTGGAGTTTTGCACCATATAACTGTACTATTATTACGTTTTAGAACATGTAATATGTGTTGCACTATAACTGTGTATAATAATCCTAACTCATTGTGATTTCTGTGATGCCATGTCTATTCCTATACTGATACTACAAGAAAATGTGCTCATGATAATAGTTATGCAGGAGAATAGTCAAGAGGGAATAGCCCATAACACCATGACTAGCCAATTATTCATTTTTTACACATTTACACTCTAAGTACATATGTGTTTCTTTAAAACATTATTTCACAAAAGATTCAAATTATTTTTAGCATATGTCAGCAACAAATGTTTTGTCCGCATCATTATTCTATACGTCTTCATATTGCATCATTTAAAAATCTATTCTAGGTTTCTTTAAAGGTGCATATTCACACCAAAACGATTGAAAATAAAATTGTTAAAATTGTATATTTTTATAAACTTAAATTATGTACCTATCTGTAATGAAACGAAATAAATGTTACCATATTATGATTCCATTCCATATAAATTAATATCAGTTTCTAAGTTGCAAAATTTAAATAGAGGCTCGTGCCTCTATTTCAATTTCGCAACTTAAAAAATGATATTAATTTATATGGAATGGAATCATCATATGTTAAAATTTATTTCGTCTCATTACATATAGGCCCACAGTTTAAGCCTCTAAAAGTGTATAATTTAAACAATTTTATTTTCAGAAATTTTACTGTGAATAAGTACCTTTAATTGCAAAATGTTGCATTCCTTTTAATTTACACTTGACTACAACTTAAATTATCTTTCTGTACTTCAGGAGTAACATCCCAAGGGTTGTTGATTTAACTGTTTTTGATTGTCAGTAATACTGTGCATAAAATAGTATTCTGAAGAACTGACAAATGGTCACTTTGTGGCCATTTATATTTACCTCCCGAATGCTTCATAAATGAAACATTGATATCAGTTTCAATTGGGTCTATATCTAGGACCATGCAAATATACTCCTTAGTTTCATACAGTGGGAGATGTTGATATGGCCATGGGAGTGCCGAAGTAGATGTACCTTGAGTAGCCACAATCTGTGTTATTAGCGCAGAATCGGGTTGACGAAGTACCGGACCCTCCGATAGCTTTTTACTTTGAGTGAAACATGTTGCTGACACATGCACACATTTTTCCATAATGGGTCCACCACACCAGCTTGAAATTGTTAGGTCAAATTTATCAAAGAGTGAAGAGCGACACATCCTAATCTGGGCATCCAGAAATAATTTCTTATCAAGACTGCTGTATGTGTCTGAGCTGTTCATTCGACCACTGTTCAAGGCATTCTTCTTATCCAGCTGCATTAAATTATTGTCTGGTTATAAGAAAAGGTTGACGTCTTCATTTTGAGATGGGCTATGTTCATAAGATCAGTTTAATATCTCTTTTTCATTAGGAACTTTCAGCTGATTTTCAAAATCCAATCCAGTAAATAGACAAAATGTGATGACTTCCTCCATTTTGGATGAGTGCTGGAAAATAAGCTAGACATAATCTTCCTATTTTCATAACAACACTGGTGAATGAGCATCTTATAGGCTGCCAACTCCATTAGTGAGTTGACAGACGTATAATTGGAGTACTCTGTCATCCTGCAGGACCGAATACCCCTTCTTTTGTGTTGTCGTCTTTCGCTTCAATGCCACCCTCAACTCTTTCAGTTTATTCTCCAGCGAGGCAATTCAACAACTCTTCTTGGTCAGATCAGTCATCCGATCTGAGAGACATTTCTCTCCTCATCTGACAACTGTGAATGTATAACAGTGCTTCATGACAGTGTTGCCATACCTCTCTGGGCTTAATTCATTGTATCGTCTACAATGCACATCAATTGGACATGGAGTGTGCACACGCTCACTCTCTCTCTCTCTCTCTCTCTCTCTCTCTCTCTCTCTATCTATCTATCTATCTATCTATCTATCCATTGCATAGCTAGACTAAGTAAGATATTTAACTAAATTAAGACTAAATAAGAGAGAGAGAGAGAGAGAGAGAGAGAGAGAGAGAGAGAGAGAGAGAGAGAGAGAGAGAGAGAGAGAGAGATAGAGAGAGATACGAGGGAGGGAGGGAGCGAGGGAGGGAGAGAGAGAGCGAGAGAGAGAGAGAGAGAGAGAGAGATATTTCAATTTCCTACTTACGTACCCGGAAAGCTCATAACAAAAAATCTGTGTATTTAATACATTATATCCTGTTCACTATTCCATATTTAATCTAAATCCTGTTCACTATTCCGTAATTAATCTAACTCGGTCCTGATTTTGCATGTGGCAGCAGCAACATCCAACAGCTAGCCACGTTAATCTTTAAAATACCGCCTTCCTGTATGGTTGTTCTTGTGTCACGCTTCATTGAATTTCGTTGTATTTTTATCCTTAGCACGAGATTCGGGACGTGGAGAACAGGCTATTAAGGATCTACAGAAGGAAGGGCTAAAACCAAAATTTCATCAACTCGACATTAACACTAAATCCAGTACAGAAGCGCTGAAGAAGCATCTAGTGGACACGTATGGTGGGCTAGACATTCTCATTAACAATGCTGCTATTGCATATCCGGTTAGTTAAAGGGACGCTAACCCCATCTCAAATGTTATACAGCACCGGCATATTATGGTTTATAGATTCCATTTCATTCATATCCTGTCACGTTTCCTGATCCGTATCAGAATTATCTGCTTTGTAACATCGCGCAAATGTTGAACAGCGATCGCCACCATTTTGTCTCCTCAAGCGATAACGCGTGATATCATGTAAGTGCCAATGCATTAGATTCTTTATTATGTAACACTCATGTCGTTTAATATTTTGAAACTAAATTGACTGGAAGTTGTAGCTGCCTATGGCAGCAACAACTTCCAGTCAAATTAGTTTCAAAATATTCAACAGCTTATCTGTAGGATTGTTTTTATACCACATTGCCAAACTATAGCTGGCACAACTATGACTGAGTGTATATCCCAAGGCAGACACACTAAGCTTTTTCGGATTGGTTGAAAAGTAAATCATGACAGCCGGCGTGGGCTGTAGAAATCTACCAACATTTAGCTACTAAATCATGAATATCTTTCTTTGACGGGATGATAAAAGGTTTAAAATTACCTGCATAGTTTAGAAGTGGACTATTAGATCATCTGTATAGATATCATGAGATGAGGTTAGTTATACTTTAAATTTGTTTGATAATCTGAGTAGCTACAAAGCTAAGTCAATTCAAGGGAATTCCAATTTCATAAGCAATTTATCACCCAAGTTAGAAAAGACGTCTAAGACTAGCTTCATTGACGCTTAAATTTAACGCTAACGTATCTGACGTCATAATCAAATACACCACTTGTTAGATGACGTCACATAGAAAGTGACTTAGGCCGAAAGGTAAAGTAAATTCATTAATGGCATACACTCGAGACTAGCTCTGTTCTGATTAATCGATTTGATCGATGATTAATTGGTTTGCATGTTCAACCAACCGATAGATCATGATTTCAGAAGTCGATGCTGGTTATTTATAAATTGACTTTATTGATATATTTTAACTGATTAAGCTAGAAAACGGATACTTTTTGGAAAAGAATTTACATTTAATTGTTACAACTATATAGTATCACTCCTTAGTCTAAGACATTAATTCTTCCAACACTGAAATAGTACGTTAATTTCAAAGCAACCATACCAATAGCATGTTGAATATTTTGAAACTTATTTGACTGGAAGCTGTTGCTGCCTAAGGCAGCAACAGCTTCCAGTCAAATTAGTTTCAAAATATTCAACAGATTATCTTTTAAATTATTAAGAATCGGTCATACCTGCGACTTGGTTTGAAAGGGGTAATTATCCTTGAACTTGCTAAAATTACTGCATTCAAAATGGATACAAATGAGAACCTGTTATGACCAATCATTAATTGATCATCGGTTAGTATATAAAACCAATCATCGATCACAAAAATAGTACCAATTCCCAACACTACTCGAGACAGCTTCGTGACGGACCATTGCCAGTTTCATAACGAGCCTACGTTATTCTGATTGTGACTTCTTCAGCTAACAAGTGGCGTATTTGATTATGACGTCACTAGAGTGACAGGTCGAACCCCTACAGTCGCCGTAGGAATATCTACTGTCTACCACCTAGCGATACTAAGTCTGCCTACAGCTATTACAGAATACAATTGATGAATCCAATATACTGATCAATAATATGAGGTTGTAATCAACAACGTCACATGTAGTATGACGTCATAATCAATTACGTCATGAATAACGCGATTTTGTCTGTCATAAATGCTTAATACTCCATCAAGTTGTACGAATTGTAAATTTGTTTTACTATTTAATACACATTCTGTTGAATATTTTGAAACTAATATGACTGGGCGATGTTGCTGTCATAGGCAGCAAAATCATCAAGTCAAATTAGTTCCAAAATATTCAACAGCTTACTTGAGAGTTTATAGTTTTCTGGAAATTGAGATTCAGGGGGTGCATGGATCGATCGATCCCAACACAAACAACGCGTCGGTGGAGCTTAGATAGAGATGGGCGGGGAATAGCTAAAATTGGAGTCATCCATTATCACTGTAGTGAACTACTGTACAGGCTGTCCGGCATATAGCAGGCACCTGCTTATGGGACCACCTGTCTTAAAGAACCACCATAACGCCTCCCATAAGCTGGTGAATGCCATACACATATTGTAATCACAAGTAAGAATGATATATGTCTATATCCCATACTTCTGGAGAGGTAACTAATTTGTCCTTATTATATATCCCATACGTTTAACACCCCTTTTGTCAACGTGTGGTTTATAATGATAATACCGGTCAATACTTCCTCTGCAGTTGTGTTTAGCACTGGCTATTTGCAGGCTATGGGAAGACTATTTTTTTGAAAATTTACCACTGGAATGACTGGCTCGGTTACGGAGCCAGTCATTCCAGTGATAAATTTTCAAAAATAGTCTTCTCTGGGCCGGCAAATGAACATTGACTAAACAAAAATTTTAATTTTCCTGATCATTAACCCTTTAATCGCCAAACCGGTTAAAAATACATATTAAAACCGGTTTTCCTAAATTCCAGTTATAAACTTAGGGCGTACAAAAACAGTCTTCTCTTGGACAGCAGATAGTCATTCAATGGGAAAAAATTTTAATTTGCTTGAAAACGCTTGACAAGATAAAAGGCTTAATTGATTAAAGTCGTCTTTCGAGCGCTTTGAGGCGCTGGTGACAAACGAAGGGTTAATAACATATTATTGTCTCTATTTGTCCTTCTCGTATCAACAACGCCTTAAAACGCTCAATACATCGGTTAATACTGCAAGGATCGAGAGTTCTCAAGAAAATCCTAAATTGTACAGGCCATGACAAAACTATTTTTGAAAATTAATTTACCACTGAAATTAAAAAAAAATCGTTTTCTGTTGTCTTCAAATGGAGGCTGTTTTTGGAAGTCATGTAAATTAAAACGTAAATGAGAAAGAGAAACTGTCCATTTTCAAGACCAAAGACGATTTTTTTTAGAAATGTTAATTTTTTTTTAAAACGTCCTCTCTTGTCCCGCCTATGGATATTTCTTAACACTACTTCAGATGTGGTTCTGACCAGCTTGACCATTAACCCTTTCACGACGAAGCGGCCAAAACCGGCCTCTGTAGTGGTCATGGGGAATGTCCATTTACAGGCCAAGAGAAGACTATTTTTGAAAATGTACCACATGAATGTTCGATAAACGAGCCAGTCATTCCAGTAGTAAAATTTCAAAAAATAGTCTTCTCTTGGCCTGTAAATGGACATTCAATAAGTAAATATTTTAAATTGTTTGAACAAATTTAGTCATTAAAG
>CM067365.1:67278596-67406096 GCA_034401795.1 Chaetoderma sp. LZ-2023a
CCTTCCCTCCCTCCTTCCCTCCCTCCTTCCCCCCTCCCTCCCTCACTCACTCATTCACTCGCTCGCTCGCTCCCTCGCTCGCTCGCTCGCTCGCTCACTCACTCAGTCACTCACTCCACCCATCCCTCCCCTCCCCATTTGTCCCTCCCTTCCTACCCCCTCGCTCCCGCCCTACCCCCCCCCCCCCTCACTCACTCCCTCTCCCCCGCCCTCTCCCTCCCTCTCCCTCCCCTTTGTAGGTGCGTTAGAATTGATATCAATGTAGTGACTCACTAACCAATTTGGCTTGTTTGTAACCCACACAGGACGGTGAAGAGACATACACCGATTTATTATCGGCGCGTCCATTTGATCAAATGAAGTGACTGACATTGAGTAGAATTCGCCTGTTATTGGGTTACCTTCATAAACAATTTAAATAATTCTCACATTTATTTAAGAAATGTTAAGCCATTTAAAAGTGTGATATTGACATATGGGCTATTTCGCTCTTTACAGCCACACCGAAATCAAATTTGTTTATGGCTCATGCGCCGCTTAAAAATATGTGTGCCAATACTAACTTGTCATAGGGCCTATGGGACTGCGCCATTGAGAAAAGAGCGCGCCAATAACAAATTGCTATATGGGTCTTCGCCAATTACAAGCTGGCGCGCAGATAACAAATTGTATATGGGCCAAACCGGTGCGCAGATAATAGATATTATTATTATTAGTATAATTGTGATACAGATACGGGAATGTGACAGGATGTATAAAACCTCATCTACCTGTGTAATATAAGATCTGTGATGAGATTAGCGTCCATTTCACTTATATTTATATCTGCAGAGTTGTGAACGTATCCAGTTTGGGAGCGCAGTATGTTGTCAATATATGTAGTCCGGCTGTTAAAGAGAGAATTCTGTCAACCAACTCTATTCCTGCCCTAGATAAGCTTATGAATGATTATGAAAAGTGAGTATCTTATAGTAGTAGTAGTAGTAGTAGTAGTAGTAGTAGTAGTAGTAGTAGTAGTAGTAGTAGCAGCAGTAGTAGTAGTAGTGGTAGTAGTAGTAGTAGTAGTAGTAGTAGTGGTAGTAGTAGTAGTAGTAGTAGTAGTAGTAGTAGTAGTAGTAGTAGTAGTAGTAGTAGTAGTAGTAGTAGTAGTAGTAGTAGTAGTAGTAGTAGTAGTAGTAGTAGTAGTAGTAGTCGAAGTGTACGCACGAATTTATTTAGCTCTGCAATTGCTGCCAAAATTTGCTAGTTTCTAGCGCTTTTGTAGATAAACTTTGTACACATATTTCGTATTAGTATTTCCTTTCAAACTTTATGTTTAATTGGTAAATTCTTGTGTTGGTTGGAGCGGATTTTGTGTCTACATTTTCATAAGGCACTCGTCTTAGCTGGCGGTTTCCGCCATTGACTAGGTCTCATCTTACTGTGGTCAATGCAATACACTTCTCCCCGCGCCAGTATGCTATTTCTATAGTGTGTTGGCTAGCTCATTATATTTGGCAAGATCGCTTGCGTGAGTAGATTTAATTCCTTTGTCATTTGTAAGCGCAAGCCTAGTACTTTGATTATATAAATCTTTATAGTCAGATGGCTGTCCCCGGTCAACTCGAACAGACTAACAAATATATGACTGTAATATGTTAGCATGCATTAGGAAACCACTTTAATCGGTTAGGGGTTAATGAACCACTTAATAAGTGGTTCAAACTGACAAATGTACGACTGCATTCTCTATTCGTATGTTTGTTGATAGAAGTCAGGGTTTCCAAAGGGGGACACTATTTATTTAGTGTTTAGCTCTTCCCCCGACGTCTTGGTGTTATATATTTATATATTTGTATCGTATATTGTAGTAGTATGGGTTTCCTCTTTTTATAAAACACCATGGCAACCTATAAGGGTGCCCTAAGCCTTAAAATAACAACTAAGGGGTGGGGTGTCACGGCTATCGACGTGCATTATGGGTTAAACGACGTCGTTGGCGCGGGACCTGCTGCTTTGCAGGGGCTTATCAATGTTCATAAAACTGTATGGAATGTAACAGTGTCAAACGAGGGGGTCAAGGAAAAGCTTCTAGAAGATGTCCTTATTGTAAAAGGCGAAGTTTGTAACGTAGAGGAAATCGAGTCAGACAGGTTGCTAGTGAAGATGAAAGTTCCACTAGAAATTTCAGATGACAGAATCATGAATAAACTCAAAGTGCAAGAGATTGAACGGGAAACGTATCCCTTTGACAGAACGATAGAAAACGGGGTAAGACGTATCTGGTTTGATAAAGTGGATAGCCCTTTACCAAGCAGATTGACGCTTGATGGCAGCTTTGTCCTGCCCTTGTGGTATAGAGGGCAAATTAAAGAATGCCGGATCTGCCTAAGTACTGACCATTTGGCAACAGATTGTCCCAATCGAAACAAATGTTTTCTCTGTTGTTCAGTTGACCATTTTAAATTGCGTTGTCCAAGAAATCAAAACAAGCCCTCAGTATCAGGAGATAATCGCCCATTAAAGGATGCAATTGAGTCAAATGCTTCTGAAGCAATCGCTACGGAAGCTGTTGTTGTGGTTCATGCCACTGAAAATGACACAAGAAAATCATCAAATCCTGTTAAAGTAACTGCAGTTGATGAAATTCAAGTATTATAGGAGGGTATAACCTTAAGTCAAGAAAACAATCAAAATGCAGTGGAGCCAAACGTGGCTGTAAAAGACACGCTGAAAAATGATGATCTTACAGAAGAGCCAGTTTACAATTCCTGAGAAGATGAATTAAAATTAGGACAGGATAAGTTTAGGACTCAGAAGACGGAAAGTTCAGTCGATTTTCCGCTAAGCCCACTTGATTTAAGTCAGCTTGAAGATATGGTAAATGACGCTCCTGCTAAATGTAACTTAAGTAGCAATAAGCGTCATAAAGAAGACAATAGCTCAGAATCTGAGATTGAAGTAAATTATATGGATGATGATACAATGTCAGTTGCAGAATCAGATGTGTCCATCCAAACGCAAAGTTCACAGAGGAAAGATGAAATGGTAATGTACCGATCAGAAGGGGGTGAAGTGTTAGTGTCATATGTAACGGCGAGAGGCGTGAAATATCGTCTACTGCGCCATGATTCTGATATTTCCAAATATAAATATTTGTCTGTGGTAGAACTAGGAAACATTGAATTCGCAGGAAATTTAGGTAAATGGTCTAAGAAACGAGCTAAAAACCCAAATCAAGTTAATCTAATGATGGCGGTTGTAAACATCTTTTTAGAAATTATGAGTATCTGCACCATCAATTGCAGAGGATTAAATACCGAATTCAAGCAGCACCACTTGCTTGAAGAATTAGCAAATGAGAGAGAGTTGATATTGCTTTTCTACAAGAGACCAAAATTTAAAAAACTGAAGAGCATGAATCTCTCAAAGATATTTCAAAAGGGCAGATTTTTTATTCTTTATCACACGATAATAGTGCGGGAGTGGCCATTCTTATCCTGCCCCGCTGTCTCAACTATGTTGACGTCATATCCTCGTCATCAGATACAAATGGACGATGGATTTGTGTATCAATTGATGTACTAAACACAAGTTTAAATTTGATGTGCCTTTATGCACCTACCTCTCATCAATTGCGCGGTGAATTTCTAAATAATGTTTCCACAATAATTCAAGACAGAACTCCTGAAAACCTAATTATGGGCGGTGACTTTAATTGCATATTAGATGAGGCTAAAGACAGAAACTCTAGGTCTAATTTTAATGAAACATCGCATAATATTTTGAAACACATTTGTGAAAATAAAAGCTTGGTAGAAACTTATCGGAATGAAAATCCAGAAGGCCGGGAATTTACTTGGTTTTCAACTGATGGATGGTTAGCTTCAAGGTTAGACAGGATCTATGTAGAACGATCACTGAAAGGTTACATGTGTAAAACTAACATCAAACCAGTAACTTTCTCTGATCATAATATGTTTTCCATCACACTAGACAATGCTGACTGGGTCAAACGAGGAGATGGATTTTGGAAACTTAATGTAGCATTGCTACGAGATAGTTGTTATCGCAAATGTGTGGACAGTTGGTGGAGGCATTGGGATGGAAGAAGAGGTTCGTATGAATGTATACCAGACTGGTGGGAAGATGCTAAATCAGACCGGAAATATATTTCAAGGCAGTATTCCATCAGGAAAGCACGAGAAATACTAAAGCGTAAAAAGGCGCTTCAGCGGTCGTAGCGTAAAATTAATAAGAAAATTAATGATGGGGAATATAATTATTACGAACTATTAGTTACATTAAAAGGTAGACTAAATGAAATAGAGCAATATCAGTTTGATGGCGCCAAAATAGGGTCAAGAGCACAAATGCACACCGAGGGTGAAAAGCCTACACGTTACTTTTGTAACTTGGAAAAAGCAAGAGGTATAGAGAATTTAATGCGCTCATTGAAGACTAATGATGGAGTATCAGTGTGCTCAAATGCAGAAATGATGGAAACAGCATCCGAATTTTTACAAATCATTGTATAAATCTGAGGGAAGCGATGAAACTGCAACTAGAGATGTTTTAGCTAATATAACGAAAAGACTTCCAGATTCATGTCGCGAAAGCTGTGACCAATCAATAACAATTGCTGATTTGACAAAATCCCTCAAAGGTATGAAGTTAGAACCGTCTCCTGGATGCGACGGACTTCCAGTTGAATTTTATCAAACATTCTGGCACATATTTGGGCCAGTATTAGAAGAAATAGCAACCTGCATTTTTAAGCAAGGGCATCTCCCTCCATTGATGGTCCAAGCATATGTTCGACTTATATACAAGAGGGGTGACAGAAATAAAATACAGAATTATAGACCAATCTCTCTCAAACCTGCTCTGTGCCAGGAAGATCAATATTAAACAACGGTTTGCTTATACGGGACCTTATTCAATTAGTTGAAAAGGATTGTATTTCAGCAGCAATAATAGCACTTGATAACGAGAAGGCGTTTGACAGACTAGAATGTGATGTCTTGTTTAAGTCTTTAGACCATATTGGCTTTGGTTCAAGATTTATTAAATGGGTAAATATTTTATATACTGATATAACAAGTTGCTATTTAGTAAACAATCAGCTATCCGAACCTGTAGTGTTGGAACAAGGGGTCAGACAGGCTTGCTCACTGTCCCCGCTTCTATTCGTCATAAAATAAGGAATCGTTGAGGGCCACGTGAAGCAACGCAATGACTTTCAAGGAATATGTATACGTCGCGTAGAAAGGCCACTAAAGGTTTCTCAATATGCAGATGATACGACTGTGTTTGCGGGTCAAAATACGGATTTTAGAATTTTAAATTGAGTATTAACAGATTTTCAAAAGGCATCAGGGCTTAAAGTCAATAAAGACAAATCTAATGGCTTATTTTTGGGCGATTGGAATGGCAGAACTGACAATGTGATCGATATTAACTGGTCAAATGATGTCATACAAATTTTGGGTATTTACTTTAGTAGAGAACAAAATGTATTACTAAACTGGGAAGAAAGGCTATCCAAGCTAAAGTGTGCATTACTAAATTGGAAACGACGTCGCCTAACTCTCTTTGGCAGGACATTTGTCCGTAATAATTTAATTTTATCTGGACTGTGGTATACCGCTTCTGTAGTTCATATGCCCAAATCAGTAGAGTCAAAGATCAACACGTTACTTTTGTCCTTCTTTTGTGATGACAAAGCTCATTTAGTATCACAGTCAATCCTCACCAATGAAAAGCATGCCGGAGGCCTGGATTTGGTTAATGTTTCAGCAAAGTGTGCTTCTTCAACATTGAAATTCTTGAATAAGTTACTCACTTCAAACTCGTCTTGGTCAAGTGTTTCAAGGGCACATCTCCAAAGGTACGTAGACCCATTTCCAGTACAATGTTTATTTATGTGCAATAAACTGCCACCTAATCATCAAAAGACACCAAATGTATATAAAGAACAGCTCGAAGACTTAAAATATTTACACGATCAATGCCACAACCCAATTGTTGGGAAGATGCCTTAGAGCAACGTCTTTGGGGCAACGAGTTGATTCGTGATAATGATAATGTATTACATTTGCGCTCTATGGCCAAAAATAGTATTCAGTATTTACGTGAATTGGTAAATCCGAAATCTCGTAAATGGATTGCGATGCAAGATGTAGCAAGAATAACATCAATGAGATATATTGATGCTCGGCGCTTATTTGTTAGAATAAAGAATGCACTACCTGCTGTATTGTTCAAATTGCCGAAAGCACGTGGCAACATTGATATGCTGCAACCAACATTAGTATTTGTTATAAAATCCAACATGGCGTCTAGAGACTGGTATAGAATTCTAATGCAAAGTCGGAGACATACTCCTATTGTGGTTAGGCATTGGAACAATTTAGGATGCGCGCCAAAGAACTGGAAAATGCATGGAAAGCAATACATTTACATTGTCTACGGGACCTGGCATCGCGATTACTCCATCGATGGCTATGGGTCGACGATCTTACTTATATGTGTAAAATAACAAGTACAGATCGGTGCTTAGTATGTAATACTGAGGAGGAAACGATAGACCATCTATTTACTCAGTGTCGCATAAATACAGGCTTTTGGGTATGTATCAATATTCTCCTTGCTAAATTTGGAACCAAATATGTGAATTTAGTGGCTGAACCAATTTTGTTCAAAGATTGCTCAACTATCGGACGAATCATTAATAGCAAGGAGAAAGAATTGTTAATAACCCTGCTATCTGTAGGAGTGTGGGCCATCTGAAAGCATCGCTGTTCAGAGGCCAGAGATAAAACCGGCAACAACCATCAAAGAGCCATACAAGCTATATTTCGATCATTGTTGATAAACCGCATTCATTGTGAATTTTACAGGCTAGTAGAACATGGGAGAGAAAGTAGATTTAAAGACGTATGGTGCAAAACTGGCTTAGTATCAATTGAATACGGATGTCTAAAAATATCAGAAGTGGAACTTGTATAAGCTTGTATAAGCTAGCACACTCGCTGCTTGCTGTATATTGATAAATGCTATTTTAATTTAATTTATTTGCCTTTATTTTAAAATTGTAATGCCTTAGGAGACTCTAATCCTGACGAATATCCTAACCTTGGGAATCAATATATTTAAATATCAAATGAGCATTATGACAATATTCTGGAGGTGATCCGATTTTCAAGTTAACAGAGTGTGATATCTTACAATTAGCTTCCTGTTGTAAATGTTTACTGTAGGTGTATTTGTTCCAGGGTAATTTGCAAAAATGAGTACATTTAGAATGTGAACCCAAAGCGCCATCAATGTAGTCATAGTTTGTATACTTTTGCTTTGTGCATTATATTACATAAAGGCTACTACGTCCGCCGGGCATTTAAGAATCGGCTAACTGGCGTCAATGAGTGACTTTTTGTTACTTATTGACGAGTCACCTCGCCACTTGTTGGCGAGCTGCACTCGCCATTTGGCCCTACTACTATACGGTGTGCTACGTTAAACTGCATATGAGCCACTTAGCCTGCCGGTCATGAATCGTCTCAATGGCGTCAATGAGTAGCAGTAGCTTACTGGTAATTATTGATGAGTCGCTTTACCACTTGTTGGTTAACTATGCTCGCCATTTAGGCCTACTACTACACGGTGTGTAAAGAGTAATGGCTTTGTTGAATTATGTTATGTTATCAGCTCTTTATTAATTGTGTTTTCTATGTGGTTATGCCACGATTGTGGGATATGATAATAGAGTATTTTAGCTTGCACTGTTTTGATATGTTAGGTTTGTAGTGTTATTCTATTAATAAAGCCTGCTATTTCATCCGATTTTTTATGGGACATTGCAAGCCTTTTTAAAGGAGTTCCTCCGTGAAGTGTAACCGACTGCATCAGCGTCGGATTTTCATTTTTTTTAAAGTAGTAGTAGTAGTAGTAGTAGTAGTAGTAGTAGTAGTAGTAGTAGTAGTAGTAGTAGTAGTAGTAGTAGTCTTTCCTGATGTTCTTGTCTTCCTCAGAGAAGCAATGAATGGCACTCTGAAGAATAACGGGTGGGCCGCATCTGGTTATGGTATGTCTAAGATTGCAGTACGATTACTGACCACTGTCCAGCACCGCGAGATGGAAAATGATCCAAGGGAAGATGTGGTCATCAATTGCGTAAGTTATACTTCTAATGGATGAGTACATATTACATTGAATTAATCTATAATCTATAGTTCTATAATCAATTCAATTCCCATCTCCCACCTCTCTCTCTCTCTCTCTCTCTCTCCCATCCTTCCATCCATCCCTACTTCTCCCATCCTCACCTACCTCTATCTCCATCCGTCCTTTTCCCTCCATGTCTCTCCCTCTCCATTTCTGCCTCCCCCTCTCTCTCGCTTTAACCCTCACTCTCCCCCCCCCTCCTCCCTCTCCCTCACACTCTCTCTCTCTCTCGCTCGGTCACTCACTCTCCCTTCTCCCTTTCTCTCTCACTTGTACAGATTATCTTCTCTCTCTTCTCTTCGCTCTCTCTCACTCTCTCTCTTCGCTCGCTCTCTCTCTCTCTTTCTCTCTCTCTCCCTCCCTCCCTCCCTCTCTCTCTCTCTCCTTGCGTCTGTATGTCTGTCGGTCGGTGGGTCGGTCGGTCGGTCGGTCGGTCGGTCGGTCGGTCGGTCGGTCTGTCTGTCTGTCGGTCGGTCGGTCGGTCGGTCGGTCGGTCGGTCGGTCGGTCGGTCGGTCGGTCTGTCAGTCAGTCAGTCAGTCGTTCAGTCGGTCAGTCGGTAAGTTTGTCAGTCGGTCGGTCGGTCGGTCGGTCGGTCACTCGGTCGGTCAGTCAGTCGGTCGGTCGACCGTCCGTCCATTCGTCCATCCATCTATCTGTCTCGCTGTCTGGTTAGTCCGTCCGTCCGTCCGTCCGTCCGTCTGTCTCTCTCTCTCTTTCTCTCTCTCCTTCTCCTGCACCCCCCACCCTCTCTCTCTCTCTCTCTCTCTCTCTCTCTCTCTCTCTCGCTCGCTCATTCGCTCTCTCAAAGAATCCGTCACTTTGGTCTTACTAGATACAAACATAAATAGAAAATCAGAAAGAAATTAATAGAATGCATTGGTTTGCAAGTCTTGATTGTTCTTCGTGCTGTCTTTTTCCATCGAATTGGTTTGCATTTTGCAGTGTTGTCCTGGGCAGGTGTTAACAGACATGAGTGGCAATCGTGGCAAGAAGACAATCGATGAAGGTTTGTTTTAGTTTTTTTGTAATTTGTTTGACCAAAATAATTACAGTCCAATAATCTTACTAAGCTGTCTTGGTAAAATGTTTACGTCAATTTTAAGCAACCGTATAAATAAATATATGAATGACCAAGACCTTTTGGAAGACAATTATTCGACCATGGATTACTTATTTTAGTTGTCCTCGTTAATAGAACTATTTCCGGAGAAACAAATATTGTGAATCCGTCAATTTTGAAAGGCCTTTAACGCCTTAAACACGCGCGCGCGCACGCACGCACGCACGCACCCACGCACGCGCTGATAAGACACAATATGAAAGTTGTATGCGAGAATTGGTATCTCTACTCGAGCTCTCGTGCGACAATGATGAGTGTTGACCAGCAGAGAAACATGGTAAATAGATTATTGAAAGAGTCAGCAGGCAGAGCTATGTGGGTGTCACCAAGCGGACCTTTCCATTTTTCGGAAAGAACCTGATATGCATTGTCTTACAACAGAACATCTGAAGTATGGTGGAATATGGCCAGATAACAAACCGCCTCAAGATCATTGTCGAACGAAGGGTGATAGACATAAGGAGGGGTTGTCACTGTTCTCTACACGTGAACAAATATGCTCAATGATGCGAAAACCATAGAGGATATTACAGGCATGCAAGACACTGGGAAGATGATTGAGATCCTGATAAGGGATGAACTAGAAGATATATTGTCTCCAACGCAGAACAGTATATGCAGAGAGGCCGCACGGAAATGCCCTCCCTTCTGCAAGAGGCATTTCTTGTTCGAGAGGCAGTGATAGAGGCGAAGGAACAATGTTTTACATCTCAGTATGGAACTTATTTAGATGTCAAAACAGCCGTTGATGTAGGGTACTAAGCCAACTTATGTAAGCAGCACTACCTTGATGGCGTACACGGTCTCTATGGAGAGACTGTCTAGAGACCTGAGTCAAAATTCCAAAGCTGAAATGGGATGGAATTCACTCCCATCCATTTAACATATTACAATGACTGGGACTAGGCAGGATTATGTTAACTAATTTGTACAAGCGAAACCTTAATCGACCGCTTCATCAGCTAAGTACATCTGACAAAGGCATGGAGTAAAAATGTAGCCAGCCTATGCGTCTACAAATTGAATTGAACCTCAAACCCAGCTGAATATAGGAATATGTGGATAGTAGACGCTACAGATATCACGGGCAAAAGTGTAATCATTACCAATGACAAAACTGTTTAAGACTGAAATCTCCCTAGTCCATTCCATATTCGATGGCCAGAAGACACAGGTGCAGTAACTAATTTAAAGAAGGAACATCAGTACCGGTTACTGGGAGCAGAGATACACGGCAAAGGTGGTCTTCCTCCCATGATATTAAGAACAATGCTGCTGACGTATATCATACCACTATTAACATAGAGTCTAGAGATTGTACTGCCAAGTAGAAGCCAATTCACCTTTCCAGAGTTTCCATCCATCATCAGACCTCGTATGGCATCATAATTAGCTCAGTGCGTGTAGGATGAAGTCATAATCTTTACGTCACAAAGGGTTCCATATAGACCGTCATCAAATCTCAGAGTCCGACACGTTGTATAAATTGTATGTCTTTGTAATTCTTTGCTAGTTAATAAAGCTGCTGTTGAATATTTTGAAACTAATTTGACTGGGCGGTGTTGCTGCCTTAGGCAAAATATTCAACAGCTTAGCTGTGTATTTTTTTGGGAAATTGATAGTCAGGTTGTTCGATCGATCCCAACACGAGCGAGGTATCGGTGGAGCTTAGCTATTGATAGGCGGGGCATAGCTCCATTATACGTCCTTGAGAAAGAATTCAGAAGAATGTTAAGAAAAATACTCACACTTCCATTAACAGTAGCAGCAGATGCGTTCTACTCCCAGCTAGGGATCCGGCCTGTAGAAGCGATTATTGACGTCAAGATGTTGCTCTTTCTTGGAAGGCTCGGCCGATATAGAAATACAGCGGAATATAAAATACTTAACTGGTGCTTAAGGATATAATAACGACAACTGGATTTGTACGGCAGGAAACTTTTTTGCAGAATATTCGCACCCTTTAGTCCACATTAGCTGGGACAACCTACTAAATAAAGGCATTTGGAAAGCAACAGGGAACAATGCTATAGATGAATACTGGGTGGTATATCTCAGATAGCAAGTGAAGCTCTATCCATCAACGGGATTACCTCCAGATCAAATCAGACTCAGAAACCACATCCAATAATAGAATCCATCAGTAATAGTCTACATGGCCACAGTAAAAGATTGGATGTTTAGCGGAACATTCCAGCTACAGTCCAATAAGAGGCGGTGTATTTGACGCATTCAGTGTGTGCGTGCGTGCGTGCGTGCGTGCGTGCGTGCGTGCGTGCGTGCGTACGTGCGTACGTGCGGCGTGCGTGCGTGCGTGCGTGTGTATGTGTGGGTGGGTGGGTGGGGGTGGGGGTGGGTGGGTGGATGGGTGTGCCTGTGTGGGGGGGGGGGTGGATGGGTGGGTGGAGGGGGGGGGGGGTGTGCGTGTGTGTGTGTGTGTGTGTGGAATGTAGCATGGTAATAGAGAACTCTACAGAATTATAATACTCAAGTTGATAGAACCGTTCTCTCCAGAAGTGAGGGATCTACCTAGTCAAGCCAAGTCAATTAGAGAAGCGAATCCAAAATTTAGCTGGAGGGCTAAAATTATATTAATTTATGCGCAATGACATCATCTCATTTTAAGATTTATTTCATTTTTTATTTGATGTACAGAATTTTAGACTAAAAGTATACAATTTTTTATTTATATATTTTGCTGTGAATTTACGCGTTTGAATCATATGACAATTTAGATTTAGCAGTCTGATATAACACTATTTTGACAAGTTAGCATTCACATCGCTGGCCCAGCTATCTATGGTAAGTTGGCATTCCTTTAGTTTGATTGATTTCGTTAATCCTTTCCACAATATCCCTTTATTTCCATAGGTGCGGACACGCCTGTATACCTTGCTCTGCTGCCAGCTGGAATCAAGAGTCCTAGAGGGGAATATCTGGCAGATCGGAGAATCGAACAATGGCAGTAATTCAGAAATTGTTTAATATCTGTATATTTTCTTACATGAAATGAATGTGATACATCTAGACGTGTCATTATAATGTGATTTAATAAACTTCCTCGCATGACTTCAGGAAGTAACATACTCGCGTTGTTTAACTATGTCCCCTCTAAATGTGTCCATGACAATCTCGCCAATCTCTAGCTAAGCTCCATCCGAGCTTTGTCTGTGTTGGGATCAATCCATCCCTGCAATCTGTGAATCTCGATTTCCAGAAAACTGTACTGGTTGCTGTTAAGCAACAGCGCCAGTCAAATTACTTTCAGCGTATTCAAACGTATGTTTATTAAATAGTAAAGACTTACAATTCGTACAACTTGTCGGACTATTAAGTGTTTATGACGGACTAAATCGCGTCATTCATGACGTAATTCATTATGACGTCAGCCCGCATATGATGTTGCTGGTTATGACGTCATATGATTGATCAATAAACTGGATTCATCTATTTGCACTGATTCGCGCGATGATGGATCTACCTTTGCGATCTAATCCCTACCTACTTAGGCACTGTTGATGATATGTCACTCAATCTTCTGACGTCATAATCAACACGCGTTACTTATTAGCTGACACATCCTAAGTGACTTAATATGAAGAGTCTGTCACGAACGCATATGATTGTAAATCTGTGGTGAATCCACAATTTCATAACTATTCTATTGAATATTTCGAAATTAACTAGCTGGAAGATCTTGCTGCCATAGGTTCTACCTTCTATGACCAATATTTCCTTGATTTGGTATTTTATATTCGATCCATCCACTGCTTAATTCAAAATTAGCTTCTCCATGCCCCAAGGTGGATAGGATGTGTATTGGCGTAAGTTTGAACAACGTCTGCAAGTTTTCATCGAATGACTTAAACCTTGATATTTTTCTAACGCACTACGTGCCTTACGATCTCCCCCACCCAACTCCCACCCACACCAACACCCAACCACACCCACCCCATAAACAATTTTGTGCTTCCACTATGCAATCCTGAGACACGGAATGGGTGACTATGGACTGTGAATAGCAGAACATCGCTCTTCATTTTATGACGTAGTCACGAAACTAGAATCGTTCTCGAGATTTTCTCAGTTTAGTCTTAATTAAATGTTTCAAAATCACCCGCTCTCCAAACTCTGTTATTCACAATATGATGTCGTCCCCATTGGAAGGATTTACTTTATCATGGAGTACGCAGATTTACAGTTAGTTCAGTAATCGTGTTCTTTTATTAAGCCTGGGATAACCGAGTCATCCGACACTGTTAAAGCAGGTTACTGGGCTAATATGTTCAAGTCTTGGCTCAGTACAGGCCCAGCAATGTGCATTATCAGGGGAGGTTAGAATATATATGGCAGTGTTTGCGGATAGCTCGGTAAAGCACAGCAAGGAGCCACTACGAAGAGCCACTTCTCTGTCATTGTATAGTCGTCCTTCTCGGCTAGCGTTACGTGGCATTGCCACAACATAAGTGGGTTCACCTGTTTGATTAACCACTTCACGGTCAAAATTTTAAAGAAAATTTCAAATTTCTCTTGGAAAATGTCGATTTTGCAGACCAAGATAAACAATTTTTTTAAACTTACCACTGGAATGACTGGCTCGATTATCGAGCCAGTCATTCCAGTGGTAAATATTCAAAAATGGTCTTCTATTGGCTTGCAAATGGACATTTCCCAGGACCACTACAGAGGCTGGTTTTGGCCGGCGTTTAATAGATAGCCGCAACGTGCCCGTCTGGTATTAAAGATAGGACCAGATAAAGTTTTAACTTATAATCCCTTGATGCCATGACGAGAGGTAAGCTATAATGCTTAGCATAGTAAGCCCGTTAAAATAAATACCAATTTGAGGACAATTATTTATAATATTCGAAATAACATGATGAATATTTCGAATCTAAATTCGCTTGTGGCTGCAACAGGTTTGTGTCCGATTAGATACATCATAATTTAATAATATGTATTGTAAATAAACCAAGTCGAGGTTCATTTTTGCCGATTTGCTCATTTACTGATAGTAACGATTTAATTTATATTAGGTATATGTTTTAGTGTAATGGAGCGTTCCTGTTTTAGCTATGTCCCGCCCATCTCTGACTAAGCTCCACCCACGCCTCGTCCGTGTTATGATCGATCGATCTCTGAACTCCCTGACTATCAATGTCCAGAAAACTATATAAGTAAGCTGTTAAATATTCTGAAATTAGTTTCAAAATGGTCAACATATTGTTTTTTAGATGGTAACGACATATGATTCCTACTACGTGTCGGACTCTTAAGCGTTAAGGACAGACAATATCGAATCAATTGTGACGTCATGATTATGACGTCATTATACACGTCACGTAGTTGATTATGACGTCATATGCTGGATGGATGGATGGATGGATGGATACACCTGGAAAGGCCCAGTAGTATTTATGTTGTTAAAACCTAGGACATTGTCAGTTTTAAAACAAGTATATATATATATTTTTGAAAAACTACCACTGGAATGACTGGCTCGGTTGCCGAGCCAGTCATTCCAGCGGTGAATTTTCAAAAACAGTCTTCTCTTGGCCTCCAAATGGACACTGACTAGATACAAATTTAGATTTTCTAGACGATTAACGACATAATCGCCAAGCCCGTCAAAAACCAACTCTTTAAAACACACTTTCCTAAATTCCAGTCGTGAATTTACAAGAAACAGTTCTCTTGGCCAGCAAATGCTCATTCGCTGATCAAATAGTTGAATTTTCATTAAAAATCTTGACAAATGAAAGGGTTCATTGATAAAAGAAGCATTTTGAGCGCTTTGAGGTGCTGTTGACATAAGAGGGATTATCTAACTGAGCGAATGCATCAGAGAGATCGCGTTATTTATATCTAGCTATAAGGCATAGCGCGTTTCCCTACCACAAATTCCACTAAGTATCTTCGCCTTTCCATAACCAATCTCGTCCTGCAGGTGCCTCATACATGTCAGGACCAAGTGCTGCAGTCGCTCTGTTCACGCCGTTGGCTCCTTTACGACAAGTTTCACACGTGATGAGCAAGTAATTATATACTTTACACATGTATACAACTTCTGTGTCAATCAGCACCGAAATAGATTCTTGGACGGCATAGTGTGTGTGCATCCCTATGCGGGTGTCTGCCTCCTGAAGCAGTTGTCTTTCTATCGTAGCTACACCACTCTGTCTCGAAGCATTGCATCTATCTTTGGCTTTTTAGGGCCCCTTCAATAAATATAATCTGATAAGTTTAGTTTTATTTGGTGACAGCAAGCAGGTCATGATGTGACAAGTTGTAATTTGGCTCAGTCCTACACTACATAGTTCAGTCTATACAAACACTAATTACCGGTCGTAATGAGCTTAAACAAACTCAATGCATTATACTGCCCTACATTGACAAAAGGAAGTATGTCCAATAAATCATTTATTGAGAAAATAAATAAAATGCATTTATGGATAGCCCTGTGTCAATTTCCAGCACATTTCTGTCAAAATTATATCAGAGCGATACATATGTGTTAAAGATTAGCATTATTTAAAAGAAAATCTAAATTGGTTCCTTTTAAACAAATTATAGTGACATACTTCCTTTTGCCATTGTATATCCGTGTTTCTAGTGTTCAAATTCCAGAGTAATCACACTTTACATCCTTTTGTCAGTGTAAATTCACATTTACTCCCTTTTGCAATTAAAGAAACGTAATGGGATAGATGAAAAGAGGGTTCTGTATCCAGTTTCTTCTGACAATAAACATATATACCATTGTTTTAGGTTTGAAAATACTAAAAATCGTTCGAGTCCAAGAATTTATTTTCAAGTTAGCACAAAACAATATGTAAATGTGTTTCTACAACAAAACCAAATGATCAATTTTTCGAAAAATTGTACGGTTTCATTACATTATTTTCACATAAATAATACATGACGTAAAGGTGTTTTTAGAAACAAAATGTCACATTCTCAACTAATTTTACAGTTTCGTTACATAATTTTAACAGAAAAACATTTCATTAGGCAATTTAGGTGAAAATACAAATATGATTGTTTAAAGTAGGCTAAACTTAAACATCATGGCCCGAATTCAATAAGGAGGTTTAGCTAGACTTGGTTAAAGCTTTAAACCAGGTCTTAGACTAGCTATTACCAAGTTGTAAACCATATTTCGTACAATGACAAATATACTTAAACTAACATGATTATGCATAAAATATGATCGCCGTGGTATTTATGAATCAAATCTTTAGAACCTGGTAACAAATGATGGGTTAAACCGAGTAACAAGCTAAACCGAATACAGGTAGGCAGTCTAGGTAATAAATCTAGGAATCAATTAGCCCTAAATCTTTAACCTGGGATAGGGTGGTTTATCGCCATTCGCCATGTACAAAATTGTCACATCACTATGAGGCAGGTCCTGGCCGGTGATAAGAAATTCAGTGTACTGGATCTCCCTTCATGCGTAATGAGGTCGATATTCGGTAGATATCTATCATGTGGGTCTGATTTACCAGTGCAATTTACGGAATCGATACTATTGAGAATTCTGAGTCCCACGTGGCCCAATCAGGCCGTGCACAAAAATGTGGCGGTATGGTCAGATGAGCTAAAAATTTCACACATTTTATTTTGTTTACATACTTTTATATATTAACTCTATATTTAAAAGAGCATAGCATCGGATATACTGTTTATACTATTTGCAAAGATATTTATTTATATTTTGCATTCTACGCTCTAATAATAATAATAATAATAATAATAATAATAATAATAATAATAATAATAATAATAATAATAGTAATAGTGACTTTGCTTATTATCTTATTTTGAATGGTAAACTGGAGCCTTATAGTCTAGTTCTAGGAAAACTGACCAATTTTTTAATTTAATAGCGGATCTGGTTTGTGGACCTGACTTGTAAATTATTAAATCATGTACTTTGAACAAACCATATTATATGTTTACAGGTAGACTGTACTCAATAGGGCAAATCCATACCTTTTTATGCACTTGTTACATGCAGTGAGAGTACCATGCATGACACATGAGCTAGACATATGACCTTTTGATATGCAAATTAGATATCTTTGACTGAAGGTATTTCATTGACAAAAGGAAGTATGGTCAGCATTTACAATGACAAAAGGGAGTATGTGTAATATACTTCCTTCTGTCAAAGGAAATGCGGTTACTTCCTTTTGTCATTGTAATTGTCTGTGATGGGGAAGACATACATCATTTTATTATTTTACAACTAAAAATCTAAAAATAATTTTACATTGGCAATAGTTCCATTGAAAAGAGCAGGTCCAAATTAGGCAAGATGTGTAAAAATCTCAATGTTGAATTTTTTTTTACTTACCCCCCCCCCCTTTTGTCAGTGGAGGGCAGTATACATGTGGAGGGTGTACGATTTATTTTATAAGAAGATATAGAAATATTGGGAAAAATTCAAAATCGCGATTTTACGATGTTAAGCTCCTTATGTCAACAGCGCCTCAAAGTGCTCACAATTCTACTTATATCAATTAATCCACTATTGGCCAAGGCCAAGAGCAAACTATTGTTGTAAATATACCATTTGAATCTACAAATATTTATAAAAATACCTTTCTGTTTTCATGTAAATTAATATTTCTAGTGACCACTGCGCAGGTCGTGCTTGATCGACTTGGGTTAGTTACCAATAAAACATAAATATTTGCTTAGACAGTGTTAGTTTGCAGGGGAAAAGAAGACTACTTTTGAAAATTTACCACTGGAATGACTGGCTCGGTCACCGGGCCAGTCATTCCAGTAGGAAATTTTCAAAAATGATCTACTCCTGTCCTGCACATAAGCATTTCTCAAGACTACTACAACTTGACCAATAGGGGATTAAATTGACACAGGAGGTGGGGTGGCTGGGGGTGGGGGGGGGGGGGGGTGTAACTAAACTCTTGGAATGGAGCTTAGGCAAACCTGTTCAATAAATATCATAGTCTGAACTTTATCTGACAGAACTATTGTTAATTCTACCATAAACGCAGAGCGTGTCTGAACTTTCTTATAATCATACAATAGCTGCCTTTCATAAAAGGTTGTTTCCCAGGTTTGTGCGGTATAATTGGCATATGATTTAGCAATGAAAAACAATTATTTACAGAAATGTGTTAGTGAAATTAGACAATGTAATCTCCTCATATGAAAGTATTTTATGGCGAGTCTGTTACGGATCTTAGCAGTTAAGGTTTACAAGCGAAACGTGTGCTTCCGCAGGATTTCAAGGCAATCATCTGCTCAGAGATGTTTTGACTATTTTCAAACAGTTTTGAATGGAATCCGATATTGTTATAGACACCAACAAAGCCCACTTAAATTGACTTTAAAATATCCAACCTTTTGAAATGTTTATATCAGTTTTATATCAATTATATAGGTACTAAATAGAGTGAGTTATGGCAATTTCTGTGCTTTTTAATAGTCTATAATGAAACAACACATCCAACAGAATATTCATTAACTTACATCCTAATCGGGAGAGATTAAAGTGTCTGAAAATACCGCTTTTTTATTGTGACGCTAATAGCAATGTGTCCACGTATCTTGCCCTAACAACACGGACCACAAACTGTTCCATATAGACCGCCACCAAATCTCAAATGGTCCGATGCGTTGTAAGAATTGTATGTCTTTGTAATTCTTTGCTATTTAATAAACATGCTGTTGAATATTTCGAAACTAATTTGACTGGGCGGCCAGTCAAATTGGTTTCAAAATCTTCAACAGATTACCTGTGTAGTTTTTTGGAAATTGATGGTCAGGGTGTTCAGAGATCGATCGATCCCAACACGAGCGAGGTGTTGGTGGAGCTTAGCTAGAGATGGGCGGGGCATAGCTAAAACGGAAAGGTCCACTGCAGTCTATGAGTTCATAAGGTCCAAATGATCCAATGAGTGTCACTTAGTCACGTGCAACATTTAAAGGCGGTTATGAGATCGGATACGATGTTCCACGTGTGTCAAAGTATACCACGTGTTCGAGTGTCAATGTTACACGTGTGTCAATGTGTACCACGTGTTCTCGTGCCAATGTTTACCACATGTTCGAGTGTCAATCATGCACGTGAGTCAATGTATACAACGTGTTCGAGAGTCAATGCTACACGTGTGCCAATGTATACCACGTATTCAAGTTGAAGATTGTGGATCTCCGTGTTCTGACTCAAGATTACTTCGGTGGTCCCAATTCGCTATCAGCAAACTTATGATGTAACGGTTGCTGCGACAACTGGCTAGCCGATGGCGGAGAAGGATTCAGGACAGTCTGGCTCGCCTCGTCGAGAAGATGATAATGACGATATTTATTATAAGACTGCTGGGCCTATTCTGACTAAGAATATCAGGCAAGGATCGGATGTTGCTTCCGACTCAGTGCTCAGATTCCTAATGCTACTTGCTACTGGATAGAGTAAACCAAACTATTGTCTCACATAAACGTAAGATGATGTGTTTATTAAAGCTAACTGTACAGAATTTTACAAGGTAATTTAGATTGGAGCAAGATCGCTCAAACAACAGACTAGTACTACTGGTACAAAACAAGTAAGTTCCTACTGCTATTCTATAGCTACTTGCAAAAACTTAACATCAACGATATGTTCAGTGAATCGAGATGGTGGATTGATTAACTTTCTATAACTGAAAGTGTATCTCTTATAGTCTTCAGAATCTCTGATTCTGAGGTTCTATACATATCTAGATAATGAGATTCTTGCTGAATCCGTTTTAATGATTCTTCTAGGTACGTTATAAGCAAGGCTTGATTGGCCCGGACAATCAGTCCATCAATCAACTTCTGCTTATCCCTTCCTAGAAGTTCCTATCTAACAAATGTTGGTCGTTCTAACCAATCAACGATCCCTTTCATTTCGATGTTAACTACAAACCCTATTCTATATAATTCTTTGCTACAGAGTTTGATCGACGCTCATTGATCGTGACGTCATTCTGACCAATCAAACTCTGTGCTATTCTTCTATGGAGATGATGCCTCACATAGACAAAGTGGTGGGAACTGGTTCTGATTTTATGCGATCTGTCAGCTAACTAACAACATTACAGAATGTGTTGTTGTTGCATGCCATTGTATGAGTGACATATAGTTGATATACAAATTTCGATTATGTTATTAATTCCTACAGGACGCTACAATGTCCATGTCCTCTCCATTGCCTACTGATGGATAAGCATGTAGGATGCTAGGGCGAATAGGCACCTGAGCTGTATGTTCTCATTGCCAGTTGATGTTGTTTCATTCTCATGTGAGAATCTAGATTGCCTACGTCATCAACTAAGTCCATATGTTACATTCGATTCCACTGATCATTATGCTTCGATTATTTTCTAAACTATTGATTCAAACGACTGCTGAATATTATAAAAGTGTGTGCCGACTGCACAGCCACAACTTTCATCTACACTATTTCCCAATACACATCAACTCAGAACCGTGGGATCTATTCTAATCAATTCGACTATTTCAGTTATGATTATAAAACTATATCCAACAAGTTTCAGTGTGCTAAATTCACACATCATCCATTTACTGGAAATTTAACATCATCAGCACTGCTGATGTAATTACTAAGTTAAATACAAAGTATAAAATGTCAACCGGTCCATTAGCTCACCTGGTGTTTCCAAAGTATAATTTCTTCGGGACTTACTCGGAAATATAAGACATCCGGCGGGGTCATGACGCCCACAAGACAATCCCATACTTACAAAGTATCAATGTTATACGTGTGTCAATGTATACCACGTGTTCGAGGGTCAATATTACACGTGTGTCACTGTATACCACGTGTTCGAGTGTCAATGTTACACGTGTACATATGTGTGACATGCAGTCCTTGTCAATGTTCCATGTGTGTCAATGTATGCCACGTGTTCGAGTGTAAAGGTTCCACGTGTGTCAATGTATACCACGGGTGCGAGTGTCAATGTTACACGTGTGTCAATGTATACCCCGTGTTCGAGTGTCAATGTTTCCCGTGTGTCAATGTATACCACGCGTTCGAGTGTCAAGTTTCCACGTGTATCAATGTATATCACGTGTTCGAGTCTCAATGTTACACGGGTGTCAATATCTACCTCGTGTTCGCATATCAATGTTATTCGTGTGTCAATGTATGCCACGTGTTCCAGTGTCAATGTTACACGCGTGTCAATGTCTACCATGTATTCGCGAGTCAATATTATACGTGTGTCAAGGTATGCCACATGTTCGTGTGTCAATGTTACACGTGTATAAATGTATACCACCTGTTCGAATGTCAACGGTACACGTGTGTCAATGTATGCCACGTGCTCGAGTGGCAATGTTACACGTGTGGATATGTATACCACGTGTTCCAGTGTCAATGTTACACGTGTGTCAATGTATACCACGTGTACGAGTGTCATTGTTTCACATGTGTCAAAGTTTACCACGTGTTCCAGTGTCATGTTACACGAGTGTCAATGTATACCACGTGATCGACTGTCAATGTTACATGTGTGTCAACGTATACCATGTGTTCGAGTGTCAATGTTACACGTGTGTAAATGTTTACCACGTGTTCGAGTGTCAATGTTACACGTGTGCCAATGTATACCACGTGTTCGAGTGTCAATGTTTCCCGTGTGTCAATGTATACCACGTGTTCCAGTGTCAATGCTACACGCGTGTCACTGTATACCACGTGATCGAGTTTCAATGGTTAGATGCAGATCCATTTTTCAGGGCTTTAAGTGCGTTCTCAACTTCTGCCGTTTTAATTGGTGCTAGTAATATACCTGAGAACGGGTGCAATGGCTAATCATCGTTGTCAGTGAACTGTTCCTTGAACCATTCTCGAATCGCCTTGGCTTTTCTCTGGTCAGTCCTTCATAGTTATGTACAATGAGTGGTGGTGTGTAGTCAGTAACTCTCAGGGCTCGGGCTGCTCGAAAGATTTTGTGACAGTCATCCATAGCAGTGATTTCATCTGTCACGAAGTCTGCTTGTTGAATAGTAAGATCCTTTAAGCGTTCACTATTGTGGCACAGAATGTTATTGCGCTCCCGGCATAGGTTGGTGCTGTCATACACTTTGGCCACATTGATAGATGCGCAGCCGTAATGCTTTCTGCTCTGCTGACGCTTTTAGTACTAGAGGGTCGTCAGTATATACCTAGTTTGGTTGTTTTCAAGAACACCCATGGAGCTGGTAGCTGATGATTCGATAGATTTCAGTATTTTGGTTAGAGCTTCCTTTGGATGGGAGCTGACGTCGATATTAGCTATGTGCTCCTTGAGGGTTTTTTTGTATGACATTTGAGTGTCAGTATCGCTGATAAGCTTGGCTAGGTTGTAGACCATGTGACTCTACCCTCTTTCCTGGTATGGTGTGCATATATATTAGGTAGAGATCGTTCATCAGAAGGCATGTAATGACTTGCTTATGGTCGTATAGCCAGGTCGGTGAATGCAACGCGATCACTGACGTATCCAAAACTAATGACATGATCAAAAACCCTTGGTCCGATTACGAAGTCTAAACCCTGGTATGTGGGCCTGTTTTGCTCCATGAGCACTAGCTTATGGCCTGTCTATAGTTGCTGCTCTGTGTGTTTAGCTACTTTAGTCTCTTGAATGCATACAATGTCACTGGTATAGTATTCACAGTCTGCACCTTTGCCTTTTTGATGTTGCACTCAGACCACGTTCATTCCATGTAGCTATGGTAAGTTTCTGGGAAGATCGCATCCTCTGAGAATGTTGAGAACAGATTCTTGTTTGAAGAATGGTAGACATAATCAGAGTTACCTCTGCATGCGGATGTCAACCCGCAATCCTTGATGACATAGTTTCCCAACAAAGTTGGTACTTATGGAGAAGACCGGCGTGGAGGTGTCATCTTTCTCCCCCATCTTACTCCATCCCCATCAACATGGGATAACCGGTTTTTAATCGACATAAAACGGCCTACATATTCATGTGCAGGCTCACATTTTAATTAGCACGAGGTGGTTTTCTGTTTAGATGCTTATACGCTTGCCCAATTCCATCTTAGGCTGGGCGGCCTGAGGACGTGGATGAGAGCGCGGTTACATCAGCAGCTCTTTGGCCCCGACTCATCTCCTCTCACCTTCTCTCTTGCGAGCGTGGTAGAGCATCCGGGGTTTGGCCATTCCTTTGTGTATTGTGCTTGAAGCATATAACGGTAGAACTGTAGGTGGTTGTCACATGTTTTCTAGTCTCAAAACATGAGGTAGATTGAAAACTTGAGATTCCGCCATAGCGTGACCCGTATATAGTGCACTAACGGAGAAGGAAATGACGACGTGCCAGTAGTCTAGTAGGTTAAGTCGAAAAATGACAAAAATCATAGAAAATGTGAAACAAGCATGAAAATTGGCTTAATTATAGATTTCTGTATGCTCTATCCAATAATGGTAGGAGAACACACATGATCAGACATATATTTTAGGCGCAATTTTGAATTTCATCATGGCTGCTTTCGAGACTAATTTATATAACACCCTACCTTCGAGGACGCATATATAGATGAATAAGGTGATTTTTTAAATATGTTTTACTATCCAAAGAAGCTGATGTGATTAGTTACGAATACATAGATTATTTCTTTGTATCAATATTCTATATGGCACAAGCAAAACGCAGGATTTACAACGAAATTGTTATATTTTGAATTTCATTGGCGGAATCACATATTTCAGTTGCTCTGTGCACTCGCTGTGTATTAATACCACTCTATCTATAGCATGAGCCACCACAAGTGCAAAGTTCAGTGGATGAAATGGAAGAAATAATGCACTTACAAGGGGGCATACAAGCTTTTTTGCTGCCACATTTGATTAATTCTTCGCAAAACTTTGCAGCCTCAGGGCTGACGAGTAAGGTACCCAGTTTTCATTTGCATCCTTTGTCCATCCCCAATCACATGGGTTTGGTAAGTATTGTTGCTTGAGTGCCTGCCCCCAACAGTGTCCTCCTTGATATGTCGATCTTCTGATATGCTCAGTCAGCGCAGCCTTAAATGCGGGTGGGGCGGGAGGGTGTGTGTGTGTGGTTGAGTGGGGGAGGAGGTATGTGATCTAGCTGCCTTCCCTTTGCAAATAGAAGCTTGTATTTTTTTACCTGGTCTACCTGGTTGCGCTCACTAGTTCTGTCAAAGCTTTTCAATTATGTTATTAAAGATTGTAGCAGATGAGGCTGACAGGGTGGCAAATGCTTCCGTGATTTCAGGAAATGATGTCCATGTGTCCCAAGTCGTTTTCTTCCCAATGCTGCTGGGATGAGGTATCACAGCCACTGAAGGCACGGGAGAATAGCAATGCCCTAGCCTTCTGCTCCCCAAGTGTGGTTGCAATTGTATGGGCTGGTATCACTTTAAAATTTTCCTTCACACCAAAAGCGATCCATAATTCATCAAGTGGTTGGGAATGAAATGTTGCAATAGCTAGGATAACCACATCTGTGTCGACTGTTCTGTTCAAATCTTTGCGGTAGCCATGTTGTGCACAATGTAGTACATGTAATAGTATTCTTGTGTCCGCTTCCTCATGATTACATGGTGCACGATTAAGTGCATTGTCACACTCATGAGAAGACACAGCTGTTTTTTCGAATGTGCTATTCAGCTGTTTTCCTGGAGTAATCATCTTGGCAACACATTTGCAAAGAAATTCTGCAGCTCTTTCTTATTTTCATCAACACGAAGGAAACTTTGCCAGTTCTTCGAGATCTGTGTGGATGCATTAACAACAATTCGAGATCCTGAACCTCTTTTCAGCCTGGTATATCCTTTCAAACTGTTGCCAATGTACTGATCCTATACAACATCCAGACACTTTAAAGATTCAAGATTCCTCATTATATATGGAATAAATACTTTCTCTACATAGTCACTAAAAGTGGAACATGATTTGGGGAGCAGCATATTGATGACAACAAAAACATCAGACATCTTTGCATCAACTTCAGGGTTACTACCACTGGTAGTAGGGATCACTCTTTCAAAGGATGCAATAAAGTCTGACTTGGTGCATGCTCTCAGTTGTCCCACATCTGATAAAGCAGGTGGAGCTGCTTTATTCTCGTGCCTGAAAAATGCTTCCATATCTCCATTTCTGGATTGGCACGATATATACATTCTGGAGAACAATTCTTTAAAGTGCTCATTTGATATGAAGTCTTTGATTGTCTATTTATGAGGTGTCTTCTGGAAAAAGAGGTATGCCATTTGTGCGACGATGTCAGAAATGGGGTTTGAACATTTGACCAGTCTTTCATCAACAGACATTTCATACTTTGACTGTCCTACTTGTCTGATGCTTTGAAGAGTGGATATTGACTTCTCTCCCATTACCGCTTTGGTGTGCAACACTATCAAATCTTTGGTGTCCGCACTAAAGGGGTTACCATATTCTTCGAACTTAGCGACCACAGCCTTGACATGTTCTACAAACTGAGACTGAACTGAGACACACTGATCATGGTGTTGTGTTATTATCTTAGTAGGCAGGTGAAATGAATTCTCAAACTCATGAACAATTCTAGCCACTTCTGGACCAGCTGACAGATGTTTTATTAGTAATTCCTATTATGCCATCATCACCTTTGATCTTCTCATTCATCTGTTCATGGGCTTGGTCAGAAAAGATATGTGCTGTACGGCAAAATGTCCTCTTATGAAGGCTGCATGAACTGATGTTGCTTGTTGTTGTAGCTGAACCATATCTTTTATGTGAATTGGCAGCCATCTTGCATAATTTGTGTGGCTCTAAGAGAACATCCATGGAACTATCTTCCCCAATGCACTGAATATAGAGATTAAAATTGCACTCACTCACTGAGCGAATAAACTCCATAGCGAGTAGTTCAAGTTCCAAAATGATAGCCCAGTATTGGAATCTTGGAATCTCCTTAGTATTCAAACTACACCATGTGCTGAAATCAATGGCTTGGCCAGGACAAGAAAAAGACTTCGTATATGTATCGTATGCAGAGAGTTGTAACAAATGTAAGGCTGCTGCTGTTACATGATGAACATATCTTGATCTAATTACATGGGACCCTGTCAGTATTGCGTCAGCTCGACCTCGGGTGGTGGCATCTGATTCTACAACAATTGTTTTTCAGCCACTGCCATTTAAGAAGTCATCAAGAAGTTTCAACAAATTCATTTCTATGTGGAGACCACCGATGATCACCACAAATTTGTTCTCACCAAAGATATCTGGCCATTTCCATTACAGGAATTTGACGTGGGTGTAAATTCTGAGTAGCTTTGTCAACAAGCTTCATTGTTGCTGTGTTTGCTGGCCATACAAATAGAGGCATAAGTGCAATTTGTGAACAAAGTCAATGTTATCTGGCTACCTCTTAGCATGGTATGATGCCCATGATACTAGGTTTCCAGTGTTTAAAGTCTCCTTTTTAGCTAAGTTTTCAGCCATGAAATCCAACCAGCCATATTCCTCTTATTTAGATGTGGCTAATATAGCCTGTGCTGCAACGTGCCCCTGTATTATAGGTGCAAATCCGATTTTTGTTGATAGTTCCACAGGAATCACTTCTGAATATTCAGCTGGTAGTGGAGATACTGTTTTCTGGTGGCTAACATTTGAATCCATCATTATTCGGTCAGGATTTTCCTGGCATGCGAAGTGAATTAGGGATATAGCTCGATCTGCATCCTTGAATGTCTTGACAACTGTTCTGAACCTCCAGAAAACCGGTTAGGGCCGGTGCAGCACCAGGAAACGTGCTTCCCATCCAAAGGACCTTTCCAGTTTTAGCTATGCCTCTACCATGGTTATCTAAAGCTCCACCCACACCTCGCTCGTGTTGGGATCGATCGATCTCTGAACTCACTGACTATCAATTTCCAAAAAAGTATACAGGTAAGCTGCTGAACATTTTGAAACTAAGTTGACTGGACCCTGATGCTGCCTATGCCAGTCAAATTAGTTTCAGAATATTCAACAGAATGTTTATTAAATGGTAAAGACATAAAATTCGTCCAACGAGTCTAACTATTGCGTTAAAGACGAATTATATCGAGTCATTCATGGCTTCATTATTATGACGTCATCACATACGTCACGTAATTGATTATGACATCACATGACGTCATAAGATAGATGGATAAACTTGGAAAGGTCCATTAAAGCCCGCATTGGGAATAACGAACATGTGACAGTATTATTACCGGATTATATGCGATAGTGAAGAACGACCATATCCAAATATTATTTTCATGTGGAGATATGAGTTCATGCGCTCCATGTGAACTGTAAGCAATAACTTCGAAAAATAGCAGCCAATCGTTATCAAGTCACTTATAGAGATCTAATTTATGAGTTCAAAGAACGGCCACAAGCAGGCACGCACACGTCTACACGCCGCAGTCACCATAACAACTGTATCGATCGCAAACGTGACTGTAAACAAGAAATGTTCATACACACTAAGATCTGGAACGTTCCACAATTTAGATAGCGATTTTAAAACGTAAGCGTCAGAGTAACGGTCTAAGATCCAACAGGAATATATCGAATAATGGGTCTTTCCAGTTTATCCATCCATCTTATGACGTCATACTCAACTACGTCACGTGTAGTATGATGGCATGATCATGCTGTCATGAATGACTCGATTTACTCCGTCTTGAACGAGTAATAGTCCGACACGTTGTAGGAATTGTACCTCTGCTTTATTTAATAAACATGATGTAGAATATTTTGAAACTAATATGACTGGACGCTGTTGCTGCCAAAATATTCAACAGCTTACCTGTACAGCTTTCTCGAAAGGGAGGTCAGAGATCGCTCAATCACAACACGAGTGCGGTATGGGTGGAGCTTAGCTAGAGATGGGCGGGGCATCAGGGGCGTCGTGCAAGAACAAAATTTGTGGGAGCACGGATGGGAACTGGTCAGGATGACATAAATGTCATGTTAACATCAAGAGGTTTAAGTAATAGTGGGGACCAAGCAGATCGATATTCATGGAGTGCCCACTCCACTCCCCCACACCCCAACAACGACTATTTAAAACATTGATTATCTCAGAGGCCATCTCCTGCATTTCCAGACATAAATATTGTCAAACGGCTGCCTAAAAAATTATCATATTTTCAGTCAGTTTCTCCTCAAAAATATTTGTCTAAATTTTGAAAATCCATATGTCAGCCAGCCAGATCCACATATATTTATAGCTATTAAGACGAAAGCCTGGAATATCAACACCAATGTCACACAACTCAAACAAGTGGGTGTATCATGAGTGTAGCTTCACAGAAGATGGAAGAATTGACAGGGATATTGAGAACAGAATCACGAATGCACACGAAATTGACACACAAATATCCATATGGCGTCAAAGGCTCAGCTGATAGATACCATGCATATACCTACCATAACATACCAATATCAGACATGGGCTGATTGGACTCTAAACAAAAAAGTCGAAAGAAAGCTTACAGTCTCTGATATGAGATGTTTGTAAAGGACATTACATAAGCCCATATATATATAAGATAGGATTAGAAATGAAAAAATCAGGGAAATGGTAAGAACAGCACTAATCCACCATCACACAGAAAAGCAAAGAGTCAAGTGGGTCGGGCACATGAACAGAATGCCCACACACCAACCAGCATTCAGAGCATACACCCTCCTAGCCAGGATTTCAATCAAACTCAAAATCAAAGAAAATTGATAGATTGATGGTGAGACAAATGTCCCTTGCAGAACCATGCAAAATCACCCTTCCGTACATCCCATTTGGCATCTGACCGAAAGCCTCATATATCCACAGCCCCCACCAGTGCAAAACAGAGGATAAAGTAAAGTAATACGCACATTTAATGGCACGCCGTCGTAAATACACACACTTATGCAAAATTTGACAATTTTAACCAGGCACCTGCATCCCACCAGGGACGGAGACCAATATAAATGCCACCTCGCAATACCCAATCATCTGGGGAAATGACATAACTAATTTAGTTGAATTCCACCTAATGATTTTGGAGAAAATATCTGGACGGGCAGCCAAACACACAGATGGGTTGTTTCAATAATCCTGGCTGCTGCTTATTCAATACGAATGATGATAAATATCTTTGCAAACTTGGTTTTGCCGTACAAAATACATTGGAAATAAGCAATTATATTTAGACAATAAGGCAATCAAATCTATTAGAAAAAATGTGAATCGAAGATAAAATTTTATAAATTGTGAAATTTTACCATCATTTCATTTATGTCAGTGTGGAAATGTGCTATGTTTGATCATGAAACGTGTAATCATAGAAAATTGATTATTTCAACTAAAGACACAGTGGTATTTGGCTTTCTCTCTAATTATGTTTCGATAATGTATTAAAAAATATTAATATGATATTTTTATAACACTTCATATATATATATGAACTGTGTCCATTCTTATTCTCATCATATCTATCAACATCATGATGAATGCAATGGACCTTTCCAATAAGGGGTCCCCGGGGAAGGGGTGTGGTGGAGGGGTTTGGGATGACGTGGTGGAGGGGAGGTGGAGGCGGGGTAGGGGTGTGTGTGCTGGGTTCGCCCGGATTATTGACTATGATATTTTTGTATTCTAGATATGTTATTTTATTATACGCAAGTTAGGTAATCTCTTCTTTGAGCGTCTATTGTTTAAGATTTTTTGGGCAGAGATATGGCCTTTGATTGTTATAATCTTGAAATCAGAAATTGATTGGACGTGAACGTCTCATCAAACACATTTTGTGTTACAGAAGGGTGAGCATGCACTCTGGGATGATTATTATGTGCCACCTAGTGGAATAGCCGCCGATAAAAGATACTTAGAACGGGTCAATACAATCGCAATAATATATCTGTAAAATATAATTGTATTTTCTATAGTGATTTTTATAGTTCATGTTTTCGATATATCTCGCACCTACTGGCGCAGTTTTAAATAATAATACACCAGCCAACATTTTCACATATATTGTTAATGCCTGGCCGTGATACTAGATCAATCCCTTTTAGGATTAGGAAGAATATGTCGGTGGATTCTGAATTTGAAGATAAGGTGCAAAGTCACAAATGTCAAAACAAGGTTATAATGCCTATTGTGCCATCGTGTATGCCATATTTACAAGATATATGTAGATACAAATAAATTAAATATCATTCAATGCACCAAGCACCTGTAATTCAGAGGTAAACGTTTTAAATTACACATAAATGCGTGGAATCATGTAGCAAAAGGTACTTTTCACCGAAACATAGCCTGATAACGCAGCTTACTAGGCCGATGCTGAACAGATACCGGGCCAATACTGAAAGTATCGGCACGGTACCGACCCATCATCGGCCCAGTAAGCTGCGTTATCTGGGTAGTAGCTTGAATCAAGAATGGGTCTATGGAAGCTAATGGTTTCGGCTGAGGACAAGACACAGTGGGCAAATGCGAAGAAGGACTGATTGCAGCTGTAGTAAGTCTCTAATACTACAGCCGCAGAATACAGTCATACGTGGTAGCTTAATTCGTAATTATGTTATCACAGTACAGTTATTAAAGTATAAAGGTAAATAGTGTCTGAAACGTATATACAATAAGTACATGAGTCTATTGACAAGCTGGGTTGCAGCTGTCGATCGATCGCTTCACGCCAACATGCATATGTGTATTTAAGGTTCTGTTTGATGCAAATTCACATTCCTAAGCACCACTGTAGAATTGTTTTAAACATACAAGTGGTATTAAATGGATAATACGATTCACTCCTTGGCCTAGCTACTGCCCATTTGCGGGCCAAGAGACTATTTTTTTGTGAAAATTTACGACTGGAATGACTGCCTCGGTTACTTATAGCTAGCCAGTCATTCCAGTGGTAAACGTTTAAAAATACAATTCTCTTGGACTGCAAATGGGCGTTAAACAACCCGACTATTACTCTATTACTGTAGTGTAGATGGTACCTAGTTTGTCTCTTCGTTGCATTACCTATAAAAAAAACCGTAAATACTTTTTTAAATTGTGAGCCCACCTCACTCCCACACCCTTCCACCCCAGCCCGCCCCTCCGGCAAATTTATAGAATCTCATCTTGGCACATAAATGGACATTGGTCATGAGTGTGTGCGTGCCAGTATGAGTGAATGGTTGGTTGATACAATGGTTCTTTCCGGCTTGAGCTATGCTCCGCCCATGTCTAGCTGAGCTCCACCCACACCTCGCTCGTGTTGGGATCGATCGATCTCTGAACAGCCTGACTTTCAATTTCCAAAAAACTACACAGTTAAGCTGTTGAATATTTTGAGACTAATTTGACTGGTTTGTGTTGCTGCCTACAGTATGTTTATTAAATAGGAAACAATTACAAAGACATACAGTTCATACAACGTGTCGGACTATTCGCGATTTGATGACGGTATATATGGACCACGTTGTACCGTAATGATTGTGAAGTCATCATACACGCGCTGAGATTATTATGACGTCATATGAGGTCAGATGATGGATGGATACTCTGGAAAGGTGAATTGTTTGCCAGCAATAAATAATGTAACTCTCTAGCTTTTTAACATGTCTTTCTCATAGGTGTGTGTTAGTAGGTCTACTCGTATTCAATTTAGCTTCACGCCACGATAAGCGAGAAACAAAGAAAACGTGCGACAATATTTACAATACAATTATCAACCAAGATGGACAGGATCGTGCCGGTAGTGATTGTTCTCTAGAGGGGCAAGTGGACGGCTGATCACAGAGACATGGGAGAAGCGACGTTCTTGAGGAGACAAGGAGATACCACATTTGCCCATATTATGTAAGGCTAATTCTGCTAACTCTGCTACCGCTTACATACTGATATAATATGTTAAAGGTGTGGAGATATTAGTTCACGAATGGTTGAAATTTAGAAAATAATTATTTAGAAAATAATTTACTGGCAAATTTAATTGTTACAACTATATAGTATTACTCCTTAGTCTAAAACATTAATTCTTTCAGCACTAAAATAGTATGTTAATTTCAAAGCAACCATATCAATAACATGTTGAATATTTTGAAAATTATTTGACTGGAAGCTGTTGCTGCCTAAGGCAGCAACACCTTCCAGTCAAATTAGTTTCAAAATATTCAACAGATTATTTCTTAAATTATTAAGAATCTGTCATTCACGCGACCTGGTTTGAAAGTGGTAATTATCCTTGAACATGCTATAATTACTGCATTCAAAATGGGTAAAAAATGAGAACCTGTTATGGTCAATCATTATTTTCGCACAACGTACTTGTTCCTACAAGGCCTCTTGCACACACCGTGCCTGCAAAACTGCGCGTATGCCACTTTGACCATCTTGTGAAATACTAAGGGAGGTACGGCTTCGTTGGCCGGACTACATCGGAAAGATATGCTATCACAAATCTTAGTTTACCTTTTTCTCTCTGGATACATTTAATATAAAAATCTTGAGTTTGAAAAGAAATCCTCGAAAACCATGGGATGTCTACCAATCCAAATCTCAGGTAAATCCGTAGTCAGTGTCGCCCTGCACGCCTTAGCAATGGAGGATTAGCTCCGGAACCGTATGCTGTTGAATGGCACCCAGACTATTACCATAGGTGATGCCCTTTTCATATGACTGACTGGCCACGAATTAAACGCCCCAATTTTACCATTATGAAATCATATAAAATTACTGAATTTAAAATCTCACTGTACTAGAAGATATGTGTTTGTCAAATAAACACATATCGCCAATCTAATCTCAAATAGAGGACTGTTAATAATGAAGAAACTGCAAGTCTGTGTGACCTGTTCAAGTAAGAATATGGTTGGCTGATAAATACAAGAGGCCATTTGACACTGTGATCATAGTACTTATTACCCCTTAGTAATGCCACATGACAACATGCAGTTATTTGATTGGTTAATATCAGGGATGGGTGATCTACTATTTCGCTCACGCGAAGGTAATACCGCACGGTATCCCCAACCCCCCCCCCCCCCCCCCACCGCGTGAAAAGCGTGTTTTAGCTTTTCTGATCCCCTAGCCATAATGCTCACTATAATAATATGCCCGTCTCCAAAATGGCAGATATATCCCTGATTCCACATTTTTGACAATCACGTGTCAAAATTTCATAAACAACTATACAGGACCGATGTTGCATATTTTGAATCTTGCTGCAGCAAGGCTGTGCGTGCGCCCCGCTTATATAACAAATGTAATACCTGACAGAGCGATGAACTGATCATAGCTATTAAAACGGCGAATTCATTTCCATCAACCTGTTGCGTATTTCATCTCAACACGGGAATATTGATCTCTAAGTGTGATGAGCGTGTCAATTACATTAATCAACATATCGATATGAAATGGATTATGCATATCCGTGTAGAAAAGCTAGACAGCTGCCAGTTGCGGTGACAGTATGTTTACAAACAATGAGGGCACCCTGCTTCGGCAAACCCACGTCATACAGCTGCTGATGACATCACAAATCTGACACTGAAACATCACATGAGCTGGATGATATTAGTGCTTTTAGTATTTACTGTCTACACCATAATGGTCCATACTGCGACAGTTATGGACAGATCTAACTGTGTTTGGCTTCGCTGTTGAGATGTACAATTCAAGAATTGCTTATCTAAATGTCACGTTATGATAAAACATCGCCCTCAGACGTCCGAGGGGTAATAAATTCGTTACACCAGTGTTTAACCGTGGGTACAGACTGTTACCACACGTGCAAACATTTATATTTCCCTCGCTACGCTCGCGGAAATATATACGGTATTTCCCTCGCTGCTTTCGGGAAATACGTTTGAGCGTGTGGTAACAGCCAGTACCCACGGTTAAACACTGGTGTAACTAATAGTATCTTCTATTATCTTATACTATCGATGTATAGGCCCTAACACGGACATTTTATATGGCCAACTATCAGAGCAAATACAAATCCATATCCCGACCTCTAGGCGAAAATATTGATTGCGTAATTGTAAATGCCCGTTCTTTGCAGCTTCAAAAACTAACCCGGTAAACAAGGAAATGTGTGTTGCAATTCCATCATATTTGCTCGTATTTTCCAACTTTATTTTTGGTTAATACAACAGTTATCCAAATAACTCAGATATTATTACCATTCTTATTATTTGACGCTCATCAACTAAGCTCGCTTGATGAATTTCTGAACACGTGTTAACAACTATAGTAGGCCTACGAGCTGAAAGAGATTAGTAATTGACATTTTATTTAATTACATGGTTTAATTCGGATTACATGGAAATTAAAAAAACATGAAAGCTTGTAAATAATTAGAAAAAGTTCAAAGGTGCCTAATTGCTCTGTTTCCTTTATTCGAAATGTACTTAACTCCTTTCAATTCAGTTTTGTTACCCAATGGGAAGTGATTAGAACTATGGTAGGAGTATTTCAGTCAGGATTACTTAAACAATACGCACCAAATTACATGTTTTACGGAACTGAGAAATCTCGGATTTTGTGAATAGGGGAGGCAATAAAAATTAAATGAAATTAAAACAATGTTGTTTAATCTATTTTAGATATCTGCGCTACTTGCTTTCCATCCTGTGCTGGCTGACGGTCATTTCCACTAGCAGCTCAAATGCTGCAAAAATCTTGATACTCCCAGGATGTTCTTACAGTACATGTCGTACACACGCGGCAATAGGAGAAGAGCTCATAAAACGCAAGCACAATGTCAGCATATTTGTGATTGAAAGTTTAGACTTTAGCAAGTGCACACCCTCCACTGAAATGTACAGAATTACTGTTCAATCTCCAGCTGGAGCGAAAGTAGATAATATGGTAAAGGAGATTCTTCGATCAGTCTCAGAGAAACGTGCATTTGGAAATAAATTAAATATGTTCAAACACTTGCCCGCCATTGTAAATGCATCATGTAGTGCCTTGCTTGGAGATGCTACATTAATTGATAAACTCAGGGATGAACATTTTGATATTGCGTTAGTTGATGGCGAATACGTATTTCAGTGTTACTTTCTGCTCCCATATATATTGAATGTACCGTATATATCTGTTAGCAATCATTATTTAAATTTTGTTACAGGCCAACCTTTTACTCCAAGTATTTATCCCCTTGGCGCACTGGAATATACTGACAAAATGGCACTTACACAGCGCATGTTCAATGCGATTTTCTCCGTCATTATGTCCTTGGTACCACCCATGCTTATCCCAATGGATGTAATAAAAGATATCGCACCAACCATGACTGCGTGGGATGTATGTAATCTTGCGAGCCAAGCTGAACTTTTTCTGGAAAACAAAGATCATTTACTGGATTTTGCCAAGCCGCTACCAGATGGGCATATTATGGTAGGCGGGTTGACAGCTTCACCGGCGAAACCTCTTCCGCGAGATCTGCAGAGATTTATGGATGGTGCTAAGCATGGTGTGATCATCGTATCATTTGGCTCAGTTCTGGAATCACTACCGCAGTACATCAGTGAAAAGTTATCACTAAGCTTGCAAAAACAATCGGCTGCAATTATATGGAAGAGAAATGGCGAAACAGAATTCACAAAAATGAAATTTGTCCAATGGTTCCCTCAAAATGATCTACTTGGTCATCGAAAAGTAAAATTATTCATAAGTCATTGTGGAAACAATGGGATGTACGAAGCGCTATATCATGGTGTTCCCATCTTATGTGTGCCAATTATGAATGACCAATTTGCGAATGCACTATCTGTGAAAACGAGAAAATACGGTCTCACAGCTAATCTGATTGATGACTCACAAGAGGAACTTGATAACGCATTGAATGAAATGATGACGAATAGAATCTATGAAGATAACATCAAATTAGCCTCAAAAATATTTCACAGCAGAGAACACGGACCACGTCAGCGAGCAGCTTTCTGGATTGAACACGTGATTAAATATGGTGGGAAGCACCTGAGATCACGCGCACTGGATATTCCGGTGTATCAATACATACATGTGGACATATATGCGATACTTGCTTCTGTTGTTTGCATCATATCTTATATCTGCTACAGACTCATCCATCTCATCATAAAATCATGCTATGAGAAGCTGGTGAACAGAAAGGTTAAATATGATTAGCATACCCATGGACTGTTGAGATTATATTAACACATATTATATATTTATATACAGAAAACCAAATTGTGGCCATATGAGATAACAGCCCAAGCTATATTACTATCTACACAACATTCTCCTATGTAACAACTTACATACCTATCATGTTGATGGATTCCAACGAGATCCAAATTTTGCAATGATGTAAAGATTGCCTTCACGTCCGAGTTACCTAGAGATGGGTTCTATGAGTATGTGTCGGATATTTAATTTTACAAAATGTATTCTTTTGTACAAAATTCCCTATAACATTAATGAAAGAAATAGTAATATTTAAAAATAATGATTCATATTCCAGAGAAAAATGTTAACATTAGGCTATCTATAGCCAATAGTTTCGAAAGCCCAGAACTAAAAAATTCAAAATTCTAAATTTTACATCGAAATTCAAAACTCGAATTCTAAATTCCAAAACTCAACATCGAAATTCAAATGTTAAATCAGCCTATTACGAACAATCGGATATATTGAAAATTACTACATATATATATATATATATATATATATATATATATATATATATATATATATATATATATATATTTATATATATATATATATATATATATATATATCCCGCAGATACCATCTCATACCTATACCCATAAGCACCCATACCCATTAGCATCAATACACCCATAGCTATGCCAACCCAGACATGCATAGCGACCTTACACATATCGCTACCCTACTCATACACCAATTGTTCCTACCCATCCATCTGTATCCACCTTTGCCATATTACAACATAGTTGTCTCTACCCCGTATAGACATTGGTAGCCAATGTCATATACACATATCTAACGATACCATTATCTACCCCTAACAATACACCCATAACCCCCTCCATTACCTATTAATGCACCGCTTACCATTCCATACCAATCCACAACTGCTACACATATTAATGCAGACAGGACGACATCGCCCTAGTTTATTAGCCTAGCCTATACTTATTAGCATAGCCTACTTGCCTATCACTGTAACCTAGCCTAGTAGCCGAGCGTACTAGTCTAGCCTACTACCATATCTTATTTGCATAGCCTACTTGCATAGCCTACTAGCTTAGTCCACCAGCATAGCTTAGTCTACTGGACCTAGCTCTACCTACTAGCCTAGTCGTCTAACCTACATAGTTATGTATTGTCCTAGATTATTAACCTACTGGTCTAACCTACCAGCATAGCATACTAGCCTAATCTGCCTATCATACTAGCTGATGTATGTTACTTCCACGATAGCATACTAGCCTAGGTTGTTTAAGTGGTGCTGGCTTATTGCCATATCATGTCATGGCCTACTGGCCTACCTACTGGTCTGACTAACCTAAACGTCTAACATACTAGACGACTAGGTAAACATCAGTCTGGCCTACTAACTAGAATCAATGAAGATAACATTAAATTAGCCGCAAAAATACCTTTATGGCCACGCCAGCGAGCAGCTGCCCTGGATATTCTGGTGTAGCAATACATAAATGTGGACATATATGCGATACTTGCTTCTGTTGTGTGCATCATATCTTATATCTGCTACAGACTCATCCATCTCATCATCAAATCATGCTATGTGAAGAACAATTAAACATGATTAGTATGCCGATGGTGTGTTCTCGACATTTTGAAATGAACAACTATACTCATAAAATGTGATTTATGCAATGTTTATTCGGAAAGAGTGACACTTTTTATGAATTGTGAACGATTATTGAGTATTGCATTCATCTGAATCAACCACTTTATGGAAGAATATCAATACAGCTTTTATGCACTACCTCCCCCTCGACACTGTAGGCCTTTATCGCGCTGTCCAAAGCCAAGAAGCCTACTCGGAGCCAACAAATACAAAGCCAGGAGAGGATGCCATTGCATAAATCCGCGAAGCATGCTACGAGGTCACCTCAAGAGAAAAGGACTCGGTATACTCAAGTCAAGAATGGACCCGAGGAAGATAAGGATTTCGGCTGAGGACAAGACACAGCCGCAGAATACAGTAATCATACATACATATGGAAAGGTATAATTACCCATGTCACAGGTAGGAGATATTAATGGTGTCCATGGCGCGGCATTAAAAAATCAAAATCTATATTTCATTATGGGAAAGTAATGAATGAAAGCCAAATGAAATTACAGTCCAAATAATTTGCCCACCTACACATCATTGTCACGTGGAACATCTTGCACAAATATCATCCTAATTGATTCCAAGACTATCTAAATTTTGCAATGAGGTTTAAAATTGGTTACGCTTTCTCAAATGGGCAAATTACATAAGACTGTGTATTGCCTTTCACGTCACAATTACATGGAGATGAGATGCGAATCGTGTATTTGAATTTACAAATTTGATTATTTTCTCCAAAATTTCATAACAATAATTAACGAAATAGTAATATTTAAAAAATAATGATTGATATTCCAGAGAAAAGTTCAGGATTCTTTTATCTATGGCTGCTAGTTGATTACGCGCCTTATTCGAAAGGCTTAAGCCGCCGACGTGTATGATCGTCAGCAAGAGTTCAACATCCCAGCCATTCATTGTAAACCTGGTTTGATTATCTATATTATAAATGAATAATATTTTAAAATATTTGTGTTGTGTTCATGTCTTTAAGTATACTTATCCAACATAGCCGGAGCTGTTCAAATTCAAACTGAATTCAAAACACCTATACTGGATATACTGGGAAGGTAACATAACCTGATTATCAGACTCGTTAGGGTAAATTATTGAACATAGGATCATATTATTTCAATTAACCTCTTCACCAAGTTCATGGGGCTATATTATCTAAAACCTAATTTACCTATCCATAATGTCATGTTCTAGCAAAGATATACCAAGGTATGCCGGTTAACAGCCGTACAGATGCGCCACGAAATTGTTACCATGTATCCCAATTGACCTTTCCATTCTTAGCTATGCCCCGCCCATCACTAGCTAAGCTCCAACCACACCTCGCCGTGTTTGGATTGATCGATCCCCGAATGCCCTAGCTATTAATTTCCTGAAAACTATACAGGGAAGGTGTTGAATATTTTGTAACTAATTTGACAGGGTGCTGTTGCTGCCTATGGCAGCAACAGCGCCCAGTCAAATTAGTTGCAAAATATTCAACAGAATATTTATTAAATAGTAAAAGCAAACAATTTGTACAACAATGCATAGACCGTCTTCAAATATGCGTTCGTGACGTACTTATCGACGTCATCCATTATGATGTCATTCTACACACCGTGTAGATGATTATGACGTCATATGATGGGTACATACTCTGGAAAGGTGAATCGATGAATCTAGTTTCTCAAGTAATCATATAACATCATAACCTGTAGGCCGATGTCATAATCAATTACCCATGATAACAGGATTAAGTCCGTCTTAAACGCTTAATAGTCTGTCAAGCTGTCCGAATTATATGTTTGTAACTATTTAATAAACATTCTGATGAATATTTTGAAACTAATCTGATTCGGCGCTGTTGCTGCACACAGTCAAATTAATATTAAAATAATCAACGTCTTGGCCGTATAGCTTTCTGAAATCAGATATTTATGAGGATCAATCGATCCCAATACGGGCGACGCGTAGGTGGGGATTATCTAGATAAAACACGATTCATCCATAGTTAAGTTACTTTCTTTGGAGTTATCCGATCCGACACTTATAAAGAGACCACGTTATATGGCTATAAACATATCTCATAAAACTAATTTTTTCCAAGTACCTATATCACTACACACGCACGTGTCACAAAACAGGCACGCCTGCCCGCGTACGTATGTAACCCTACTACTCACGTTTTACCCTTTATACGCCACCTTTCGAACAAACTCTTATAGAGCACTAACTGTAGATATAAGTAAAGGCTGCTAGATGCGGCGCGGTCACCCACACGTCTACTGTTGGGATGACTGGCTTATGAATTCTCATTTCTTACCTGGCAGAAGTGAACTTCGCCTGCACAACTTGACTGCTCTATGTTTCACGCGAGTTTCAAGTTAGAGCAATTAGTAGTCGTCACTCGCAGCACATTATTTTCCCCTACGCCACCCCACACACTTTGGTTCCATGACACTCGAGTCTCTCTGTATTTAGTCTCTGAGCCTCTGAATGAATCATACATGTCTATTCGGGAACGTATTCCAGCGGCATCACAGGAATCCAGATGGCAGAGAATGCATTGCAGATATAGTTATGCTAACTAGAACAATGTAGACGACCATTTCATAAGGACGTGTTTCTATGACCACAATCTCGTCTTCATGATGATATGTAACTTACTTTAACATATTTAATGTTTATTTAACATTTTACATTTTTACCAGCAGTGACTTGATCTCGGAGTGCAGTGGCATTTGGTATTGTAGCTGCAGCACATTAACCTGGACAACTACGCACATTTACGCACGGTCATACGAGTCCATACATAACACTTCTTCAGGTTACATTTTTGCGCCTCTCTTAACACGGGGACCCGCTGCACAGACTGCACTGCCTATGGTAATAAAGATAACTTGAACTTGTTTTGGCCCAGTTTGTTACTTGATGTTGCTTTTGGGGGTACGGGCCTGTATATGTCTGACTCGACCTTATTGACCTGGCATGCATTCTGTGGTCTATGTCCTTAGTTTTATTTGGAAAGAAAAAGTGGATGTTGAAAGCTGATTCAGTTTCTACCTGATATGCCGGCCTGAGTGATGCTGTAGATATGGATGGATCCGACCTGTCACTCACGTATATGACGTTATAATCAATTGCATCACATGTAAGCTGGCGTCAAAATCGAAATGAAAAATACATATCTATCTCTGTCATGAATAGTGAATCAAGTACACAATATGAATGCCAAATATATTAAAATATTTTTAATATTTTCAAACTAATTTGACATGTTGCTGTTGCAGCCTGCTTGCCTAAAGCGCATGGTTACCTCCTTGAGAATGGGAATATGAGGATTCAGGGTTTAAATTATATGAAATCCACCATGACACCCGCAAAACGTGGGTGGAGCATAGCTAGAAATGGACGGGACAAAGCTATAAATGGACGGGGCATAGCTAGAAATGGACGGGGAATAGCTAAAAATGGACGGGGCATAGCTAGAAATGGATGGAGAATAGCTAGAAATGGACGGGGTATTGCTAGAAATGGACAGGACATAGCTAAAAATGGACGGGGTATAGCTAGAAATGGACGGGAAATAGTTAGAAATGGCTTCCTCAATTGGACACTGGTATTTACACACGTTCATTCTAATACATATGTATGCTGTGTGTGTCTCATAATATGAATTTCATTTCAATATATAAATTAAGGAAAATCAGTTGCTCACATAGTAATTTAGTCTTGTTGATTAATCGGGTACATATTCAAGACATTAAATGTTAAACTGATTTACACATAGCTAAAAAGAATTACAAATTTGTCATCCATAAAATTGATCGGCTAACCATCGAATTACCTGTGCCCTAATTCCAAGACAACTATAAAGTACACCTGTTGAATATATTAAACTAATTCGACTGTAACGTGTTGTAACAGCTTCCAGTCAATTTAGTTTCATGATATTCAACATAATAGTCTTTGCATCAAAGAGAATTTTGATTTTCTTCTGTGACAGTTTAAAACGTTAAAGGTGCGTATTCACACCAGAATAACATGGCTAAACTCATATACTTTTAGCGACTTAAATTACTGCATTCTGCGGCTGTAGTAATAGAAACACCCTACAGCTGTAATCAGTCCTTTTTAGCCTTTGCCCACTGTGTCGTATCCTCAGCCGAAATCCTTAGCTTCCTCAGGTCCATTCTTGTGTTGAGTGTACCGAGTCCTGCTTTCTTGAAGTCGCCTCGTAGTACGCGTAGCAGATTTATGTGATGACGTCCTCTCCTGGCTTTGTATTTGTATTTGACACTTAAATTGTGTCCCTCAATGTAATGAAACAAAATAAATATTAACATATGATGATATCAATACGTATAAATTAATATAATTTTCTAAAGTTGTGAAGTTGAATTAGAGACACAAGTCGTCAATTTAATTTCACAACTAAAAGTTATATTAATTTATATAGAATGAAATCATCATATGTTAAGATTTATTTTGGTTCATCTCATTATGGTACACAATGTAAGCCTCTAAAATTTTGCAATTTTAACAATTTTGTTTTCAAGCATTCTGGTGTGAATATGCACGTTTAACGCTATGGCATAAACATAATTACTATAATTCTTGTAAATATAATCTTAAAGAAAATGTGTAAAAATCTTAACAATAAAAAAAATGTTTAGTGTATAAAAAGTAGAACAGATTCCATAATGTATTGTAAACTAAAAGTGTGTATAATGAGTCAGAAATAAGAATACTCTAATTAATCCATACCGATAAGTTTAACCCTTTAACAGTTGAAATTTCAGGGTCTCAATTTCAAAAGAATTATATAAAAATAAATATTTTGAAACTTATTTAACTGGGATCTGTTGCTGCCATAGGCAGCAACAGCTTCCAGTCACATTAGTTCCAAAAATACGCAAATGAATATAGTTTCCCTCATAAATAATTTGTAATAATTTCTGCATGGGTTAAATGGGTACTTTATTGATAGATGACTGGGATAATTAGATACATTTATAAGATTAAGCTTAGCTGTTGGACATTTCTACTATAGTACGATGTACTACGGAAAACCTTAGATCACGTGCGACCTGCGTGTTATGAATATTCATGATGTCGTAAGCAGCTCTTGTGTTTCTATGATAATACCCGACTCGTAATCCACCGCCTGCGCTGTGATAGCACTTGTACGACGGCTAAAAGGTTTGCGTTGTGCCATATATAGAATGTGATTATCCAAAGAAGTAATCAATACATTATTTTGTTAGAAAACTGTTAATTATTTTACCAACAGTTTTACTCAATATCTAACAATGTTAGAACTTACGGTAAAAAATAAATATTTTGCGATGTTCACACGCCGAGTCCGTTTGTCAGACGATAAACTGGAATCGTTTTAATGTTGAATCTGACTGACCAATCGCTAGAGCTTACGACATCATGAATATTCATAACACGCCCGGTCGCATGTGATTTAGGGCTTCTATGTACTACACTGGGCATAGCTAATACACAGCTTTCAAATAAAAAATGGTCAATACAGTGATTCATGAAAAAATACTATGTTGAACATTATGAAAATAGTTTGATCGAAGATCGTTCATGCCTAATGTTGAAATGACATCGGGAAAGAATTAAAAGCAAAATGCTTAAGAGTCCATGGGCAGGTTCTAAAACATGAAGTAACTTATTTTAGTTATAGAAATTGTGGGAACGTTAACAAAATGTAAAGATTATAGTGGAATGCTATAACCATTTCAGGACGAAGCTGGCCAAAACCGGCCTCCGTTGTGGTATTGGGGAATGTCCATTTGCAGGCCAAGAGGAAACTATTTTTGAAAATTTACGACTGGAATGACTGGCTCTGTTATCGAGCCAGTCATTCCAGTGGTAAATTTTCAAAAATAGTCCTCTTGGCCTGCAAATTGACATTCAATAAAATATTTACATTTTTTGAACAAAATTTAGTCAGTAAAGAGCTAAGCTATCGGCTATCATTTTTCAGCTTTCGCCGTCGTGCCAATTGAAATGTACTGTAGAGTAGTTTCCAGAAAAAATAGCTTTTACTGTGGTCTTGATAAACGTTTGCAGACGAAGAGGCCATTTTGGAGAATTTATCCCTGGAATGACTGGCGTGAATGTTTCAGTTTCACTCATCTTCCTTGTATAGCCTACTAGGAACCTCTAAGTTCTAACTCTACCAAAACAGTCATCTCATAGCCTGGTCATGGGTACTATCATAGTATCAAGTTGAAAATATCGGCTTAGTGCAGGCCTTATAACTAATTAACACCCGAAATATAAATATCTCAATTACAAGAGAAATGTATACATGTTTGAACCTAATCCCAATGGAACATGTTGCTGCCATAGTCATAAAGATCTGCTGGACAAATAGTCAATGTAATGTGCTATACATCATAAATATGCGTTTCTGGTTTGTATTGTTTAAAGGGTTAAGGGGCGACAACCCCTGTAATATAAAAATGTCATGGAATATGGGTGTTAAATTTCTTTGTCGGTTATTATCCCCTCTTGTGTCAACATAACCCTTTAATCATAAAGTTTATAAAAACGACATCAGCAATGGTCTTGAGTCCATTTGAAGGCTAAGAGAACAGTATATTTGAAATCTTTCCATTGGAATGACTGGCTCCATAAACGAGCCAGCTATTCTGATGGTAAATTTTCAAGAAATGCCATTCTCTTGGCCTGTACATTAACACTGGCTCATGAGGGTCTCAACGTTTCTTGACCATTAACACTTTGCATGGTAGAAGCCGACCAAAACAGCCTCCATAGTGGCGTTGAGGAATGTTCAAAATGCAGGAAAACAAAGCTACTTTCGTCAAACTTCAGTAGTAAATTCGCATAAAATTATTATTCTTGGCCTGCAAAAAATTATAATTTTCTCGATGAATCTTATCTATTTTGAGGTGCTTTTGAAATACATTATTTTGTGATAGTTTCTCTGGCAGCTATGCCTTCCTCTTTCAAGCGAGTGAGTAGTGGCCGATATATGTCCGAGGATAGCGGGAGTTGCATTCCTTTTGCTTGAATCTCTCCTAAAATAGAACAAATAAAGTGGCATCCACATTGTGTATGGAATAACTACTGACCAATTGCCATTCAGAACCTAACAGTTACACTACCAATTCAAATTCTCTTATACGACCCACAAGATAAAGATCACTTATACCATGTTAATTCTCAAATATACCATCCTAAAGTTAGCTGTCAGATATTCCATCCAAATGCTCGCTGCCAAATATTCTCATCAAAAGAAAACTGCCACTTGTACAATCCACAAGATACATGTACATGTCGCATAAAATCTACAAGTTAACCCCTCTTGTGTCAACAGCGCCTCAAAGCGCACAAATTACTACTTGATATATCAATCAAACAATTTGATGGTCAATATTTTTAAATACATTTTAATTTCAGAAGAGCATTTTTTGTAAATTTACGACTGAATTCTTCTTTCGCCGGCTTGCCCATGAAAGGCGGGTAATGGTAAAGAAAATTACAGTTTTCCTTAGCCAGTGTCCATCCGCAGGTGAAGAGAATAGTATTTTTGAAAATTTACCACTAGAATGACTGGCTCGGTTACCAAGCCAGTCATTCAAGGGGAAAATATTTAAAAATATTCTTCTCTAGGCCTTTAAAATGGCCATGCCTGAAGGCCACTGCAACGTTGGTTTTGGTCAGTTTGACAATTAAAGGGTTAAGTTGACACAATATGATTTAACTGTCGCTTATAACATTCATAAGATAGCTGTCACATATAACATTCACACGCTAACTGTCACATAAAACATTCACACGCTAACTGTCACATATAACATTCGCATGATAACTGTCACATATAACATCCACATGCTAACTGTCACATATAACATGTACACGCTAACTGTCACATATAACATTCACAAGATAACTGTCACATATAACATCCACACGCTAACTGTCACATATAACATGCACACGCTAACTGTCACATATAACATCGACAAGATAACTGTCACATATAACATGTACAAGATAACTGTCACATATAACATCCACAAGATAACTGTCACATATAACATCCACACGCTAATTGTCACATAAAACATCCACATGATAACTGTCACATATAACATTCACAAGATAACTGTCACATATAACATCCACAATATAACTGTCACATATAACATCCACAAGATACCTATCACATATAACATTTACAAGATAACTGTCGCATATAGCATCCACAAGATAACGGGCACATATAACATTCATAAGATAGCTGTCACATATAACATTCACACGCTAACTGTCACATATAACATTCGCACGCTAACTGTCACATATAACATTCACATGATAACTGTCACATATAACATCCACAAGATAAATGTCACATATAACATCCACACGCTAACTGACACATGTAACATTCACAAAATAAATGTCTCATATAACATCCACACGCTAACTGTCACATATAACATCCACAAGATAACTGTCACATATAACATTCACAGGATAACTGTCACATATAACATTCACAAGAAAAATGTCACATATAACATCCACAAGATAACTGTCACATGGAACATTCACAAAATAACTGTCACATAACATCCATACACTAACTGTCACATATAACATTGGCAAGATAACTGTCACATAAAACATCCACAAGAAAACTGACACATATAACATCCACAAGATAACTGTCACATACAACATCTACAAGCTAACTGTCACATATGTCATTGACAATATAACTGTCACACATAACAGCCACAAGATAACTGTCACATATAACATCCACAAGATAACTGTCACGTATAACACCCACAAGCTAACTGACACATAATATTCACAAGATAACTGTCACGTATAACATCCACACGCTAACTGACACATATAACATCCACACGATAACTGTTACTTATAGGCCTACACTTCTCCAGTTACCTACATGTATTAGGTATAACATTCACAAACTAACGTTGACTTATAATATTCACAAGGTAACTACTAATGGACCTTTCCAAATAAGCAATGTGTATGCTGACCTCATAATCATTACATCATAAATGGTTCTATTTGACCCGTCTTTAAATCTTAATAGTTTGACACGTTATATGAATTGTATGTCTCTACAATTTAATAAACATGCTGTTGAATATTTTGAAACTAATTTGCTTGGACGCAGCAACAGTTCCTAGTCAAATTAGTTCCAAAATAATCAAAAGCTTACCTGTATAGTCATCTGGGAATTGACAGTCAGGGTGTTCAGAGATCGATCAATCCCAACACGAGCGAGGTGTGGGTGGAGCTTAGCTCGAAATGGGCGGGGCATAGCAAAACATGGAAAGGTCCATCACATCATTCAGTGGAGAAATACCATGCATAACGATCACAAGATGATAATACCATCCTGTGCATGCAATGGACCTATCCTGTTTTAGCTATGCCCTGATCCCCCTCTAGGTAAGGTCCACCCACACTTCGCGGTGTTGGGATCGATTGATCACCGAATTCCCTGACTATAAGTTTCCTGAAAACTATACTGGTAAGCTGTTGAATATTGTGTAACTAATTTGACTGGGTTCTGTTGTTGCCTATGACGGTAACATCGCCCCTGTCAAATTAGTTTCAAAATATTCAGAATATTTATTAAATACTAAAGACATACAATTCGTTGTCCGTCTTCAACTATGCATTCGTGACATACTTATCTACGGCATTCATGACGCCATACTGACGCCATTGGATTATGACGTCATATGATGGGTTGCTAAAGAAGAAAGGCCCATTCTGCTCTGGCACTGGTTCTAGGTTTCTGTCTAAAAGTCAGCAAATAAAATGATCCCAGTTACCCTGACTCATGAATGCAATACAGTATCAACTCAGCCCATACACATACAGGTAAGCTGTTGAATATTTGAAACTAATTTGACTTGGAGCTGTTAATGCCCTAAAATTAGTTTCAATTATTCACCATTCTGTTTATTGAATTGTAAATTCATAAACTACATACAATTCATACCATTGAGTGAGATACATTTCAATTTTAGCGATGGAGCTACGCCATTTCCGTTGTAACGTGAGCGAACATATGACGTATTTGACTATGACGTAAGAATCGTGAAATACAAATAAGATGCCTCGAATTCAGTGTGTTGCACATCACATACCTGCAAGAATCATCTTCGCAGTCATGGCAGTTGGCAAACCCACAGTCTTAGCCACGGCTGAGTAGCCATCAGGATCTCCATAGACAGCAAAATTAATATGCCGTACTTCCTGATTTCCGTCACTCCATTCAACACCAACATCAGTCTGTAGGAGAAGTAGATCACGCTCGCCTTCATCTGAGGATCAAATGTTAGACAAATAGTGGCTACAATCGCCCCTCAAATGGATAGATGATACATTCAATGTACAAAAGAATATTAACCCTGTAACGCACAAGCCGTTCACACGAATGCCCTCTCAGAGGTCTTGAGACGTGTACATATGCAGAACAAGTGAGGACTATCTTCTTTAGAACTTAACACTGGAATGCATGGGTTGCTAACCAAATCAGTCACGCCCGTGATACATTTTCAAAAATAATCTTTTCTTGGTCTGCAAATGAACTTTTTCTATTAAAAATTTAACTTTTTTAAACACATTTGATGAATGGTTAATGCTATTGAGTTGATACAGTTGATGCATACATATTGGTATATTATTGCCCTCCACATCCCACAATGATATATTTCATCCACAGACCCGTTGAGGTATGTATTCCTTACCCAGCATTCTATTCCTTTTAGAATAATCATATGAACATTGGATGTTTAAGATTTAGCAAAGAAATCCCACCACCTTTGTCTAAACTTGCCTAAGATGACAAGAAGAGAATTACTCTACAAAATCGGTAAATTGCACGTTCTTTTACACTGGGATATTTCTGTTCTTGAGACAGAATGAACATCATTTTCAAAATGTAATTCAGACATTCATATATTGGCTCATTGGAATTTGATGATTTTGAATATAATGACAAGAAGGTTTTTAGGAGATTATAGTGCTATTTCAGAAGGGTATAAATTACGGAAGTACACTAGGCACAGGCGTCACGGCGTACTGGGTAGACCATGGGTCCAGTCAACTGAAGTTAGCGAGGGATACTAGATGCATCAATAAAAGGGGTGCCTTGTTCCGAAATGAGAACAAATATATGACATTCTAAGCATTTGTACACACACACGCACGCACGCACGCACGCACGCACGCACGCACGCACGCACGCACGCACGCACGCACGCACGCACGCACGCACGCACGCACGCACACATCCCCACATGCACATATTCCCACACGTGCACATGCCCCGCATGTACAGAAATGAATGCAATACTCTATTCTGCTTCTAAGGATAATAAATTACACAGACGCTATCTATCTACTCACCAAATGCAAGTCGCCTAGCTAGATAGTTTGAAATTGTATCCACTGGATTGCCATATTTCTCCACCAACTGATCATCAAGTAATCCCAGGCTACAATAGAAAACAGGCGAACAATACATATCAAGATGCTAGCCTAACTGAATAACAAAGCAGTTAATTCCTCGTATGGTCTTTTTCCAGTCTTAACATTCGGATACTATCATTTCAAACTCTAAATGGTGACTTGAGAACGTGCATATTTACGAGACTCAAATAAAGGTATGCTGATGCACTAGAAGGCCATGTAGGACTTACTCTGTTAGACATTGCAGCTGTTCTTTGCTTTTGCCAAACTTCTCAATGATACAATCACCAAGGCACTGCACAGATATGTCTGCCTTCTTTCCCATCAATTCACAAAGAAACTCCTTCTGCAATAAAACAGTTCACAAGATGTACTGAAATGCTATTGGAAAATTACATCATCTGATACAGAAGATTAGTGTTGCCATACATGACTCTGTGTATAGCTGTCACAGCCAGATGACTGGTAATCGTATCCACTATCACAAGGTGTGCAAAGCACAAAAATTGCTCATCATCCATTTACCACTACCCACTATCGTTTACAAAGTATATGGATAAAGCTAAGATTTTAATTTTGAAAGCTCTCTCTTGCCAGCATAGATATCGATGCCATGTGTGACTAATACTTTGAAACCCGAAAACGCATAATTTTCATGGTGAGGTAAGTATAGAGACTAGAAAACGTTGTTTGACTCAGTTCGACACACTTCCCCATCCCCACCACCACAATCACTGGGAATATCTTTTTTCTAGGTAGCAGTTTTAGTCAAAGCTTTCATATTATTAAAAACAAAGAATAAAAAACAAATAAAAATATTTCAAAAATCAAGGAAATTGACAAAAATTGTAAGTTTTTGCATGAAATATTACATTTCACACCAAATCTGGGACCTGTAAAGGTGAATCTCCAAAATACACCTCACCTCTACCCATCATAAAGAAACTACCGGCTAAGTTTCATTACTTTGTTGTAAACGATTCCATATGATATGCCACTTACGAGAATGTTGACAAAAATCGTGAATATCTGCATTAAAACCCCGTTTTACCGAAAATCTTGTACCTATACAGGGGAATTCTTCAAAAGGCACATCTGCGTATCATACAATGTAACTGAGGCATATACCACATTTCGTTAAATTATTTTAAGCGATTCTGTATGATATGGTGTTTATGAGCCGACAAAACTGCGATTTTGCATTAAAAACTCAATTTTCACCCAAGGTATTGAACCAAAAAGGTGGATCCATCAAAGACCCATTTGCTAAGCTTCATTAGACTATTTTAAGCTTTTCTGTATGACATGCCGCTTACGAGAATATTGACAAATATCGTGAGTTTTTGCATAGAAAAGCCCTTTTTCATCCAAAATATTGACCCTATAAAGGTAAATCCTCAAAAAGGCACATCTAGGCATCATAAAGAAGCCACCTGGCGAGTATCATAAAATTATGGTGTTGACAAAATTGAAATTGACAAAACTCGTGAGTTTTTGTATTAAAAATCCCATTTTCACACAAAATCTAGGACCGATAAAGGTGATTTCCTCAAAAGGCACATCTGCGTATCATAACTGAGGCATACACCAAGTTTCATTAAAATATCTGCAGCGGTTCTGCATGATATGCTGTTTGTGAGATATTGTGACTGCGACACAGTGAGTACTATAGGGCTCGTGCACCTTCCTGTCCGTGGCCGGAAGATTGGGGGGGGGGGGGGGCATAATAAGTTGTTGAATATGTTGATACTAATTTCCAGATGACAAGACTACTTTTTAGCATTCAGGCATTATGCAATTCAGAGACAGAGATTTCTATTAACGCTGTACTCCTCAAATATGTTCCAGACAGACAAACCAAGAGATTACATGTAGTTTTGAACGTACCATTAGAATTAAACTGACATGGTTATCGAGCCAGTCATTCTAGTGGTAAATGTATTGTAATTTATCTATTGGTTTGTAAATGGCCAGTTCTCAACAACACTGCAGAAGCAGTTTTAGCCTCCTTTAAAGAGGTAAGTCTGCACATTATTTACTACCCTTATTATTTTGAAAACTTATTAAAGGTTCATATTTATACTAAAATGCTTAAAAATAACATTTTTGAAATTGTATACTTTTAATGGCTTAAGTTTCTTGTCTAGATGTGATGAAACAAAATAAATCTTAGAGTATGACGGATTCCGTATAAATTATTAACAAATTGTAGGTGTGCAGTTGATGCAGTTGAATTACACCCCCGTAGCGACTTGACTCGTGTCTCTAATTCAATTTCATAACTTAAACATTTTATTAATTCATATGCAATGAAATCATCGTATGTTATGATTTATCTCGTTTCATTGCATCTTGGAACACAATTTAAGCCATTAAAAGTATACAATTTCAACAATTTTACTTTCAAGAATTTCGGTGTGAATATTCACCTATAACTGACTTCCTGGTTCATCCCAGTACTCTGACATATCATTGACATGCTTGTATTTTAACTGAGTGACTGTGGTGGCAGGTGGAGGGTGAACTCATTGCTGATTGTCTGATCCTGTTTCCATGAACATGTATAATAGGAAATTGTGTGTGGTATTATGGAATTGTGATTATGGATTATTCACACACCATGGCGTACATCCAGTCCACGACCTTTACATAATGAGCAGCAAGTTTGAGACTGGTCCTGGAATGGTGTGTTAGAAATGTATAAACTATGATAAAGATTCAGGATGAGGACAAGAAACGGTGGCTAGAACAAGAAGGACTGATTGACAGTGCAGGATATTTTCACTACTATAATGACAGAATACAGTACATCATCATCAGCGTCATCGTTTTGATCATCGTCGTCATCAATGTCATGCTGAATAGCTATAGGACTGAGCAATTGAATAATGAGTGCATTTCATACCCATGTGATGTCTGGTCCATTATGATTCAAACGAGCATGTGGTACACTGTCTAAGAGCCCCATGTCTGCCAGAGCTTTGCAAGCAGCAGAAAAGCCCTGGTATAGAATAAACATAGATTATTTAATAAAGGTATACACTCCAATAGACGACTTTTGTGTATAAAAATAGTATACATAAATTCTATTAAGATAGAGAAAACGGCGTCTGCTGTGGGCTTGATGCCTGTCTATTTGTAATCAAGACAAGAGTAATTTTGAAAATTTACCATTGAAATCACTTCGCTTGACTAGGAAAATGAACACTGGCTAAGTAAACTTGAATCTTCTCGACCATTATTTCTGTGATGGCTAAGCCGATCGAAACAATCTCTGTAGTCGTTGTGAGGAATGTCTATTTGTAGGACACAGAACGTTATTTAAAAAAATTAGATTGGTTTCATTACGAACAGTCTTTTCTTTTCCCCTTTTAAAATTGTAATTTCATGAAAGCCCTTGGCCATTGGTGTGCTAATTGATCTAAGTAGCATCTTGAGCACGATGGGGCGGTGTTGATACAAGAGAATATCCTACAAGGTACGCACGTGCGCATCACACGAGCAGACAAATGGCTGGCTGTATAAATTAACACATACAGACCAGATAAGTCAAATACTGTATGACGCAAGGAAGACTACATGTATCTCGACTATTTTGAAACTAATTTGACTGGTTTCTCTCTCTCTCTCTCTCTCTCTCTCTCTCTCTCTCTCTCTCTCTCTCTCTCTCAACTTCATCCTGCCACTTTCTCGCCTCCATTCCCCCGCTCTCTTCCTCTCCCTCCCTCTTCCCACCATCTATCCCTCCCTCTGTCCATCCATTCTCTCCCTCTCTCACATTCACACTTCACTCATCTTAGCTATGTTATCACATCACATTAATTCGAAGCGCAGCATACCAGAATGCTGAATACATTCGGAAATGATTTGACGTTCTTTTTGTTACAGCGCCGAGTCAAATTAATTTCGAAATATGAGCATATTATGTCTGCCATTCGATGGAATGTAAATTCAAAGTTACATTGTATGAGGGACAGATTACAGTACCGTATATCTGATGATGCCTCTGATGAGCGACTTGACTGTCTGGATGCCATACAGATCCGCGTACGTGGTGGAGTCCTTGTTTGGGAACCCTTCAATGTTGAAGCCAGGTTTCAATGTCAGGGTTCTTAATCCTTTCGTAAGCAATTCTCCTGGTTTAATAACCTGAACCTAATATCAAAACACATCCTAGATAAGGCAGGTTACTGGGTTGGTACTGGACCAATATGGGGCCAATCCAGCCTGGTATTGTCCCAGGACCGGCCCAGTATCCTGTGTTATAAGGGATGTCGTAATAATGTTGATATAGAAATGATTATTCAGATATATTCATTACAATAATTATTTACAATAATACATAATATATAGTAACTAGGCCTACATGTAATTACTACAATTTCCCGTTTTTATATAAATGTTCCCTGTTTATTGGCGTTTTTCTTTAAATTGTTTCGTGCGCAATATGTATCCCCATTGAAGTAGCCGAACCCTCTGGAAGTCATTTCAGTGAGGAATTCATGACAGTCGATGACTACTGTTTAGGGGGAACCTCTGGATGTTATTTCAGTGATGAATTCAAGAAAGCTGATGACTAAATAATGCTTGGGCTGAAGCTCTGGATGTTATTGCACTGGGGAATTCATGAAAGTCGATGACTAATGTCTGGGGTGAAGCTATGGATGTTATTGCACTGGGGAATTCATGACAGTCGATGACTAATGCCTGGGGTGAAGCTCTGGATGCTATTGCAGTGATGAATTCATCACAGTTAATGACTAATGTCTGGGGTGAAGCTCTGGATGTTATTGCAGTGAGGAATTCACGACAGTCGATGACTTATGTCTGGGGTGAAGCTCTGGATGTTATTGCAGTGAGGAATTCATGACAGTGGTGAGGAATTCATGACAGTTGATGACTAATGTTTGGGGTGAAGATCTGGATGTTATTGCAGTGAGGAATTCATGACAGTCGATGACTAATGTTTGGGGTGAAGCGCTGGATGTTATTGCACTGAGGAATTCACGACAGTCGATGACTAATGTTTGGGCTGAAGCTAGAGCAAAGGAGCAAAGGAATTTAATTTGGAATCTGCTTAAATAGTAAATCAGCGTCACAGATAGTGGTGTTCTACCGCGAGAGTACGCAGACTGCATATAGTAGTCGTAGACAATAATTGTGGACTTGCACCAGAGCGTCGAGCTTTGCCATTTCGGACATAGTGCGCTTACACACGATTCTCTCTTCCAGTGTGCGAGCAGAACAGCAGAAAAATCATCGGTTTAACCCTTCCGTGACTAAATTTGTTGAAACAATTAAAATATTTACTTATTGAATGTCCATTTGCAGGCCAAGAGAAGACTATTTTTGACAATTTACCATTGGAATGACTGGCTCAGTTATTGAGTCATTTCAGTGATAAATCTTCTCTTCGCCTGCAAACTGACATTCCCCAAGTCCATTGCAGGAAGCCAGTTTTGGCAGGTTTCGTCCTTAAACGGTTCAACTATAGCTTGTCTATTACAAATTGTGAAGACATAACTTCATTGTGCACAGTTAACAAAACGTTGTGAAACGCGTTGTGAAACGTTTTCTCTTTTGAACAGTCAGCAGGTAACTAGTAGGTTAACCGCCTCTACTTAAACATTGCTGAAATTATATTTTTATATGTGGATGAAAGAAAATCCGGATATCTGACAGAATGTCCGGAAATCTGGAAACCTGTTAAAAATCTGTATTTTAAAAAATAAATCATGCGGCCATGCTGATAGAATCCTGAAACGTAATTGATTATGAAAATATCATAATAATAGATCATGTACTCACCTTCCCGTCATCTAAGTATTTAGCACCACCGAGAACGTTCGTCAGCACAGCTTTTGGCGACCAACTACAGACAGAAAAAAAAGGAAACTCAGAACTGTGATAAACCCGTGCTGAAGCTTCTAATTTCTAAGATGGTAATATGCAGATGATAGCTATGCAACTGTGTACCTTTGCAGGACTCAACTTATAACTGCGCCCTGCCCATCTCTGGTTAAGTTCCTTCCATACATTGCCCGTGTTGGGATCGATCAAAACCTGTATTCCATGAATCTCAATTCTATACAGGCAAGATGTTGGATATTTTGAAAGTAATTTGACTAGGTGCTGTTGCTGCCTATAAAATTAGTGTCAAAATATTCAACAGCATGTTTATTAATTACGAAAGACATACAATTCGTACAACCTGACTATTAAGCAGTTAAGGTGGACTAAATCGACGCGTTCATGACGTAATTGATTATAACGTCAACCTGCACATCACGTAGTTGATGGTGACATCATATGCTTGACAGCAGCCGTGACGCATACACCTTCCAATAAATAGATTACAAAACCGCAAATATAACAGAAAATGCACTGTACATGGCCCGATTAAAGCTACTTGGGTCCCAGGGCTAATTGGTTGTAGGGGAACCTTATTGGCTTGGTCAATACCATCTACTATTACTACTACTACTACTAGTACTACAAAACAGTGTTGAATATTTTAAAATTAATTTGACTGGAAGATGGTGTTACCTAAGTCAGTTTGGCTTCAAAATATTCAACATTCCGTGACTGCAAATGTGAGATAATGGGATTTACGGTTCAAATGGCTAAAATCTGATACTTGTTTTTGATTTGGTTGGTGGGGTTGGGGGACTTATTTTCTGGTCCAATTGGCTCTAGCACCATCAGCCATTTCCTTAATCCGGCTCTAAATGCACAGAAATCGAAAGGATCTCAGCTAATAAAAAGAAACTTTTCCCAAAAGTGGACATCTTGCCGTGTTGACATAAGGAGGACGTATTCATCACACAGTTCTCCATTTCAAGCTTGGGCATACCCGATGCAGTTGATGACAAATTATAATAAAGCATTCGAGGTTACCTGAATTTATAACGAAGTGGGTTGTCAGAGAACTCAGGTGCAGGTAAGCCACCACACCAGCATGCGTATGAGATAATCTGAAACAGAAGATTTATTCCACAATATGCTGATGGCCCTTGAGTGTACAATACATAAGCGTCTTGTGGATGACCATAGAATAATGCAATATTAAATTACTATAAAAGTAAAGTCATTTAACCATATTCATTTAAAGTTATACAACACAGAATATAACTTAGTTATTATTTTCCTATTAGTGGGGCGGATATGTAATAAATTGAGGTAAGATGTTCCATTCTGGCAGAAAGCATGAAATTTGGCAGATAGGTGGTTTACGGTATGCTGAACAAAATTAGATGCGGTGCCACGTGATTCTACCAAGGCAACCTATTTAAAATGGCAGATTCAAAATGGCCGCCTTCCCAGCGGAAAATCTGCCTTACTCAAGTTCTAGATGGAGTAGAGGGCTGGAATTGATGTCAAATTACGGGTTTCTTGTGTCACTGGTTATGATTTTACCAATTACAATACTCTAAATAGATAAACATGCTGAAAAATATATTATTATTATTATTATTATTATTATTGTTGTTGTTGTTGTTGTTGTTGTGGTCGTCATCGTCGTTGTAACATTTGTAAATTAGTAGTCATCTTGAGAACTGCTCTCCAAGTGTGATACCAGCGATCGAAAAGAAGAAGAAGAAGTACAATGTAGCATTATTGCTAAACGTTTGTACACACATGTTCCGGGCGGAACATTTTAGAAACAAGTTTTCGCCACTCAAAACAATTGGTCTACACGTTTTCTCCAGTAAAAGTAATTGTATGCCAGCCCCTCGCTTCGCCAAGCATTATATCGTTGCGGATTTCCATATAATTATTGTAGTTTCCTAAACTCACACTGACAATTTAAATATATTAGGAGAATATTTAGCTGCATAGCAATCACGCACACGCGTATTGTGCTCTGCTTATAGACAGAGACAATAGCCTATTATATTCTCGCATTCAAGTCAATATGTCAAAGAAAGGGAAATTGACATCTGATCCCACAGTGGATTTAGCACACACGAACTGGTCCCTGTGTGTTATTTGCCAGCAATCCACAACGGAGCATCTCATAGATCCATGTAGTAATACAAATCGTGACAATGTGATTACGAGTTATAGGTCATTAGCTGATAACCTTGATAGGCTACAGCAACTCCATGCCCTTCCACAATACCTGGATCTATGTAGGTTGAATGATGGATCTGGAATTGTGGAGATGCTTATAGAAAACTGTGCTAGATGGCACAAATCTTGTTGGCATCTCTGTAGCCGGACTCGGGTTGATGGCGCCGTGAAAAGAAATGCGAAATTAGAATTAGGAGCTCAGGTCACCGGTCAAATATAGATTGAGGTCTAATTTCACTATGCCAAGTATAAATGATCCCACTCAACCGCTGTGCTTTTTCTGTGACAAACCGATGGAGAATGGCATTCATAGATCCCCAACAGCAAAATTTGACCAAAACATACGCAAAATGGTGACAGAACTGAGAGATACTAAACCTCTTGCTAAAATGTCATCTGGGGACATGACAGCATTGGATGCTATTTACCACAAGACTTGTTTGACACAACTATAGACATGACATAGGTCTCTTTCGAGAAGTGAACCTGATATTGCTGACGATATGAAACCTGACTCTGTTGCTCTTGCAGAGCTAATATCATACATGGAAGATCGTCAAACCTCTGAGCATCCTGATGGGATGTTTGGAAGCATTAGTAGCTCGTGCAGCTGATTGTCCAGAGGTTGAAGTGAAGATCATTGACGGAGCAGCTATGATGCATAATCTAGATCCCAACAAATCAAACGTGGTTGTGAACACATTTGGAGATTTTGCAGAGCACGTCTTCCTCCCACACATTGCTAGACAACTAAAGACGGTTAAAAGATTGGATGTTGTATGGGACGTGTATAAGGCGGGAAGCTTGAAGACACACGCTAGAGAATTACGGGGACATGGTGAAGCTCTTCGTTTTGCATCGAGTACAAGACTCCCCCAAAATTGGAAAACTTTCCTATGAGTTGATGCAAACAAAACAGGCCTCTTCACCTTTCTCGCACATACATTGGAGTCATTCGAGCTACCAGAAGGAAAGATACTCGTCACATCATGTGAGGAAAACGGCTGATGAGGCCAGAGCATGACGTCTCACGACTCGCGCCATGCATGCAAGATGAAGCAGATGGTAGAATGTTGCTCCATGCCTTCCATGCATAATACCAAGGTTATCGAACAATAATGATTTATGCTACAGATACAGACGTCGTAGTCCTAGCCATACGGACAGCAAACTTTCTTCATGGGTGTGATCTCTGGCTCGCATTTGGCCAATGGGAAGACCTTCCGCTATGTATCAGCTCATGGCATTGCAACAGTTTTGGGTGCAGAAGCGTCACAAGGACTGCTATTTAAGTCACTATTTAGGAGACTGTCTGATGCCCCAGCGTCTCTGTGTGACAATGACATGGGAATGCTGGACAGGTTTGTCGTACTACTGTACAAACGCACACCACCATTGTCAAAGGTTAATGAGACACGAAATCAGCTTTTCGCTTTTGGCAACAGGCAGCTAGAAAACATTCCTCCAACCAGTGCAGCTCTGCTGCAACACACCAAACGTGCTGCATTCCAGGCAGGTCATCTTTGGGGCCAATCACTCCACTCAAATGCAAAAACGCCATCGCCAGCTGACTGGGGTTGGGTCAGAGATGGAGACACTTGGTTACCGCAATGGAGTTTGCTTGCAGATGCATCTAAGGCATACCGGGAACTCATGAAATGTGCTTGCAAAAGTAATTGCACTGGCAGATGCAAATGCTATAAATCCAACTTACCTTGTACACAGTTGTGCTCATGCGGTGCGCAGTGCGTGTGACGTCTGTGAATCATGATTCAACAATCAACAGCATCATGTATAGCCTTGCATACTCTAATAGGATAATTGAATGTATCTATAACGACCATTACTTGGTTCGATATTAAGAAATCAAGCAATTTAAACTATTTCTAGATGATATATTGCTTTTGTTCTCAAGAGATGGATCTTTTAGATAATACATCTTAAAGAGCCACCGTTTTTTTACATCAAACACAGGTGGTCGCTATGGAAGGATTGATATTTACATATTTAGAGTATTGTAGTGAGTAGAATTATAACGATTGACCCATGAAACCCCTAATTTAGCATTAATCCCATCACTCTACTCCGTCTAGAGCTTGAGTAATGCGAATTTTCCGCTGGGAAGGTGGCCATTTTGAATCCACCATTTTGAATGGATTCCCTTGGTAGAATCACGTCGCACCGCATGTAATTATGATCAGGATACCTTAAACCACCTATATGCCAAAGGTCATGCTTTCTGCCAGAATGGAACATCTTTTTCACATATCTGCCCTACTATATAGCAAGTGTTGTGAACATCAGTGTCTTAGCTGAAACTGTCTATTAGACATCAATATCATGATAAGGATAGCACTCAGTGGAGGGTGAAAGAAACAAGAACTAGGAAAGAAAGAAAATGTGGAGAAAATGCGTTTAGCCTATGGTACACATTTTGGTCACGTCTGTTATTATATCTTAACAGTTTGGAATATTTATAAACCTTTAGTCTTTTCCAGTAGTACTGTATGGCTTTATATATTTCTTCCACAATTCAGTGCAAATTGGCCATAGGATTAAGAAATTATATTCGTCCTCTGTATCATCACACAGATGGCATTTTTGCTCTTAGCACTATTGCAATTCACCTTTCTAGAGTATCCATCTATGATCTGACGTCTTATAATGTCATAATTATCTAAGTGACGTGTATGCTGACGTCATAACATGAATTGTATGTTTTTGCTATTTAATAAACATGCTGTTGAATATTTTGAAACTACTTTGTTTGGGCGCTGTTGCTGCCATTGCTGGCAGCAACAGCACCAAATCAAATTAATTTCAAAATATTCAACAGCTTACATGTATAGTTTTCCGGAAATTGATAGTCAGGGAGTTCAGAGACCGATCGATCCTAAAACGGACGTGGTGTGGGTGGAGCTTAGATTGAGATGGACGGGATTTAACGAAAAATGGAAAGGTCCTTTGTGTTGTGCTATTTCAAGGTATGGTCTGTGCGACCAGCTACATAATGGTAGTTTGCCTAGAGAATATCGATGTTTTGCAATTCTTACTGTATCTAGTTTTATAGCATACGTGTTGTTTCCACACTCCAACTGCCCACTCTAATCCTGAATGGACATATTGTAAGCTCTCCGCTTATATTCTAAAAGAAGTTTGATTTTATTGACATTTAGTCCATGCCCATTCCATATAATATTAACACCTTTCGAGCATAACATATATTTAATTTACTTCACCCAGCTTTTACAATCCTTATCATTAGATCAGTCGTTGCACATTGCATATAGGTTTAGCTGCATGTATCTATTAGGAGGTATATCTCAATTTTAAACCAGCATTGTAAACGTGTAATTTCTCACACAATCCTTCCCAGTTGATGCGCTTAAAATAAAGCAATTGCTTACAAAAGCGGATATGCCATTATCGACATCATATATGCGGGATGAAAACCCCCAACTCCACTACCAAACGATATTATGGGTAAGATAAGTTTATTAAATAGTTGACACAAATGAGCTGGAGTTAAACCCAAGAATTTAGTATGGTGTCTATGTAATGCACTCACAGCTTTTTGAATCTGTTCTGCTAAACAGAAGAATATTTAGCAAAGTGTATCTTGCAAACCATGTGCTTCCCTGAAAACGTATTATTATTGATGTATAATATATAGATGTATAGACGTATAAAATACATCAGTAAGTTTGATTATAAGATTAGATGTATATTTGCAATTGACAAAATATACCTCCAAAAATGTGTTCCCATGTGCTTTAACGAAGGTTCCAACGCGATAACTACTATTACTATGTTTTGACAAAGAATCCATAAACATACCAATAAAATGCGAACATATTAGTGACAGTTTACAGTGTGATGTTCATAACAGACTAATTAATGCTCATCTATATGATATGATGGACATTAATTATAGAAGAATCCAGTTTATTGATCAATCATATGATGTCATAATCCACAACGTTACTTGTAGGGTGATGCCATAATCCATTACATCATGAATGACATAATTCAGATGATCACAAACACTTAATCGTACGACTTGTATGTCATTACCATTTAATAAACATTCTGTTGAATATTTTGAAACTAATTTGACTGGCATTCACCAGATTACCTGTATAGTTTTCTGGAAAGTGAGAGTCATGGAGTGCAGCGATCAATCGATCCAAACACGGTGTTAGAATGGGCGGAGCTTAGCTAGAAATCCGCACGGCGTAGCTAAATCTGGAATCATCGGTTGACTGCCATTATCAATAACAGATTCTGTCTAAACACGTTTAAGGTTCATGCAAGCATTTAGGCTTCGACAGAATAGTGTACGCACTACATTCTCACCATGGGGCTACCTATACCATTGGACATACATGATGAGGAAAGAATAAATAGATCACATGAAAGAGCACTTTTCCTCCTTGTTCCTTGACTCTATCAAAGCATTCTACCGCGAGCATGTGGTCAATGCCGGGATCCACACCAACTTCATTCATTATTATGATACCCGCGTCTTCAGCACTGTAGCGAACAATGACATGCATTTGAATATTATTGAATTTTCAGTTATCTTGTTTACTACTACTACTACTACTACTACTACTACTACTACTACTACTACTACTACTACTACTACTACTACTACTACTACTACTACTACTACTACTACTATACTACTACTACTACTACTACTACTACTACTACTACTACTACTACTACTACTACTACTACTACTACTACTACTACGACCACCAGCACTACCACCACCGCTACCGCCACCAATACCACCACCACCTCCTCCTCCACCACTACAACCACCACCATCAGCACTACTACTACTACTACTACTACTACTACTACTACTACTACTACTACTACTACTACTACTACTACTACTACTACTACAACTACTACTACTACTACTATTGAGGTTGCTGCTACCGCGCTACTATTACTACTACTGCTTCTACTACTACTACTACTACTACTACTACTACTACTACTACTACTACTACTGCTACTACTACTACTACTACTACTACTACTACTACTACTACTACTACCAGTGGTTAAAAAGACATGAAAGAAACGATAAAGATAGATAAAATAGGAAGCCAAGTGGACGAGAATTAGACAGCGCGATGTGGTGGACGTAATTTGACAACGTGAAAAGGAAGGGGTGTCTGTGTGTAAAATGCAATAAACAAGAGACGAGAGAAGCAGGTGGAAGGAATTGGATCAAAGGAGATAGAGAAGAACATAGGAGAACAAAATAACTAGAGTGAAAATAAGGGATAATGAAAAGAAAAAAAGGTGGTGAGAATACATTTAACTGTCTCGCTCCTACAAGCCACTTGACAACAATTTCAATGCGCAAAAAGTGTTAACTTGCTGAATATTTTGAAAAAAATTTGACTGAAAGTTGTTAGTGGCTTAGGCACCAACGACGTTCAGTCAAATTGTTTTCAAAATATTTAGCAGGTCCAGAGATATAACCCTTGGAATATGTCGTCTGCAAAAACTCAGCAGGCAGACGGTTAAGCAAGTGAAACCTGAAAAAGAAAGAAAAGGCGGGAGCTTGTCGTAAAATTTGACTCTGCAAACAAATAAAGAAACGTGTTTTCGGCAAAATGCATCTGGTAAAATTGAAATAGTATATGGAAGTAGAATTACTTTATATTTAGAAATTATTTTATATTGCCTTCCCAGACGTTGGTCCCGGATGATTTTTGCCAGTTCAATTCTACTAGATGCAAAAATGATTTTTGATTTGAGAAAGTTTTGGTGGCTTATGGTATCAACATCTTCAAGACTTAATTTTCTTTAATATTCAACATAAGTCATGCATACTTGTCATAAAAACCCTAATGCACAGTTTTAAAACGATAATGAAAACATGCCAGGAATTGTCCATGTTTACTGTTTATTATTAAATCGATGTATATTTCGGAAAAAAAATAATAAGACATATATTGTTTTCAGAGCGCCCGTTTCCCTTCTGACGTAATCATTGATGTCACGTGATCGTTTTAAGACATAACTTATGTATTTTATAAAAATAAGGAGAAAAACAAACACGATCGTTGCAATAAAAAACCGTACATAATTCCATAAACATGTACAAATAAACTCGGTTGTTCGACTTCCTATGCATCACGGAAGAGCTTTTGTCCTGTATGGATCATTTCGACGACGCTACGACTATACAGATAGATCAGTATTGCCAGCACGTTAATGACATGGAATCTATGCTTTTTCTTTGAAATTTGACATCAGCATATCTTACCTTTTATGTAATTCCATCATGGGGGGAGACAGGTAGCTGCATGTTACAATGTTGATACTGTGCTTAATACAGAGCTTAGCCACGCTAGGATGAAGTGGGGCAGGCAACAAACTGAAAGAACAACACACATACTGCCAGCTGATAATAGAGGAATCCATCTCTAACCATGCCCCGCCCATTTAGAACTTCGACACGCCCACTTTATATGTCTATTTGAATTGATTTAATCGCCTTGATCCCTGACTTCCCAGAACACAATTTTAGGGGAATTAATACATGTGAGCGGTTTACTATCAGTATTTTAAAACTAATTTCACTTGGAGTTGCTGATACCTAAGGCAGCAACAGTTCCCAGTGAAATTATTTTCAAAATATTCAACAGAATATTTAAGTGTAATCCACCAACAACCCACCCCCACCCAGTTCTCAGTGTAATTAGTTTCAAAATATTCAACAGAATGTTTAAGTGTAATCCCCCCACTCCACCCCCACCCCAACTCCCCCACCCCACCCCAATACATACAATTCCTACACTTTCGTGACAGACGCTTCAATATTTCGTGTGACTAAGCCACGTCATTTTGAATGTGACATCAGCTAAGTAGTGACGTAATTGATTATGACATCATTAGAGTGATTACCATGATCGCTCTATTGCATGATTGATTGATTGAGAGCTGATAATGATTTGAATCTATTGATTGCACTGTGTATTGAATCATATGATAAAACTATTCAAAATAGCATAAATGTGGTTTATCACGTGATAAATTACATTTATGTGATAAAACGCACACCTGTAAGAGATTAATATGATGCGAGATGCGACATTTCTGATGAGAATAGTATTCCCTTAACCCGTTAACCCTCGAATTTGTTCTAGAAAATTTCAATTCTAATGATAATGCCCATTTGCAGACCAATAGCTTATTTTTGAAAATGTACCACTGGAATGACGGTTATCGAGCCAGTCATTCCAGTGGTAAATTTTCAAAAATATTCTTCTCTTGGTCTGCAAATTGACATTTCTCAAGACCATTGAAGAAGCCTTTTTGGCTGATATGCGTGTTAAATGGTTGGAGGTCGTCTCTAAGTTGACAGAACGTGTGCCCAATCCCATTGTACATACATGTCACAAGAAAATACGTTTAAAAAAGACTTTTACCACTCTAGTGATGAACCTGCATAATTTGATTATGACGTCCATTAAAATTGAAGTATTTTGATTATGACGTCAGATACTCGAGTGCTAGTCATCAAAGTGGTAACATGTTCATGCAACAGAGGAATCCATTTTTAGCCACATGCCCCCACCTGTAGCTAAGCTCTATCCACACATCGCAATTGTTGGACTATGAATTTCCAAACAATTATACAGGTGACAGGGAAAGCTACACTCAAACAATTTCTACATCCCAGAGAGGTAACTAATTTTTCCTCATTATGAATCATCCTGGGATCGGGACCAACCTTTTCGGAAATATTTAGAAACTAGTAGTCGATTATGACATCATATGTTGATGGATGAACTGGTCCATTGAATACTGGACAGGTCAGTCCATGGGGAATGTACTACATGTATCACTAACCTGATGACAATGTCACTGTTACTGATAAGCTTCTCGGCGTCATCTGCGTTCTGTGTGATGTCCAGATGAATTGCTTTAGTTCTAGAGCTCGTGGCTGACACCCTGTCCACGTGCTCTTTGATATTAGATACTAAAGTAAACAAGGAACATATATTTATAACACAACAGACTCGCTAAGATCAAATAACAGTAGCACAATAAAGCATTACATTACATAATCATCTCTAACATCATAGCAACACAATGGACCTTTCCATTTTTAGCTATGCTCCGTCGACATCTGGCTAAGCTCCACCCACACATGGCTCGTGTTGCGATAGGACGGACGATCTCTGAACTCTCTGATTCTCAATTTCCAGAAAGCTATAGCCTACACATAATTTGTTGCATATTTTTAATATGGCAGCAACAGCGCCCTGTCAAATTAATTTCAAAATATTCAAGAGCATGTTTATTAAATAGTAGAGACATACAATTCTTACAACATGTCGGACTATTAAGAGTCAAATACGGGTCTAATAGAATTATTTATGACGTTATAATTATGACGTCGTCATACACGTCACTTAGTTGATTATGACACCATATGACGTCAGATCATCGATGGATACTCTGGAAAGGTGAATTAACAATTATATTAGGGCAAACTACCCAATATCAACATAAACACAACCATTGATAAGATTAGAGCAGTCAATATTTTGCAGGCATAAATTAATATACAACCTGCATCAATACACCTTTTTAATGAAGTGATTTATTCATGAAAATGATATTTAAATACACAAATATCGCTTACAGAGGCGCAGTAGTCCAGTGGTTAGGGATCGATTCTTGGCAAGGCTGCGGAGTTGTGTCCTGAACAAGGCACCTCATTCTGGGGTGTTCCAGTTCAGTACTGATAGTACTTGTGATGACAGTGTCGGTCATATGGAACATAAAAGCTATCCAGCGCCGATATAGAGCAGCCTGGATGTATGCCACCCACACACCCACACCCCACCCCGCCAAAGAGGGTTGAGATTGTGATTGACGAATACAGGCCTAATGGCCGGGGAGAGGGGAAAGGGTGTAAAGTTGGCTGAGCACGCAAGTGGAAGCAGACCATACACCTATATACAGGCTACACAAGAATATTAAGACTGGCAATACCACTAAGTCCCATTCAGATTGCATGGAGCACATGTGATATTTTTGCCAACACAATTTAATTTTTTTAAATAAAATCGTGCATTTTGTAGTCCACTACCTAGCCAATCAGAAATAATTGTGTGGCTCTGATTTTGCCTAACATGATACTTACAATATGTTGGATCGATTGTTCTGTATATTATTTTACCATGTTTGACATTTATGGACGCCGTTGTTATGTAGGAAGGGTGTAGTCGGAATGGGCATTTAGCATTCTGAACAATGCAGTGAGGCTCTAGGACACAATGTTGCTGAGCAGAACCCGGTCAAGCAGAATCCTGTTAATGCAAATTCACTCTTTCGCTGGAATCCATCGCAGAACTTAAGATTTGGGAGGGCAATGTGCACAGTTTCTGAAATTCTTAGGTAGAGTCCTGCCGTTAGTATCTCGAGTCTCGTTTCAACCGTAATCATGCTGGCGGCTCCTGATGCCAGAGGGCTATGGGAGTTGGCCACATCAGTTTTACATGTCTGGGATCTTTGGGTGTAACTTGAAGTTACGCAGCCTGTCCCCACATGGTTGTGTCACTTTTAGTGGACCCTGGAGATCTGGGGACTCTGTGCAAATGCATACCTCACGCGGCCTCAAGTTCGGTCCTGGTGCAATCAAAATGCTTTTCAACCATTCTTGCACTGACGCACACCATTGATGGAATGAAAGCAAAATAACTGGCACATGCAATCGATTCCATAACCTCTGCCAAGCCTTCGACTTCATCTACAGCCGGGACTGCTCATTTGAAATACCGCTGGCTTATGGAATACCGCACTCTATGGTATATACTCTCAGAGCGGTAAGACATAATTCCAAATTGAAGCCAAATTATTGAGAGATACGGCCTGATTTCTCTGCGTCGCATTCGTGGACTGTGTGTTACGCCATGCTCTATAGGACACACCAAATAGCGACAATGTCATTCTGCTAAAACCAGCACAATGTAGATGCTATCAGAAACAATGGATGCATGACCTTGTTTACGAATCGGAAATTGCTTTGCTGGCTTCTTTATTTGATGCAGCGGAAAACCCTCTACAAATGTGGAGAATGCCTCAAATTGCGTGATCCCGCCTCAATACTGGTAAAATAATAACGCAGCGCTGATGAAAAGTGGAATTCCGTGATGAGCGGTCATTCCAACCTGGCATTCGTCAAAGCATTATTAAGAGCATATTGTAGCGCATAAGCAGGATCGTCAAAAATATTTTTGAGGCCCGATTAGACAGACAGATGCTTGTTACACCCAGCTTCTGTGATAATTGCTTGATGACAGTTGGCACGATCGTATGATCAACATGGTGACCTTCCATCGCTGTCAACAATACCGAGGAGGTTACGGCTATAATTTAATAGACATTGCACAAGTCACATGGGTTCCTGGCCAAATACTGCGCAAACTAATGTTTGTCATCCACACTGTGGTAAAGCAAAGCAAGGCAGAAAGGTTTGACATACCCAGATCCGCTCACCAGATACCTTGGCCCTGACCCAGAGGACGCCCACACACTGATAAACCAAGTCGGTCAGGTATTATCCCTGAAAACACTCGATTAAACCACATTCGAATAGTTATTATGTGGACTAAAAACTATATAGTTATCACCATGTATTGCACAAGCTGGGATTCAACTCTTAATAGTCCGACACGTTGTAGAAATTGTATGTCTCTACTATTTAATAAACATGCTGTTGCATATTTTGAAACCAATTTGCCTGGGTACTGCTGTGTGGAAGTACGTTATGTCAAAACCTGGCGAGAACTGGCAAATCCAGGCGAGACCAGGCACAACCAGGAGAGACCAGGCGCAACCGACCAAAAAAACTGGCGCAACCGAGCATGTTTGAGGGTATATGTCCATCGCATAATAAGCTTTGGTTTCTAGATGGATTACCTATTTCAAATATTGTATAGGTAATTATGTTATTAATATGAAAAACGTTATTCCCCTACTGCGGCCTATGGCCATATTAAGAGTTGAATCCCAGCTTGTACAATACATGGGGTAACTATAGCTCAGAGTTATCGCTTCTTCATCGGCATTGTCTTCAACATTACACCATCTGTGTCACATAAATCAGAATGCATCTGGGCAGGAAAATACGACACTACACCGTTTACTACATGTAGATCCAATTATTCCGAATCCGGCAGGACGTGCGCCTGGTAGAGAGTCTAGCTGGCCGGGTAGTGTCGGGCCTTTCCGGTGTAGTATGTCGACTCGCCGCGCCGCAAGTGCACGACAAGTGATGACGCTGGTTAGCATCCGGTCTCGGGGTGATGGACCTTGTACGAGACTGCCCTGCGGGAAACAAAAAACGGCTCCTAAGGCCGGTGGAGCTCAATCGTTCCAGTGGGACCGTGCGACCATCGTCGCGAACATTAAACACAACTGTCTCATCCCAAGAATTTGTGTCACCAGTATGCCTGTCCATAGCAATTTCGTGATCTATGGACTTACAAGATTTGATTTGGTGACCGAAAAATATATGTCTATACAATGAGTTTACCTAAACAATTATAAATACGTTAGATAACACTACAGTAAGAGCATACGAAAATACGAGACATATAGACAGGTAGATGAACCTTTAAACATGGGGCTCCCGGAGGTACCACACAGACTCGTAGGTCCGCAGAGGTATCCTCGCAAGGGAGGCTCCCATACACGAGACTTAACTATTTAACTTAATATAAGTTATTTCTTCTTCTTTTCGATCGCTGGTATCACACTTGGAGAGCCGTTCTCAAGAGGAAATCTGTGGTTTTCTGCAGTTCTTCCACATATAAGTTAGTATACCTCTAAGCTCGAAGAAAGAAGGTTATTTTAGACGAAAAGTGATGTGCATCACGCGGGAACTACTCCTAGTGCTAGTTCATGTGAGGAGTATTATCCTATCATGGACCATCGTCGCTGAATTCTTGCGAGAGGCAAGTGCCTCGCGTGGTCCTCTGTCTCGGGAAAGTGTCGCCACTGCTTAAAGCGGGAGAAGAATAGTAGGCAAAAATGGGCCTACTCTAATATTGCAATCAAAAATGCTTTAGAAAGAAAAGACCACACCTAGTGAGATTATTACTATAGGGGTGCGTACTGTTTTACGTGAAGACGGGACGGGGGATTCCCGATGGATTCCCTTGTTACCATCTTATGTAATTCATGGTTTGCTGAATTAGTAGTTGCCGCTTTATTTCTCTGGGCCTTCTGTTTGGCTTAATTCATTTTGGCTGTTTTCAGAACAAGTACTATTTTAAGCCGCAACTGGCTGATATCTCCCTAGCTATTAGACACGACTCTTACGGAGAACAGATGCCCTTAGACATTAATACTAGATACAGCGCTCATACATGTTACGTAGCAGGATCTCCGAACTGGATAAGAATCTGGACATCAACGCCCCGCAACCACTTAAAACATTACAAGACATGTGTTACATTTCACGAAAGTATTATTAGACCATTTCTCTATCGTTATGGTGCGGGTAAGAGAGACGAATACCCACCGTAAATGTCCTTCCCGCAAGGGCGTGGCAGATCTAAATATCATGCCTAGACATTTTAATGGAATTTGGTGGGGGGTACAAATCTTGCCCGTCACCGGGTCCTATGGAACTAACCGTTTTACCTGTCATTAGGTTTATATCCAAGTTGCCAGTTTTGCACTGCGGTGCGGGAGGATTGTCAGTAAATAAAATAATAATTAATACATATGTTCGCAGTGCTTTCCTACATTGGCTTAAAGTGCTAACTACTAAGTATCCAAAGATACACGGGAATGTGTGTGATACCGCACCCTGGCCATCACCGCTCGGAAACCCCTACAATTTCCCAGAGTCGGATCAGCCCATGGTGCGGATGGAGACATCCAAACAATTAAGAAGCCACAAGGCTGAGTGGAGCATGGCGAGACAAAATCTTGCTTATGAGTCTTACCGGAGTGCGGGGCTAGATTATCGCACTACCGGAAGAGAAGAATATATTACACAGTAGGTAATGAAGAAAGTGTCTCTAATCATTTTGAACCTATCCTATTGAGCTGAATATAAAAGGTTTAGTCGGTCGCATGCCGGGCTAAACAGAGTTATAGCATGGACAGCGACCTCAGGAGAAAGTGTTGCATATATAAGTGTTGCTGTATAGTGGTTCCTACGTGCACTGCAGTCCTATATTTTCTAATAATAAATAAAACATATGAACGAATGGCCATACATGTAATCTAACCAGAACAATCAATACGGTGTCAAATGATTAAGATATATATATATATCAGTACAGGTTAATGAACCTACTATAGTGCGGCTAGCAACACATTGAGGTAAATGAGAATAATTATCAACAAAGACAGAAATTATAACTATCGGTCCTAAGACCGTTACGGTTCGTTTTAGTCATCGTGACCATTTTTACGGATACAACATAATTAACAAAACCTATATAGAGAAATAATGAAACTGTGAAGTATAGTTACTTGAATACTTGGTAGTCATTCCTAAGTTGGGCTACCATGTTACTGAAATTGATACGTCAATCCGTAGTTGACGTGAGATGATGCACTCTCCGGAAGCTGGAAAGTTCCCGCAGGTTGGTTCCCGTAAGCTGTTTTCCGCAAACAAGACTCCCGCAAGAACACTCATGGCGGGAGGGATACATCGCTCAGCACTGTAAGCCTAATAGAATGTCTAATGAGCAGTCAGTAAAAGATACGATAGTACTACGTGGTGAAGAATGTTCCCATACACTGATGGCACGGATGGAAGGTGCAAACAACCCGATCACAAGCAGGGGTTGTGAGAGGCAAAAGAAGATACAAAACACAGCTTCACGGTGCTGGGTACGTCAGTCAGCTCTGAAGACGCTCCGGGCAGAGTTTACTTGCTGCGGTCTAAAGTTGAAAGAACCTACATGATTAATGCGGCGGCGATTGAAATACCACTTTTAGGCATGGCCGGCAGATTCGGCGAGTCATCCATCAAAGAACATCCTGCCTCTACATCTGTAGACTCAGATATTCAGGCCGTAAAGGCCTCACCACAAATTTGTGTTCGGAATGTAGATGTTAATATTCGTGAACAGAAGTTTCAAATTACTCCCGTAAATGGGGAGTTACACAATTGTTTTAGTACGGTGGGTTGGAGAACTGCATGCTACGGGATAAAAACCTGACACACAGCGAAGGAAGATGCGTATTGGCTGTCGCGCTTGTTAGTAGCTGGTACAGATCCAACCTGTTCGGCCTCTGGCCAAGGATTCTCTCGATCACTGGATCACGTCTCCTTTTATACTCCTCGCGACGTCACAGGCGCAGGCTTCAACCAATCATCGTTCGAGCAACAGCCAATCAGTGCATAGCTAATAATAGCGCAGCCGAACGTTCTAGAACATTCTAGAAGTTTTGCGTCCACGTGGTTATGACGTCACGGCAATATTTGAAGATAATTATGAAGAGTTTTCTCTAGATAACTCGGCCATTTCTCAACCCATTTTGAAATGGTTTACAGATTTGAAAAGCCCGTTGAATTCTGCTCTTGATTAATGCCAGAGTCAACGGGAACAGGCAATCAATAAGGATTACAGTGTACCATCTCGGTACACTAAAAGCGCCATCTTATCTTGCCCGTAACTACGCGCTCCATCCAAACAGCGTCTTGGCACACGCATGCTTTAACAAACTTAGTCGTTTTTCGACACGCTATCTCTCCCATAGGCCTATATACGCTTATAGATAAGCTTGGAGTTACATGTTGCTACATGTAGGTATCGGGGTTACATAAAATTTTATCATGTCCGAAATAGCTTACCAAATAGTTTAATGTAATTGGGCTGGAAGCTGTTGCCACTAAATGTGTGGCGAGTTCACAGTAAGTGAATAAAAGGCCCTCAGGGTAGGTGTGTCCACAATAAGTGAATACAAGGCCCTCTGGGCAGGAGTGTCCACAGTAAGTGAATACAAGGCCCTCTGGGTAGGTGTGTCCACAGTGAGTGAATACAAGGCCCTCTGGGTAGGTGTGTCCACAGTGAATGAACACAAGGTCCTCTGGGTAGGCGTGTCCACAGTAATTGAATACAAGGCCCTTTGGGTAAGTGTGTCCACAGTAAGTGAATACAAGGCCCTCTGGGCAGGTGTGTCCACAGTAAGTGAATACAAGGCCCTCTGGGCAGGTGTGTCCACAGTAAGTGAATACAAGGCCCTCTGGGTAGGTGTGTCCACAGTCAGTATATACAAGGCCCTCTGGGTAGGTGTGTCCACAGTAAGTGAATACAAGGCCCTCTGGGTAGGTGTGTCCAAAGTGAATGAACACAAAGTCGTCAGAGTAGTTATTTATAACCAATTCATTATACCAATACTGAAACAAGGAAAACAACTAACAAAGACTTCCATATACAGATCCATCCACCTACTGAGTCGTATCGGTAGGCTTTCTGAATGGCAGCACTTGGGAATTAAACAGGCATCCATTAGTATAGATCTATATTATAAGACCAAACACCCTACACAGCTGATGGAATAGAAGATAGTTTCCAAGAGAAAAAAATGTACACATGGTGGTTGGAGCATACATGGAGAAGGCATTTGATACAGTATCGAGAGCGGGCTAGTCTTGAAAACCTGAAAATATGGAATCAACGGAATGATGGTCAAGACCTTGAGTACACAACGTTGAGAGTCCACATCCAGAGATGTGCCAATAGAAACCGAACACATGGACAGAGTTCCCAAAGGCCGTGTCTCATCATAAAATATCCATAAGAATGGATTCCAGCAGAGCAAGTTTGAAAAGTAGATCATGCCGTGGCCCCTGATTCAGAATCCATGATCTACTTTGCCAAAGTTCAGACCATCAGCGAATGAAAGACTATGCACAAAATCAACAACATGTCCTCCAAGCCGCAGAAAATAAGGCTCGAGATGAATGGACATACAATAAATCTGGACGAATCTAAACCTATTTGGGCAATATAATAGAAATACTGTACCCTAATCTGTATCCCTTCCTCCTCTATTTCCCTTTGCATAGCCGCAGATTTCATTTACAATTGTTATAGGCTTACCCACCCATCCTTACCCCATTATTTGTTTTATCATTAGCTAATCCTTTCTGTATTGCCAGCATTTCCAAAATGCTTTGTTCCCACTCAGGGACTCACTACAAAGCTGCTTTACTATTTGATATGATTTATTCTATTATTTGAACTGTATTTCATGAATATATAAACTCTGTATATATTGCATATTTCTTTCACTGATGGTCAAAAGCCATGGATTGATGTTTGTTCCAAACTTTTATGGCATCATGCACTCTGTGATTTGCTGTGGTATTTCTCTCATATACAAACATATCGTCTCTAATGGTACAAAATATACATTCTGTTGGTATTTTAGACTAAAACTGATACCGCAAATGGACAAGACTGACATGCAAACCCAAGATATACAAGACAGATAAGATTGAGGATATACATGCGAGTTATGATCGGGAAGTGAGCACCCAAAGAAACTCTATGTTTGAAGAAAGAGCTCATTGCCAGATGTTGTCATCTATGTCTGAGATTCACTCTATTCCAGACTTTGGAAGAGGCGAAATTTAAAACTCCTGCAGTAGGCCGGGGATCTTAAGAGCATGAGCCACAATCAAATGAATATGTTAAAGGATATAATCCGTATCAGATGACTTAAGGAAGCCCAATGCCATGAACATCTGCTGTCAGTCGTATACATTGCGCACGTCTTCGTCACCCTTATGGAAAGAATAATGTGGTGTGGACAAACACCAAATAAGAGAGGAAGCAACGATGAAGACGTCCAAAATACACATATACGTTACACTTTGTGACATCATACACGAAATGTACGGCTGCAATCGGTATCAATATATTATACAAAATGAAGATTCCATGAGTGTAATTACTGTTATTGACCACTCACCAATTGTAATTGCTATCTGGTCATCTCTGTTCAGATACTCCACTACAGGACCAGAGACGTACCCCGCACCAAGGATAAGCACCTTCCTCATTGCGTGCGGCTTTGATTTATCTTCAAATCTGGAAAGAAATAAAGATTAACCCGTTCATTGAGGAGCACGCCAAAAAACGACATCTGCAGTATTCTTGGGCAATGTTCATTTGCATGCTGTGTTTATTATAAAAGACTATTTTTAAAGTTAACCACTGGAATGACTTGCTCGATAATCGAGCCAGCCTTTTTGCAGTCGTAAATTTTTTTTTTTAAACAGTCTTCTCCTCGCCTGCACGTGGGCATTCAATAAGCAATTAACATTATTTTCTTAACCAAACTTGCTCATTTAATCAGATTGTTTAAATTCGTGTTTATATCTATTCAGAATGGCAGTCATATTGGATTTATTATATGCACACCAAGGCTGAAAGGCAGACTCAGTATCACTGAGAAATGGTGAGCTAGTCACCCAAAATAACCCCTAGGGACTGATATGCAAGAGTTACCCAGTGGCTTTGAGTCCAGGAGTCACTTTTCAAGAGGCCTTATGTTCCAGAAGTCAATTAAAAAACACGAGAAAAGTTTCATGCAACACCCGCTACACAGTTGGTTTGTCATATTGATCTGTTTGGTGGATGCATCTGTATCAATTCCAGCCCTGCTGTGCACTTACCTTGTGGCAACAACCATATATGACACCCGGCACCATCCTATTAGGGGATGGCGCCCGAAGCACAGACCTGGAAATGTCGCGAATCTGGAAATATCGGCAGATTTCTTTCCTCCACTCCGGAACCTTATTCTCAACCTGCTGGTATGAGATAGGTCTTTGTCTCTCTGCCTTAGTAGTGTAGGTTTCCCAAAATAGAATGCTATGTAATGTTAAAAAAACACCTAAAATGTTCCACTGTAATTCTGCAATACTTTATTTGAATGGACAGTCAGTTTGCCAAATCAAGTATAGCTGGTAGTTCCCTATAGCTACTGTTTAGGAAAACACAGTGTTGACATTCCGTGAGTTATTAGAACATTTTTACATGACCCTTCACCTACCGCCAAATTACAAAAGGCTAGCAATTCCAAGAAATATATGTCTGCATATGATAATTATACCCATGTACATAATATTAACATCGAAATTGTTGTTGACAATGTTTTCACAATGAATGGCTTACTCAATCAATATTAAAACAAGGTGCTGATGTCCTTCAAACATTTCTCAGCTGAAATCAAATTGTCACAAAATTATCACTATGTCCATACTTTTCATCATCAGGATCATTGCCGTCGTCATCATTCGAGTTACATGCGAAAAATTAATTTTCATTTTGTACTGTTCAGCTCCCAGCAAGGTCCTTGGACATTAGGGTGAGAGCTCAATCGTGGGTGTTATATAGTCATTACCATCTACCTATGGATAATGTTTGGTAAGTGAGCAGTGACTTCTTCCACATAAATGACTAACAGTTATATCAATGGATGTGCAGTTGGAATGCTGTTGAAAGTTGATGGGAGGCATTCACTTTTCTTACTTTTCTGGAAAGGCATCCAATATCTTACCTTATCTGATGTATCCCCAGCTGACCAATATGTTGTGTGCAGGGAGCACATAAACAACTTTTATGTACGGACTGCATCATTTGACGGGATATCTCCGCGCGGTAACACTTGTTTCTCTGCTCTTCGTCTTTCAGGAGAGACCTAATAGCAGTCGTATTCCCAATGCCACTGTAGTCACTCCCCGAGTCACATCCTGAGAGGACGCGCAAAGATGGAAGTGCTTTGCATACTTCTGGGCCAATTAGCGAGACAATTTTGTGTATTGGGATGTAACGTAGCCTTCGTTTCATTTCTGTACAATACCAGAGTCTCTGGCACATCAGTGTGTTGTACAGGTGTATACATATGACAGCAACACCTGTGTCTTATGACTGCGCAATCCCGTTTAGATTGACATATGACGCATTGTATTTGCAGTATAAGCCTCGTGTCTGCCTCTTCATGATCAGACATCAGTGATGAGAGAATTGTCACATGCTATTTTATTATCAACCTGATAATCATGTGGCCTTTCTTTCAACCATTGAGGCCATCACCGATGAGAAGCTGGTCGCGAAGTGCCAGTTTTACTGGTGCAGTTTGACCCCACCGTTCAGAGCGGACACACAGGATTGTGGATTTTCGACTTCATTGAAAAAGTTGTCCAAATATTCCTTTATATGATAAATAGAATTTCAAACTCGGCCACATTTAACATCACTATTATCAACCTCGTCGAAAACTATCACTAAAAGTATCACTCGCTAAAACCCATGCAATGTGATAATTTTTTACTCGGTTGATAATAGCGATAGTGATATGAATTGGGACCTCGTTTCAGATCCTTATTAAATCCCATGAACCACTGTATGGATCGAGTGACTCGAGCAGATTTTAATGTCTGGATCAAGCCAGTGGTAAATTGGTTAGGATGATAACAAAATCAACATGATCCACTGTAGTTCGTTTAGTCCACTATGTAAATAGACTATCCCAACATGTCTGCCTCCGAAGACACAAGAGGTCTCTGTGTACTAAAGGAAGATAAAGCCATGGCCCCTGACAAAATACATCAACACTTATTGAAGGAATGTGCAGAGGAACTCGCGAAACCAATACATATATTGATCAATTGCTCACTATTAAAAGGAAAACTACCCCGAAGCTGGAAAACTGCCACTGTTGTACCAATTTTTAAAAAGGGAAGCAAAAATGTACCTGAAAATTACAGACTGATTTCTCTCACGTGCATAATATTTAAAGTAATGGAATCACTCATTAGAGATAGACTGATGAACCACATTTAAATCACCTGTTTACGCCACATCAATACGGGTTTACAAAAACAGTAGCTGCCTTGCCCACTTAGTAGAGACATTTGAAAATTTGACTAAGTGCCTAGACCAAGGCCATTGCATAGATAACATGTATCCCGATTATAAGAAGGCCTTTGATAGTGTGCCCCATAAAAGACGTATCCACAAATTGCATGCCTATGGTATTAGTGGTAGCATTTTAGTGTGGATCAAGGAATAGTTACAAAATAGACAAATGAAAGTATGTGTTAGGGGAAGCCTCTTTGAATCTATTGATGTAAGTAATGGCGTTCCACAAGGGATCATTTCTTTTTTAAATCTATGTTAATGATATCCCAGATGAAACAGAATGCAATATAATGCATTTTGCAGATGACAGCAAAGTTTGAAATGCCATATGCAATGCATCTGATAATCAGCAAGTACAGCATGACTTAGATAAACCTTTGTAATTGGGCAAAGCTTTGGCTATTGGGTTTTAATACTGATAAATGCAAAGTTATACACTTGGGGAATGGAAATAATCAATATGTTTATTATATGTATAGTAATGATATACGCAAAGAATTAGAGCCAGTTGAAAGTGAAAAAGACTAGGGTGTATGGACCAACAACGATTTAAAACCAAGCAACCAATGTGCCAAAGCTGCGATTAAGGCTCTAACAGTAATGCGATCTATCCAAAAAATGGTTCAGGAATTTGGACAGAGAATGATTTCTTATACTGTATAAAACATTTGTAAGGCCACACATGGAATACTGTATTCAGGCGTGGTTACCAGACCTTATCAAAGATATTGAACACATGAAAATAATTCAAAAGTTATGAGTCGCTTAATTATTTATTAGGACATACAACCGTTAAACAGCGTAGATTAAGAGGGGATATGATAAAGACGTAGAAAATACCAACTGGTAAGGAAAACTTAAACTCAGGACAATTCTTCATCCCTGCTGTTAAAACACATCCACATGGGAAGAAAAATTCAAACCTAGGTGTAGAACACAACTGAGACAAGCTTTCTTTAGTGAAAGAGGTGTATGTCATTGGAATAGCCTACCAGACCATGTGGTCAATGCAAAAACCAAATAATTTTAAGAAGTAATTAGATCAGTTCTGTGGGGAAATGGATATATATAAAAAGGCCTAAGGCTTATATTCGTCCATCAAATGTAACTGTGTAACAGCCTAATCGTAATATGATAGCCTGTCAATGCGTTAGAGGCGTACTCTCAGCACCACGACAGCATTTTTAGATTGAGCAGATACCACAGCCCAATGGAGGATTCAAGTGTATTAATCACTCATAAGACGTCATAATCACCCACGTGATGTGCATGATGACATCATAATCAATTACGCTAAATACGTCATGAGTGACGTAACTAAGCTTGCCACGAACTCTTAATTGATGATGGACTAAGCGTCGCGGTCTGTCTTGACTGTATAATAGACATGTTGTTGAATATTTTGAAACTAATTTGGATTGGCGCTGTTGCTGAACTGTTCCATTTGGTCATCAAGGGACAAGAGAAATCAACAAAACGCAGCTGATACGCGTACATCAATGCTCCGCTGAATCCTCGACAAAAGTCCCACCAGACATACATGTAATCCCACCTGGACAAAATCCCACCAGAAAAATCCCACCGGACAAAATCTCACCCGTATATAATACGAATTTGTAAAATCGCTATCATTGAATCATACTGTAGTAGTAGTAGTAGTAGTAGTCGTAGTAGTAGTAGTAGTAGTAGTAGTAGTAGTAGTAGTAGTAGTAGTAGTAGTAGTAGTCATGGTAGTGGCGGTAGTAGTAGTAGTAGTAGTAGTAGTAGTAGTATTAGTATTAGTATTAGTAGTAGTAGTAGTAGTAGTAGTAGTAGTAGTAGTAGTAGTTGTTGTAGTAGTAGTAGCGGCAGAACAGCTTTGCGCGTAACTTGTTTGCTGAAAAGGTTGGTTAAAAAGTTGGTTGAAATAGAGCAATGTTCTATTTGTCCAACACAGCAAAGTTTTGTGTAGGTACTAACATGGTTGTACTACGTTCACGCAATGCAGCCACCCTCATCCTTTCCACACCCTTAGCTATCTATCACTATCTTAGATGACCACCCTTAGCGAGACGTATAAAATGTTGATTAAATTGAAAATAACTTCATCTAGAATATGTTTAGACAGCAACAGTTTCCAGTTAACTAACCATCAGGGGAACAACCCGTTTGGTTATGCCAAATTTCGAGCCTTAAATAATAATAATAATAATAATAATAATAATAATAATAATAATAATTTTAAAGGTACACATTCACAGCAGAATGTTTGAAGATTAAATTGTCAAAATTGTTCACTTTTAGAAGCTTACACTGTGGGCCTAGATCTATCCAAACGAAATAAATCAGCAAATACGAGAGGTGTTCAGTTTATTTTGTCACAAATTTCAAATAAGTATTTAATCAACAATAATTTATCATAAAATAATTTCATTGCAGAAGATGTTCAATTTGAGAGCCATGAGCATGATATTTCAGTCTACAGTGCTTAGGCCAAGAAGAATGGGCTTTATTGATCACAGTTTGACTTAGTGCCTTCCATTCGGTTTTGAGAGCACGTTTTAGACTGTTAAGACTTGTAAATTTCCGCTTCTGTAGACGGCGCTTGACAATCCCCCAGATACTAAAATCCATAGGGCAGCATCCGGCGACTTCGGCATCCATTCTTCAGGGCTAATGAATTTAATATTGTTCTGCTTTAAGTATGTTAAGCTCTTTCGTGCAGTATGAGAGGAGGCACTATCTTGGTGAAAAACCATGTCCTTCTGTTTGTTCCCTGGGAATAATTTGGGAACATCATGTTTCAAAAAGGATCTCAAAACATGTTTGATGTAATAATCAGCATTGATTTTCACATTCCGATCAATGAATTCAAGACTGGTCCTTCCGTAGTGACTAACGCCTGCACATACCATGAAACCAGGCGCGAAAATGTCCCGTTTAACAAACTTCAACTTATCCATATTAATGTGTCCTTTCCTAACATAGCAGACTCGCCGTTTTCCGTAGCTTCCACCTAGATAAAACATAGCCTCATCTGTGGTGACAAAGTTTTCCCACTTCCCCGCACACATCCTCAGGTACAGCATCCAGCTCCTCTTCCTCCTCTTTTCAACCTGCTCTAGGGAAAGTTTATGAACCAAACATTTTTTCTCAGTTTTACCTTGATAACACTGTTTATGGTGTTATTTACGGATCCCAAACTAATTCCTAATAGATTGCTCATCTCACGTTGTGTCGGTGGGTTAATTCTTGCTATCATTTTCTTCACTTGTCTATCACTTGTTTTGATACTACAGTTCGTCTTCTTCTGATTTTCAGCGTAGCAGATTTTCCATGTTTTAGATTCGTCAATTGTCGTTCTTTTCCGATGTTATTCTTTACGCGACAAATGGTCCTCACACTGACACTGATATTTTCTTTCAAAAGTTCATTTCTGATCAGTGACGGCGTCATTCCCCTCATCAAAAGATGGAGAATTATACCCTCCGCTCTCTCGCTTATTTTACGTCTTGGCATGTTGAACACTTTTAACAAAGTAAACTAGCGTGTCGGTAAGCTCGTGGTCTTTGTAAAAAGGTATTGTGAGTGAGACAATTGACCAAAAGTGTGCAGCAAGAAATCGTGCAATCTTGTGACAAAATAAACTGAACACCTCTCGTACAGATTTCGTTACACATACATTAATATAATTTTTTCAGTTGTGAAATTGAATTAGAGAAACGAGTCCCTAATTCAACCGCGCAATTAAAAACATATAATAATTTGTACGGGATGAAATCGTCATATATGTTAAGATTTATTTCGCTTCATTACATTGAGGTACACACATTAACCCTCTAAAATGTGACAATGTAAAAACGTTTATTTTCACGCATTCTGGTGTGAATGTGCACATTTAATAATACTTAATTAATTAATTAACATGACGAAGCCATCCCCTCCCCTCCCAACTGTTCCTACACTACACATATGTCTATTTCCAGGATTAAAATTGTTCAAGCAGAACGGATAAATGTATGTAATTGTCTAATGTCTCCTGTGTATTCATGGTTTGTAATGTTATGTCATGCATAAATATTATATGTGAGAGGTCCATCACCTCACATGTAAATAAGCAAATAAAATTTACTTGAATGGAATTAAAAAAGTTAAGGGATGTAATAGTCATGAGATTGCTGACAAGTTAGCAACTATTCTAAATGTGACACCCATATATCAATCTAATAAACATAGAGCTGTAGCTTCGTGCTATGCCGAGAATACACCTCTAAGATAATGACCGGCCATTTTGTTGCGTCATCGCAATGACGGAACTACTTTTTTCCAAAATGGCCGCTCTCATACACGACAAAACGTGTACGCCTAGGCACTAAACGATGTATTTTAGGCGGTTCTTGCCACTATTTGTTGGACATAGCACATTCGGAGAATAACTTGTTAAATAGGAAACCGAAGAGATTATTAATGTATTATACACGGGTGCTCTGAAATGGTGTTTTATGACACACGAATACTGGTGCCGACTGGTACTCATTACGTATGGGAATGGGAACCCTTTTGCTGCTGCTTCCATATTTCGTACTAAGGGTATAAAGCAATGCTGTAGCCATACTCGCGAATATATTGGTTCAGCTCCATTGCTGGGTGGATTGGTCCTAGATTTAATGAATTATGGTCGCAGGAGTTGCGAACAAGACTTAAATAGAGGGGGAGGGGGGGGGGACTTGGAAGGCTACGTGGCCACTGGTTAAGTATCTGGGCTACATTCAGCGCAGACGGCATGCATTATTTTCAATGTTAAGCGACCTTGGATAACTGAAAACTATTCTCAAAATATCTATCACACCTACCACCCCTACATATACACATAGGGTGGTGGCTTTCAAAACATTATAGTATTGGATCTGCATTTTGAAAGGCTTAATTAAAATCATATTCTACATTAGGGTTAACCCTTTCATCCTTATAGACCATACAATACAAATTATTTTTGCTTTGAGAATATTTTGTTGAATATATTGAAACTAATTTGACTGGGAGTTACAACAGCTCAGTCAAATTATTTTCAAAATATTCAGCAGCTTAGAGCTATAGTTGTCTTGTAGTTGAGACATTCGAAACGCAGGACGGCCAAAATGGTTAGCATAATCTTCATAATCATTTTCAGATGTGAGGTTTCACCTGAGAACAGTACTCAACAAACAGCCTCTGAATCGGGTACCTACAATGTACGATCAAGAAGTTTTGACTGTTTAAGAGGAAGAAGAAATTTTGTTAAATGGCATTTTAGTTGTGCCTCGCAAGTCAGTTTGTTAGTCTGTCTGTCAAATTCTTTACATTTAGGACAAAGCTGCAATGTTGCAATTATAGTGTGGCGCACTTGTTTATATTGTCAACTGAAATCCTGGTCTGTGCTAAAGCTGCACAGGCTCCTTGCCAGCAAGGCTATAGTAACAAGTAAATTCTGATACCCTGACAATTATGAACTAGTCATTTGTTTGCATATTCAAAGGGTGCTTTTAGCAATTACATCAGAGAGATGTTACCATTCAATTTCCTTTTGAATGATAATTTGTGTAATTATCTTATTATTAAAGTACTGCCCACTGTTAATGGCTAAGACAAAGCCAACTCTCAGAGACAGCAAGACTGTATGAACAAGCGGCCCAAGAAGGGCATGTGGCGCTCACCTGAATCATTAGCTTTAGAACCATTTGCATATGACATGGTGCATAATTTTACTACAGTAGGATCATTCCAGTCAAATTTGGATAAAATCCATCAATTGGTTACTTAGGGAAGCGATGCATTTTGACAACATCTGGTAAATCTTTCATAAAAGCTAGAATTATCACGCAAACAATTTACCAAGCACAATTCTGAATAGAAGTCCTGGAGCACAGCATGCTAGAATCCTATAGCTTCCATATGGTAATGCTAAACAAATGTGGTTGAAATCCATCAAGCGGATAAAAAGATGTGTGTTGACAATTTCTGGTATAGCTTTCATAAAATCTAAGATTTTCACCCCAAAAAATGATGAAGCAAAATTCTTAATAGAAATCCTGAAACCTGCCTGTCACAATATGGTGATTCTAACCAAAGATTGCACACATTGTCCATGACATGTCAATAATATTTGAGTTCCCCAATTGCCAAACAAACAATAATTTAAGGGTTGTCTCAGTGAGATATCAAGATTGCATGCCTCAGTGAGATGTCTGATTGCATCAGTCTTCCACATGCCAGGCTATAACTTACTGAGTATGGACAGACCATGAGAAATGATACTGGAATGACAAGAATTTTGCTCTTTTTCTGAAAAGCATTTCTATTTAAGAATAAGACATCCAATATTACTGTGTTCAGAAATCTGCTTAAATCAGAAATATGGTTTCTGAAAGTTGTTAGAAAGACTTTAATAATAAAATTAACAAGAGCTCCGCAAACGGCGCTTAATACCCCGCCATGATGACAAATCAATGAATGAGAGCTATCAGAAAACAGTTATTTCTTCCTCAGCCCCATCAGACCAGTCATCCTTATGAAGTGTCAAAGCGATCCGTTAAACGGTCAAGGAGGTATCGTTCAGAAACCAAATTTCAAGATGGCTGCCACTGACTGGCGGCCATATTAGATTTCGGATTATCGTATATATCGACATATTCCAACGACCGTAGGAAGCGATCCAATAAATGAAATCCAGAAACCAACTTTCACGATGGCAGCCCATGGCTGGTGGCCATCTTGGAGTTCGGATCATCGTCAATTTCGATGAGTTTCTTCTCCACACCTAGTCCAACTGCCATATGAAGTTTCAGGAGTTATCATTTGGAAACCAATTTTCAAGATGGCCACTGGTGGCTGGCACCAATCTTCCCATGACCTAGTCCAACCAGCCTATGAAGTTTCAATGTGATCTAACAAATGGTATTGGATTTATCATCCGGAAACCAATCTGCCGCCCGCACGCCCGTCCAGACGGCGCCACTACATAATACCCCACCAAATTTTTATAAAAATTAATCAGATTCAGTAGTTAGATCCAATGCTAACCATGGCGCCTTAAAGATTACAGATCACTGCCCGCATAGCTAAATAATGCTTGGCCCGTGCAAATTAGGATTTTGGATAGTGAAGGTTCTTGAATGAGATCCACAAACTTGTCAGAGACCTGTGTACACACATTAGAGCATAATCCATAACAGGGATGGTACACCTTTCTGTGCTTGAAATTCCGTGACTTTTCCATTACATTTCAAGACCAATATTAACAAATCCCATGACTTCTGAGAATCAATATCCAGATTTGTATCACATTTATGGTATAGCTCCAAAAATAAAACCAGAGTTATTCTGCAAAATGTCTGAATATTGCAAAAACAAAGCCGCAGCCTTGTTTTGATCTGTTGCCAAAATTTGTATTGCACAGAGATTATTATGAATGTCAACATATTTCTTTTTATTTTACATGATTACCATTTTCCATGACTTTTCCATGACCTATCATTAAAAACACTGATTTTCCATGACTTTCTAGGTCTGGAATTTAAATGTTCAAATTCCATGACTTTCCAGGGTTTCCATGATCAGTACGAACCTTGCTATAATTACCAATTGACAGCATGAGAATGGATGGCCACTCATACATGGGTACAACATTACATCATGACCGAGTTGTTCAAAGCACATCCAACATAAACTCTATTTTTCATCTTACCTAATTCAAGTCATAGCATAATACATAATTAAAGCTTTTGGCTCAACCCATTTGTCATAGAAAATGTCAATTTGCAGATGAAGAGAATTTTTACAAGTTCACCACTGGAATGACTGGGTGAGTTATCGAGCCAGTCATTCCAGTAGTAAATTTTCAAAAATAGCTTTGCCAGTCCTTGGTTTGCAAAATGAATATTTCTCAAGATTCCTGCTAAAGCTGTTTTGGCAGGTTTGAGTGTTAAATGGATTAATGGTCAGGAATGGTCAACTTAACCCTTTAATGGCCAAGATTGGTCAAAAAATTCTAAGATTTTGCTCACTGAATGTTCATTTTTTCAGGCCAACAGGACTATTTTTAGAAATCGCTACAGGATTAATTGACTGGCTTGCTTATCAACTTAGCCAGCTATTCCAGTGGTAAATGATCAAAAACAGTCTTCTCTTGACCAGCAAATGGTCATTCTTCAATACTAGAGGCTGTGCTACAATGCTACATGGTTAACAGGATTCATAGACCTGCAGAATGAAATTCCATACAGAGTCCATAATTAATTTATCAAATTACAGACCAATTTTATGATGCCTCCAATCAATTTCCATTTCAAAACAAAATTTTGCAGAAAACACAATTAGTAGCCGAGCTCGCAAAATAATAAAGTAAATAGTGATATTTAGTTTACGAGGATTTTTAATGAATTTATTTCTATTGAATAAATAGCTGTAATTTGTCATCAGATAACATGTTCAGATTCATAGTACTTAACCATTTAACCCTTGAATTTGTTCAAGAAAATTTCAATTTTCTCATAGAAGATGTTCATTTGCAGACTAAGAGGACTATTTTTGAAAATTTACCACTGGAATGACTGGATCGGTTATCGAGCCAGTAATTCCAGTGGCAAATTTTCAAATATAGTCTTGCTTTGTTAAAGGCTTAAAACATGACAGGATACCAATACTGAATCATAGAAATACTGAAATACATCTATAGCAGGTTGTGTTAACAGTGCTGGTATGGTAGATTGAGACACATTTAATTCATCCACACGTTAAGTTTAAGTGTTACGCCAATATAAGTAACATATTTTCAACACCCAATTCGTGAAATGTGCTAGGCGTTTAGGTTCAAAATTATCCAGGCGAATGAACATTTACACTGGAGCCCTCCGTCAAAAGACATCTGCTGATGATGTTACATATTTTGACTGTCATTATAGTCTCGTCATCAGTTCTAAATATATTTTACAATTGTTCAAGATTTGTTGCAAATCCAGTATGTCCAGCAGAGACCAGCCGCAACCATGACGATTCCTGATGATTAATCTTGCGACTGGGTTTTTTCAGATCAGTTTGAAACTTCATAGGTAAATCGGCGTAGGTTTGTGAAAGAAATCCAGTATGGGTGCCAACTACAAGTAGTGATATCAGCTGTGGCATTGAGTTATAAATGTCATGAACCAAATTTAATTCGTTCTCAAGATTATTGATTACGCTCTCCTTGACATATCACCATACTATGCACCGTTTACAAAGGTCTGGCTAGCAACCGGAATGCACAATGTACAGCATACTCTATGCTGAAATTTACAATTATTTGGTATGGTCAACAGGATTGTATTTGCATATGTAAATGCTTCGCTGGACACAGCAGTTGATCAAATGCCTGGTGATGAAACCATCTATGGTTGACATGTTGCCTGAAATATAAACAAAATATGTTCTACATAAAAAAGAATCACAAAATTAGCAATCGCAAGAAAATTCAAATTGTTGCTTTATCATTATGAACGTTAACTTTTAGGCACACCAAGATACTATTTCTCAGAAAATTTACCACTGGAATGACTCACTCTGCCATTGAGCCAGTCATTCCAGTGGTACAATCTCTAAAACAGTCTTCTTTGCCAACACATTTCTCAAGTTTCAAAGCAACTGTGAATGCTGGTTGTTCATCAGTATGACCATTACCCATTTAACAAATAGAACATCTACTGGATACAATAAAAATAAATATGACTGGAAGCCATTGCTGCCATAGGAAGCAACTGCTTCCAGTCATATTAATTTCAAAATATTGAACAAAATTTGTTAAACTTCGCAGAATATACTTGGAATTGTCATTGACAGGTTGTGGTGAATCCAGCCAAAACCGGTCTCTGTAGAGCTCTTGAGAAATGTCCATATGCAGGCCAGCAAAAGACTATTTTGGAAATCTGTACCAGAGGAATGACTGACTGGCTTGTCATTTCAGAGGTAAATTTTCAAAAAAGTCTTCTTTTCGCCTGCAAATTATTGATATTCAATAAGAAAATATTTTTTGGATCAAACTTCGCTATTAAAGTGTTAACTAAAAAGTATACTGAACTTCACTTGCCAGATTGGAGCAACTGACAGACTTTAACAATCACGAGAACATTCTAATTGATTCTTTATGAATGTCCATTTTTAATCGGACCAAGAGAACACTATTTTTTTTAAAGTTTACCACTTAAATGACTTGCGCCGTCATCAAGCCAGTCATTCCAGTGGTAAATTTCAAATATAGTCTTCTTGGCCAACAAAAGCACATTTCCCAAACTCACAGTAAATACTGGTTTTTGGTCACTTTAACCATTAACCCGTTCACCTATAAATTCAATGTATCTCAATCTCAGGGCAAAGCAAACAAACAGGAAATCTTTTGAAAATTTAAAAAGTAATTGACTGAAAGCCACTGCTGCCTTAGGCAGCAACTGCTTTCAGCCATATTAATTTCAAAATATTGAACAAAATATATTATACGCATCACAAAGAATGTACTTGGACTTGTCATTGAAAGGGTATGGTGAAGCCGCCGCCAGCCAAAACCGGCCTCAGTAGTGCTCTTGAGGAATGTCCATATGCAGGCTAAGAGAACACGAGTTTTGAAAATTTCACCAGTAGAGTGACTGGCTTTTCATTCCGGCGGTAAATTTTCGAAAAAGTCTTCAATTTGCAGACCAAGAGGACTATTTTTGAAAATTGTACCACTGACATGACAGGCTTGATAACCGAACCAGTCATTCCAGTGGGAAAATGTCAGAAAGAATAGTCTTCTTGACCAAAAAGCAGCATTTACTGTGTGTTTGAGAAATGTGCATTTGTAACAGTTGGCCAAGAAGACTATTTCTGAAATTTTACCACTGGAATGACTGGCTCGGTTACCAAGCCAGTCATGTCAGTGGTACAATTTACAAAAATAGTCTTCTAGGCCAACAAATGCACATTTCTCAAACTCACTGTAAATGCTAGTTTTTGTCAGTTTGACCATTTCACAGTGAAGCCGACAAAAACAAGCCTCTGTGCATAGTGGTCTTGAGGAATGTCAATTTGCAGGCCAAGAGAAGACTATTTTTTTTTTAATTGTACCACTGACATAACTGGCTTGGTAACCGAGTCAGTCATTTGAGTGGTAAATTTTCAAAAATAGTCTTCTTGGCCAACAAATGCACAGTTTTCAAACTTACAGTAAATGCTGTTCTTTAGTCAGTTTGACCATTAACCCTTTCACCGATAAATTCAATGCATCTCAATCGCAGGGCAAACAAACTCGAAATCTTTTGAATATTTTAAAATTAATACGACTGGGAACCATTGTTGCCTTACGCAGCAACTGCTTTCAGTCATATTAATTTCAAAATATTGGACAAAATATGATACATATTCATATTGCAAAGAATATACTTGGACTTGTCGTTGAAAGAGTTAATGCTTTCATGGCGACTGACCGCCCGAGATCGGCCGACCGACGTTTAAGAGAAATATATAGGCATATGTTACACACTTACTGCTTCATCATATACCTTGTCCTGGCATAACTGAATATGAGATGACTAGTGTTTTCAATCGCTGTATTTTCGTTGACTATACTATCAATATCCACGAGCTATCTCGCCACGAGAGATATCTCGCTCCCGTTTAGCGTAGATCTCGCGAGAACACGAATGGCCCATATTTGTGGCTTCCTCTACACTCTTGAATTGATCGCGGTTGGTCCCTCATGGACTGGCATGAAATCATGGTGTGAATCTGTTCAGCGGGATTTTGTCCAGGTGGGATTATGTCCGATAGGATTTTGTGAGGTGGGATTTTGTCCAGGTGGGATTTTGTCCGGTGGGATTATGTCCGGGCGGGAATATGTCCGGTGGGATTGTCTGGTGGGATTTTGTCCGAGCACCCTTGCGAATCGCTTGAGCGTATACATACATACATACATACATACATACATAAATATATATATATATATATATATATATATATATATATATATATATATATATATATATATATATATATATATATATATATATATATATATATATACACACACTTATGGTACTTTGTGGGACATTGTGTGTTTTGGTACTTTGTGGGATCTTTGCTTTCTCATAGGAATTTTGGCTTAAAATTCAGAATTAAGGTAGTTTTGATATCCGTAATAATAAATATAAAAAGAAGTATTGATTATACTTAAGTTTGTATAAAACCTTGTGGGTCACCGATTTTATGACTTTGTGGGATACTGATGCAAATGACCCACAAAGCACCCAAAGTAATATACAGTATATGACTTTGTGGGACACTACATAAAATGACCCATAAAGCACCGGGATGATCTGTTAATATAATACATGTAATATATGTTGGCAGCAGCAGTAGCTGCCACTGCTGCCACGGTTGATGATGACTGCCACTGTTGGCGCTGCCGACACCGACCTTGCCAACAAGACACCCCACTGACATTGCCAAGCCTGATGCAGCCATTGATAACATTCTCAATTAAGCTTGCAAATAAAAAAAGTATTTGAAAGGTAAAAAATAAATAAATTATCTGATGCCTATAATGACGAATGTCATAAGTTAACTCGGGGTGTTGAAATTTGCAGACAGTTCAGAAAACGCGCAAGATATGTCATTGCGGTAACATAATGAATACACTAGCAGAGAAAGACAAATCAACATTATTACATTTCACTTTTCGCATTCAAATATTGTATACCTTAGCCCGTGGCAGAGTCCATTCAGTTGTTACAAAATTATACCTTAAGATAGAATCATAGAAAAGATAGCTATAAAAGGTAATTAGTATTCAAAAGGATACTGACAGCAATAAACTTATCTGAAACCATTCCAAGTAAAAGATGTGTTTAAGAAAGAAATATTATAAAATGCATAAAAGAAACAGTGTGAATATATTTCTGTGTAATGCTTTATGAAGAATTATCATGGAAAAGAAAATAGATAGTCATATTATGTATTACTAGTCAATACATTGTCATAACATATATGTGAACAAACCATAAACAATCGTGGACACTATCGTGGCTATAAGATCGAGCGACCAATTAACCGACTTATACTAGTTGCAAGTTGCAACCAAAATGTAAATGAAATAAGCCATACTAAAAATAAAAATAGGTTAATCGCCTAGTATACTAGAATATCAGCAGCATCATCATCATCATCATCATCGGCAGAAGCAACAGAAGCAGTAATTGATAGGAAGCTCAATTAAGATAGCAAATGAAAAAGAATTTGAAAGATAAAATTAAATACATTACCTAATATCTATTGTGAAGAATGTTTTACAAGTTAACTCAGGATGTTGACACTTGTTGAAAGCACAGAAAACATAATGAGCTATATCATTGCTGTATCATAATGAATACAATATCAGACAAAGACATATCAACATCATTACATTTCAGTTTTAACATTCAGATCGTTTGTACCTCAGAAACTGGCAGAGTCCACCCAGCTGTCATTAAATGCATGCCTTGAGATAGGAAAGACAACTATGGATTGAAATTAATATTAAAAATAATACTGGCAGCAACAAACATAGCATGAACCATTCCGTTATTAAAATATGTATATAAATAATGCATACAGGAAACAGCAATATGAATATGTCATTGCAATGCTTTATGAAGAATGATCATGGAAAAAAGAAAACAGATAGCCATATTATATACACGTAGTTGGTCACGTTAAAACAGGCGGGGCCTCTGTAGTGCAGATTACATGCATTGACATATATAACAACAAGTGCAATCAAATAAAGAGGTAAATATGATTAGAAACAAAATACGAAAAAAATTTACATTGATTTAAAATCAAAAAAATAATATTTAATGTTTAAAAGCAATTTATTTTTATAATAACACTAGTTCTCTATTGCTGGAATACTATCTGTTGTGATGGGTTGAAAACCTTGTATGCGAGATCAAAATCTACTCAGTATCCTTGATCTGTAATCGCTTGATGGGCTTATCCCTCCCAGCCATGTACGAAGCACTACTCCTAGTTAAATAACTAGTAGAACTCACTGATTTTTAAAGTCAAGCCACTGAATAGTAAATAATGTTCTATCCTCTAGGCATTGATACTGTTTGTTGTCGGAAACAGTTGGATAGTAGGCTAGTCCAGTAGGCAGGCTAGTAGGGCGTGCAGATTACTAGGATATTAGGCTAGGCCAGTAGGCAGGATAGTAGGCTAGGCAAGTCGGCATGCTACTAGGTTAGGATCAGTCGGCAGGCTAGTAGAATACACTAGAATAAACTAGCAGTCTGGACTAGAAGTCTAGGCTAGTAGATTAAGGTAGAAGCTTAGGCTAGTGCACTAGGCTAGAAGACTATGCTAGTAGCCTAGATAGATTATGTTAGTAGGCTAGTAGACTTGGCAAGACATCTAGACAAGAAATATAGGCTAGTTGGCTAGTATACGAGGGTAGAAGTGCGTGGTAGAAGGCTAGGCTATGAGGCTAGTAGACTAGGTAGACGTTGCTAGAAATCTAGGGTAGTAGACTATGCTGGAAGTCTAGTCCAGAAATCTAGGCTAAAAGTCTAGATTATTAGGCTTGGAGACTAGGCTAGGAAAATAGGCTAAACGTCTAGGCTATTAGGCTAGAAGACTATCTTAGAAGTCTAGGCTAGAAGTCTTAGCTAGGAAGCTAGTAGACTTGGTAACAATTCTAGTCTAGACGTCTAGGTTAGTAGGCTGATAGACCAGGCAAGAAGTATAGGCTAATGGGCTCGTAGACGAGGCTAGAAAACCAGGCTAGAAGTCTTGGCAAGTACATTAGATTGGACGTCTATGCTCGAAGTCTAGACTAAAAGTCTAGGCTATTAGGCCAGTAGACTATTCCAGAAATCTACAGCAGCAGACATCTCCCGGCAATTTATAGCAAGGTCAATTAAGATAGCAATACGAAGGAATCTGAAAGATTAAAAAAAAAAGGTACATTACATAATATCTATGATGAAGAATGTCATAAGCTAATTCAGAATGTTTACACTAACTAAGTCTTGTTGACGACACAGAACATAAATGAGTTTGAACCTTAACACCTGCTAGAGTCCATCCAGTTGTTATGAAAATTATACCTTGAGATAGGGAAGATAGCTATAAAAGGAAACTAATATTCAAAAGGAGACCGGTAGCAATAAACTTATCTGAAACCATTCCAAGTACTTGAAAAAGATTTGTTTATGAAAGAAATGTTATATAATGCATACAAGAAACAATGTGAATATATTTCAGTCTAATGCTTTATGAAAAATAATAAATTAAGTCGTGCGTCAAGGACACCACAGACTTCATCAACAAAGTAGTCCTTTGGCCAACTTAAGGCTAATTCGCTACTAGTCACCATGGATGTCACATCCTTATACACACACATCTTAAACAGAGAAGGCATCAGAGTGGTAACCATGTTTGCTAAAAACATGGTATGTCAGGCACACTCTCAATCAGGAGCCTCTGTAACCTCCTGAAACTCATTTTGGAATGCAACCGTTTTGAATTCAATGGGGAACATTATCTCGAAGACGGCGGTACCGCAATGGGAAGCAAAGCAGCATGTACATCTGCATGCATCTTCATGAACATTCTAGAAGATAAGCTGCTACAGAACACACCACACTCCCCAGCGCTATATGTCAGAAACATAGACGACATCTTTCTGATCTGGGAGCACGGGCACAAAACTCAACAAGAGTGTGTCACTCACGTGAATGCATCCCAACACAGCATTAAATTCACCATGGAATAAGCATCATATGCCAAGTCTCCTTTTTGGACACCATGGTCCAAATCTCGCAAACGAATTCAATCATATTCAACCTCTATACCAAGCCCACAGACACACATGGGTACCTAAACTACGAGTCTGCCCACCCAGCCTCTTGTAAAGAGCCAGCCCATATGGCCAATTCCTTAGGCTTAGAAGGATCTGCTCCACCCTTCAAGATTTTGATAGAAACAGCCTGACCATGCAAGAACACTACACAGCCAGGGGTTATCTTGCCAATATACTACAAAAGACCAGATAGACAGCCCGGTCCAAGGACCGCCAGTCACTCCTCAAACCAACCCCAATGGACCCATCCACCAAAAGGTCCTACAGACAAATCTTTGTCCGTGAATTCAACCGCACAGATATGATGCTGAAGGACACAATCACCAAATTCTGGCCCATCCTACAGGGCAAAGAACACTGCAGGCCAGCTTTCCCAGAGAAAACCCTATTCGCTTTCAAAAAGAACAAAACAATAAAAGATATGATCGTCAGAGACAACTCTCTCCCCTGGACCAACCGGCCCAAGAATACCACAACCCGTTAATCCTTGCCGAACCAAGAACTTTAATATCTGCAATAATATGGACAAATCCAGATTCTTTAAAAACCATCACACTGGCCTCTCATACAGAGCCAAAATTATAGGTAACTGACAACCACGCAATATAGTCTATCACTTAAACTATAGAGTCTGTGGCAAACAATATGTAGGAGAAACCCTCTGCCCCTTTAAAATCACCTAAACTACAGAGTCTGTGGCAAACAATATGTAGGAGAAACCCTCTGCCCCTTTAAAATCAGGTTCCAAGAACACTTGCGCTCCATAACGAACCTGTACAGACACGAGAGATATGATACACCAGTATCTCGTTACTTCAACCGACCCAGGCATCAAAGAAATGACATGCAGTATAAGATCATTCAAGTCCTATGCTCGGATCGAACAGACCCAAACTCCGCCATTTGGAGAAGGCAGAAAGAATGTCACTGTATCCACCAACTCCACACTATGGGGCCGATAGGAATTAGCCTAGCGATGTAGGAGTGGCCCCTTTGAATGCCTCGACCGCCAGTCAAAACATTCCATGTTGTTATTTTCGCTCCATACAAAATTCACAGTTAACCTTAATCGAAAATGCCCAGAGAAGAGCTAAAACGCAGATACCGGGATTAAGAAATTTAAGCTATGAAGGCAGGCTTAGAAAGCTTAAGCTCCACACACTGGCTTATCGCAGAGTGATATATATCACCCAGAAACAGAAGCATATTTCAACTAAGGAAGAATGTGGTCAAGCGAGGCAATACGAGAACATGTTAGAAGATATTCCAATCAAGGGCAAGGTTGGATCTACAACAGAACTGCTTTCCTGTCCGGGATGGAGAGGGTTGGAATAAGCTGCCTAGACAGGTAGTGGAATCACCATCGGTCTGCACTTTTAAAGCTCACCTTACCAAGCACTGGCAAAGCCAAGCACTGCTACATGACTACACAGCCCAACTGGAACCTGGAAGTAACAGTACACAGTAGTATGACGACTAAGACTGACCATGGAGGTGTAAACCTGTAGTCAGAAACAACTTAAGTACACTTATGTATAGCATGATATTGTAAAAGTCTAGGCCAGAAGCATAGGCTAGTAGAGTAGATGTTTAGGTTAATGGCTAGTAGACTCTGATATAAGTCTAGTTTAGTAAACTACATGGGTAGAAGTGAAAGGTATAAACTAGGCTAGATGTCTAGACTACTCGTCTATATTAACAGACTGTGCTAGAAATATAGGCTAAACGTCTAGGCTAATATAGCCAATAGACAAGTCTTGCTATTAGACTGCATGAGTAGAAGCCAAGGCTAGAATTGTAAACAAGTAGACTAGTCTGAAAGTCTAGGAGAGTAACCTAATCGACATCAAAGCTTAGACTAGAAGCATAGTTTACTAGGCTAGTAGACTAGGAGAGAACTCTAGGGTAGACTTCTAGACTAGTGAATAGTAGACTGCTAGTATACTTGGCGAGAAGCTGAGCATAGAAATCTAGGCTAGTAGGCTGATATCTAGACTAGGTTAGAAGCATACAGTAGTAAACACGGCTAGGATAGAAGTCTATTCTAGTAGGCTAGTAGAATAGGCTAGAGGGCTAAGCTAGAAGTCTAGGCTAGTTTGGTTAGCAGACTAGGCTAGAGGTGTATGGTAGTACACTACCTGGTTAGAAGTCTACAACTACGTTTTAGACTAGTCCATATGTATAGGATAGCATTCTAAACTAGTAGACTAGGATATATCATAGGCTTATATGCTAAGTCTTGGTTAGAAGTCTATGTTAGTGGGCTAGTAGATTTGGCTCGAATTCCAGACTAACTAGAGCTCTAGGCTCGTAGGCTGGTAGAAGTCTAGGTTAGTAGACTAATAGACAAGGTTAGATGTCTAGCCTAGTAGACTAGGTCATAAGACTAACATAGTACACTAGGCTCTAGGAGTCTAGTTTAGTAGGTTAGTAGAATTGCTCTAGGCTAGATGCTTAGGCTAGTAGACTTTGGGAGAAGTCCAGATTTCGTGACTACACGATCAGGATAGTAGGCTAGTAGACTAGGCTAGAAGTATATGCTAGAACTCGAGGTTTGTGGGCTAGTAGACTCGGTTAGAATTCTAGACTAGTAGACTGGTAGAAGGCAAGTGTAATAGGCTAGAAGTCTAGGCTAGGAGACTATGGTAGAAGTATGGGTGAGAAGTAAAGGATAACAGACTGGCTAGAGATCTACACTAGTAGATGAAGCCAGAAGTCAAGGCTAGTAGTATAGGTTTGAAGTCTAGGCTAGAAGGTTAGTAACCCAGGCTAGCAGACTACATGGGTAGAAGTCTATGCTGTAGACTAGATGTCTAGGTTAGAAGCATAGGAAAGCAGACAAGGCTAGACGTCTAGGCTAGTGGGCTAGTAGACTAGGTTAGAAGTCTAAGCTAGAGTCGTGGGTGTAAATCTGGTCCAGTAGGCAAAGACTATCTTAGAAGGCTAGGCTAGTAGTCTAAGTATGTAGGATAGTAGAATAGGCTAAGACTAGGTTAGTAGATTGATTGGATAAGACACGGCTGTAGATTAGTCTAAACATCTAGGCTAGAAGACTAAACCAGTCTAGAAGTCCAGACTACTATGTTAGTAGGATAGGGTAAATGTCTTAGGTAGACGCATATGCTAGTCGGTTTGGTTAGAGGTCTCGGCTAGAAGTCTAGGTTAATAGGCTAGAATTATAGGCTACCTAGAACTATAGGCTACTAGACTGGTAGAAGTCTGGAAGAGTAGGCTCGAAGTCTTCTAGACTAGTAGGCTAGTAGACGATGCTAGAAATCTATGCTAGCAGGCTATCAAGTAGACTATGCTAGAGGTCTAGGCGAGTAGAATAGGCAAAAGGCAAAGTTAGTAGACTGGGATAGAAGAATGGGCTAGTAGGTTAGCATAATAAGATAGAGGTCTAGGCAAGTAGGCTAATAGACTAATCAAGAAGTCGATGTTATATGTACAGGCTAGAATTCTAGGTCAGCATGGCTAGTAGATTTTGCAATAAGTCTAGGCTGTAGACTAGGCTATAGGTATGTGCTAGTAGACTGGGCTATACGACTGGGGTAGAATCATAGGCTACCAGACTAGGCTAGAAGTATAAGCTAGTAGACAACATGTTAAAAGCATAGGCTAGCAGACTAGGATACTATGCTAGAAATCTAGGCTACAAGGCGAGGTTAGTTGGCTATTAGATCTAGTCCAGAATTCTAGGCTAACTAGCACTTTAGATTAGATGGCGAATGTAGTGGGAGAAGACTAGTAGAGCCGGTTAGAAATCTAGGCTAGTAGGCTCGTAGACTAAGTTATAATTCAAGGCTAGTAGACTAGGATCTCAGACTAGGCTATAGGTCTAGGCTAGGAGACTATTTGGAAATCTAGGCTAGTAAACAACGCCAATAGACTAGGCTAGTGACCTAGCATATTAATCTAGGTGTCTACGCTAGCACTCTGAGTATGGTAGAAGTCTAGACACGAAGTCTAGGTTAGTAGGCTAGTATACTATGCTAGAACTCTAAGGTTACCGTCCAGAGCAGTGGGCTAGTAGATTCAGCTAGATGTCTAGGCTAGAAGCCTACCTGTGTAGAGGTCTATGTTCTAAACAAGTCCTTAAGTCTAGGCTAGTATTCTAAACTAGTAGACTAGGCTAGAAGCCTAGGCTAGTAGAGTAAGGTAAACATCAAGGACAAAAGGATATGCTAGATATGCTAATGTGATTAGACTGGATCTACGCTAGCAGTAAAATTTATTAGACTAGTAGACTTGGCTAGAGTTTCAAATGTCTAGGCTAGTAGACTATGGTAGAAGTCTATGCTATAATCATAGGGTTGTAGGCTAGTAGAGTAGAATAGGTTATAATTCTAGGCTAGAACCCTAGATTAGTGGGCTAGTAAATTCAGTTAGAATTCTGGATGAACTAGAACTCTAGGCTTCTTGGCTAGAAGACTGGTACAAGCTTAGTAGAGATGGCTAGTAGAATGATAGGCTAGTTGGCTAGTAGACTAGGCCAGAAACTTTGGCTAGTAGGCCAGTAGCCTAGGTTATAAATCTGACCAAGCAAAGTAGGCAAGAGGACTAGTCTAGTCTAATAGGCGAGTAGAATATGCTAGAAGCCTAGGCTGATAGGTTATAAGTATAGGCCAGCGGACTAGGCTAGAAGTCTAGGCTGGCATGGGTAGTAGATTATGCTTTAAGTCCAGTGTGTAGATTAAGCTAGAAGTCTATGCTAGTTGGCTAGTAGACTGGGCTGTAAGACAAAGCTAGAAATATAGGCTAATGGACTGGGCTCGGAGTCTAGGTTAGTAGGCTAGTAGACATGGCTAGAATTCGAAGCTATGTTAGAAGGATAATGGACTGGTTGAAGTCTGGTAGAACAGGCTAGAAATCTAGGCTAGTAGGTTAGTAAACGATGTTAGATATCTAGGCTAGTAGACAAGACTAGTGGCTTAGTAGATTCAGCTAGGTGTCTAGAATAGAAATCTAACTAGTAGATTATGGTAGAAGTCTAGACTGGAAGTATATGTTAGTGGGCTACTAGGTTAGAACTCCAGGGTAGCAGTCCAGACTAGTGTGCTATTAGACTCAGCTAAATATCTAGGATTAAAATTTAGGCAAGTAGGCTAGTATAGAACACTAGGAATCAAGGCTTGTAGACTAGCCTAGCCGTCCTGGATAGACAGCTAAGCTGGAAGTCTAGAATGGCGTGGCTAGTCGACTTGGATAGCTATTTGGGCTAGTAGACTACCTATGCAGAAAGCTATGTTGCGAACTAGACTATGTCTAGGTTAGAATTCTAAACTAGCTGACTAGGCTAGTGGAATAGATTAAACATCTAAGATAGAAGAAACTGCACTCAGGCTAGCCGACTAGGCTAGTATTCAATTTTATTGGGCTGGTATATGTGTCTACACTTCTAGAACTCTAACGTCATGGGATAATAGGTTGGTAAAAGTCTAGAAGAACAGATTAGATGTCTCAGCTAGTTGACTAGGTTAAAGGCTTAAAGGTTTAGGCAAATATAGTAGTTTAGTCTAGTAGAGAAGGCTAGCACTCTAGGCTAGTGGCCTAGTAGAGTAGGCCAGAAATCTTGGTTAGTAGGCCAGTGGCCTAAGTTAAAAATATCAAACTAAGCAAGCAGACTAGGCTAGTAGACTAGGCTAGCAGGCTAGAAGAATAGGCTACACGACTAGGCTAGTATGCTAGTAGACTTAGGCTGGAATAGAAGTTTGTAGGCTACACTAGAAGTCTTGGATAGAAGGATAGAAGAATAGGCGAGAAGCATATGATAATAGCTAATAATGCTAGAAATCTAAGCCAGTATGGCCATGGGACTAGGCTAAAAGTCCAGGCTTGTATACTATCTGGGTAGAGGACAATGCTGTAGACTAAGCTAAACATTCTAGGGTAGAAGTCTAAACTAGTAGACTCGTCTAGACGTCTAGGCTACTAGGCTAGTAAACTATGTAAATGCCTCGGCTAGAAGCATATAATAATAGGCCTGGCTAAGTCTCAGCTAGAACTTCGTAGAGAAGTCTAGATTAGTAGGCTAGTAGACTAGGATAGAAGACTATGCTAATATACTAGGCTAGAAGTCTAGGATAGCAGGCTAGTAGACTAGGCGAGAAGTCAAGGCTAGATGCCTATGCCAGAAAACTATTCTATACATCTAGGCTAGTAGTCTAACCTAGTAGACAAGATAGGTCTAGGCTAGCAAGGCTAGTATATTTGGCTAGAATTCTAGGCTATAAACTACACTATGTTTCTAGGCTTGTATTCTAATAGTGTGATATATGTAATTATGTATAGGGTAGATCTATAAGCTGGCAGACTAGGCTAGAAGTATATGCTAGTAGAAAACCTGGGTAGAAGTCAAGGCTGTAGCATATGCTAAAAGTCAAAGCTAGAGGTCTAAACTAGTAAACTATGCTAGAAGCCTAGGCTACTAGCCTAGGTTAATACACAAGACTATTGTTAGATGACTAGGATAAAAATCTACGCTAGTAGAGTAGGGTAGAAATCTAGACTGGCTGTCTGGGTTAGTAGGCTAGTATACTCGCTCTAGGGTAGAAGTCAAAACTACAGTGCTAGTAGTGTCAGTTAAAAGTCTAGGCTAGAAGGCTAGGCTAGTAGATTAGTTTAGAAGGCTAGGCTAGAGAGATAGGCTAGAAGTCTAGCCTAGTCATAGTAGACTAGGTTAGAGGTCTAGGCCAGAGGGTTAGGCCAGGTTGGAAGTCTATGCTAATGTGGCTAGTAGATTATGATAGTTGTCTAGGCTAGTAGACAACCTGTATACAAGTCTATTGTGTAGACTCGTCTAGACCAGGAAGCCTAGGCTATTAGAATAGGGTAAATATCTAAGATATAAGCATATGCTAGTAGGCTACCCAACAAGGCGAAAAGTCAAGGCTAGATGCCAACGCTCGACTAGTGTAACCATCTAGACCAGAAATTTATCCTAGTAGACATGCCTAGAACTCTAGCCTAGTAGACTATGCTATCAAGGCTAGTCGATTAGGCTAGAATACTAGGCTGTAGACTAGGCTATTATGTTGCTAATGTTAATAGACCTGGCTATATGTCTAAGCTAGAAGTATAGTCTGGTAGACTAGGCTAGAAGTATAGGCTAGTAGACAATCTGAGTAGAAGTAAAGGCAGTAGCTTATGCTTTATGTTAAGTCCAGAAGTATAAAGTAGTAGACTATGCTAGAAGTATAGGCTACTAGGATAAGAGCCTAGAGAAACGGCTAGAAGCATAGGCTAGTAGGATAGGAGACTATGCTAGAACTCTAGATTCGATGTCTAGATTAGTAGGCTAGCAGACTTGGCTAGAATTCTAGGTTAATTAGAACTCCATGCTAGTAGGCTAATTGATTGGTAGAAGCCTAGTAAAGCATGTCATATCTCTAAGCTAAAGGCTAGTAGACTATGTTACAAATTCAGTCTAGTAGACTAGGCTATCAGACTAGACTAGAGGTCTCGGTTAGGAGACTATATTAGAAATGTAGGCTAGGCGACTAGGCTAATAAACTGGCCAAGACGGCTAGTAGAATATGCTAGAACTCTAGGCTAGTAGGCTAGCATACAAGGATAGATGTCTAGGATAGAAATCTAAGCTAGTTGCGTAGGCTAGAAGTATAGACTAGAAGCATAAGCTAGAATTTGTAGACTAGGAGATATGCCTAGTCTAATAGACTCCCTGGGTAGAAGTATATGCTGTAGACTAGTCTAGAAACCTAGGCTCGAACTCTAAACTAGTAGTCCATGTTAGACATCTATAGGAGTAGGCTACGGTAAATGCTTTAGAAGTGTAGAGTAGAAGGCGATGTTAGTGGACTAGTGGATTTGGCTAACCAGAACTCTAGGCTTGTCAGGCTAAAAGACATGTAGAAATCTCGTAGAGAAGGCTAGCAGTCTGTGTTAGTAGGTTAGTCGACTAAGTTAGAAGTCTAGGCTAGTAGAATAGGCTAGAAGAATAGGCTAGTATACTAGGCTAGAGGTTTAGGTTAGTAGTCTGCGATTCTAGTACGCCAGGAGTCTAGGTCAGACGTATATGCTAGAGGTTCAGGCTAGTAGACGATGGGAAAAGGCTAGACTATGTGGGTAGGCTAGTATATTAATCTAGAAGTCTAGGTGAGAACTCTTGGGTAGTGGGCTAGTAGGCTCATCCAGGCAAACTAGATCTCTAGGCTACGAGGCTAGTGGATTGGTAGAAGTCTAGTAGAGAATTCTAGGAGTGTAGGGTAGTGTGCTAGTAGACTAGCCCAGAAATCTTGGCTAGTAGGCCAGTAGCCTAGCTTAGAAATCTGGACTAGTAGACTAGGAACGAACACCAGTTTAGTCGACTAGGCTAGGAGGCTAGTAGAATAGGCTAGTAGGCTAGTACACTAGACGTCTGGGCTAGTAGACCAGGTAGAGTCTTGGCTAGATGTCACCGCTAGAAGATTGGACTAGAAGCCAAGTCTAGTTGAATATGTTTGAAGTCTAGGCTAGAAGTCTAGTCTAGTATGTCTCGTAAACTAGGCTAGTAGACTACCTGGGAAGAAGTCTATGTTCTAGGCTAGGATATAATTCTAGGCTAAAATTATAGGCTAGTCGGCTTGTTGACTAGGCTAGAAATCTGAGCTAGTAGACTAGGAAAGAACACTATGTTAGTAGACTATGCTGGAATGCCAGGCTAGTAGAATAAGAGACATCTAGGCTAGTAGACTATCTACGTAGAAGTCATGGCTGTAGACTAGTATACAAGTCCAGGTTAGAAGTTTAAACTACAAAACTAGACTAGAAGTCTGGCTACTAGGCTAGTAGATATTTGCTAGATTTGTCTCAATTAGTAGGCTAGTAGACTAGTCTAGCAGTCTAGGCTAATAGATTAGGGTAGAAGTTTGTGTTGGAAGTCTAGCCTAGTAGTCTATGTTGGAAGTTCAGGCTAGAAACATAGCTTAGTATGGCTAGTAGACAAGGCTAGAAGGCTGATTGTGTATAATACTAGGTTGTATATAATTAGGCTAGACGCTGAGGATAGTAGGCTAGTAGACTAGGCGAGAGGGCTAGGCTAGAAATCTAAGCTATTGAGCTAGTAGATTTGACTATAAATCTGGGCTGTAAGTCCAGGGGTGTAAATCGAGGCTAGTAGATTGGCTTAGAAGTTTAGGTTAGTAATCTAGATATAGAGGTTTAGACTAGCAGGCTAGTAGACTAGGCTAGAAGTCTAGGCTAGTAGTATAGTAGAATGCGTGAGAAGTGTAGTCTAGTAGTCTAGGATAGATGTCTAGTCTAGCATGGCTAGTAGACTAGGCAAAAAGGCTTGACTAGTAGGCTACATGGGTAGAAGACAAGGTTGTAGACCAGCCTAAATGTTGAGGCTATAAATCCAAAATAGAAGTCTAGGCTACTAGGCTAGTAGACTAGCTCAAAGGTCTATGCTAGAAGCATACGCTAGTAGGCTAGGATAGAAGTCCTGGCTAGAAGTTCAGGTTAATATGCCAGTAGACTTGGAAACGATTCTAAGCTAACTAGACCTCTAGGTTAGTAGGATAGCATACAGTTAGAAGCCTTGTAGAGCATGATAGACGTCTCGGTTACTGGTCTAGTAGACTAGGCTAGAAAACGCTAGTAGGCTAAGCAGACTAGGATCGAGCTCGAGACCAGTAGAGTAGGCTAGAAGACTATTTTAGCAGATTGCGATAAAAGTCTAGGCCAGTAGGATAGGCTAGAACTCTAAGATAGTAGACAACCTGGGTAAAAGTCAAGGCTGCAGACTAGGTTAGATGGCTAGGTCAAAGAGTCTAAACTAGGAGACTACATGTAGTTTAGAAGTCTAGACTACTACCCCAGTAGACTGTACGACTATGCTAGTAGACTATGGTAAAAGGCTAGACTACAATCTAGAAGTCTAGGCAAGTAGGATAGTATACTCAGCTAGAAATTTATGCTAGTATACTAGAGCAGAAGGCCATGCTAATAGGCTAGTAGAATAGGCTAAACGTCTATGCTCGCAGACTAATAGACTAGGCTCGAAGACAAGGCTAGATATCTAGTCCAGTAGCGTAGGCTAAAGGTCTAAGCTAACATGGCTAGTAGATTAGTCTATAACTCTAGTCTCTAGACTAGGCTATTAGTCTATGCTAGTAGCCTGGCGATATGTCTTGGCTAGATGCAGGTTGACTAGGCTAGAAGTACATGCTAGTAAAAAACCTGGCTAAACGTCAAGACTATAGGTTATGCTAATCTCATCAGATAAAAATCTAAACTAGGAGACTATGCTAGAAGTCTAGGCTACGCTAAACGCCTAGTCTATGCTAGTAGATTAGGGTAGATATCTAGGATAGAAGCCTAGACTAGAAGTCTAGACTAATAGACTATGCTAGAATAAAAGCTGAGTAGTCTAGTTTAGAATTCTAGGCTAGTATGGCTAGTAGACAAGGCTAGAAGGATACCTGTGTGGAAGTCTTTGCTGTAGATTAAGCAAGAAGCGTAGGCTAGTAGACTAGGTTAGACGTCTAGGATATTGAGCTAGTGGACTAGGTTAGAAGTTTAGGCAAGATGTATAGGATGTAAATCTAGGCTAGCAGACTACCTTAGACATCTAGGCAGGTAAACTACACTAGAAGTTTAGACTAGTAGATTAGGATAGTAGTCTAGGCTATTAGACTACCTTGGTAGAAGACAAGGCTTATACTAGGTTAAACATCTAGACTAGACTAGAAAGGTAAACTAGATGTTTAGGCTACTAGACTAGGCTAAAATTCTATGCTAGAAGCGCATGCTAGTAAGCTGGGCTAGATGTCTCAGCTAGATGTCTAGTTTAATAGACTGGTACTCGGCTAGAATGCTAGGCTAGCTAGAACTTGTGGGATAGTAGACTGGTAGAAGAGTAGTAGAATAGGCTAGAAGTCTAGGTTAGTGGTCTAGTAGACTAGGCTAGAAATCTATGTGTGCAAACTATAGACTAGGATAGACGGCTAGGCTAGTAGACTAGAATAGAAAACTATGGTAGTAGACTAGGCTAGAAGTGTAGGCCAGTAGGCTAGTAGAGTAAGCAAGAGGTCCAGGCTAGAAGTCTAGGCTAGTAGACAACGTGGTTAGAAGTCACGGCTGTAGGCTAGGCTAAAAGTCTAGGTTAGAAGTTTAAACTCTAGACTATGCTAGAGGTCTAAGCTACTAGACTACGGTAAAAGGGTAGTCTAGGCTAGTAGATTAGGGTAAATGTCCGGGATAGAAGTCTGGACTAGAAGTCTAGCCTAGTAGACTATGCTAGAATGCTAGCCTAGTAGACTAGGTTAGAATTCTAGGCTAGTATTGGCTAGTAGACTAGGCTAGAAGACTACATGCATAGAAGTCTGGGTTACAGATTATAGGTCTAGGCCAGTAGGCTATCAGAATAGGCTAGAAGTCTAGACCATTGGACTAGTAGAAAAGGCTAGACGTGCCGTGTGTAAATCTAGGCTAGTAGACTAGCTTAGACGCATATGCTACTAAACTAGACTAGAAGCTTAGACTAGTAGGCTAGTAGACTAGGCTAGAAGTCTAGGCTAGTATGATAGCGGGAGAGGCGAGAAGTGTAGTCTAGTAGTTTGGGCTAGTAGAGACTACATGGCTAGGGATATGGCTTAGACTAGGATAAATGTCTAGTCTTGAAATCTAAGCTAGGTGTCTATGAAACAAGGCTGGTAGACTAGGGTAACGTCTATGCTAGAAGCATATGCTAGTAAGCTGGGATAGATGTCCCAGCTAGAAGTCTAGATTAATAGGCTAGGTGAGCTGGCTAGAATTCTAAATTAACTAGAACTAGTAGACTGGTAGAAGTCTAGTAGAGTGGGCTAGAAGTCTAGGTTAGTGGTCTAGTAGACCAGGCTAGAAATAAATGCCTGTAGCCTAGTAGAATATGCTATACGTCTAGGCCAGTAGAGTAAACTAGCAGACTATGCTAGTAGACTTGATTAGAAATCTAGGCTAGTAGGCTAGTAGAATATGGTCGATGTCTAGGCTAGTAGACTAGGAGAGAAGTATAGGCTAGAAGTCTCGGCTAGTAGACAGCTTGTGCAGAAGGCAAGACTGTAAACTAAGCTAAGGGTCTATGCTAGGCGTTTAAAGTAGTAGACTATGCAAGAAGTCAAGACCAGGCGATAATGTTGGAAGTCTAGGCCACTAGGCTAGTAAACTAGGCTAGAAGTCTAGGCTAATGGACTAGGGGAGACCTCTATGCAAGTTGACCACCTGGGTATCATTCAACGCTGTAGACTACCTGGGTAGTCTAGTATATTGGACAAGAAGTCTAGTATAGAAATCTAGGCTAATGGGCTAGTAGAGTAGGTTAGAATGCTAGGCCAGAGGTCTAGGCTAGAAATACAGGCTAGTAGGCTAGAAGGTCATGCTACAAATCTAATCTAGTAGACTATACTATTATGGCTAGTAGACTAGGGTAGATTTCTAGGCTAGTAGACTACCTGGTATAAGTTTAAGCTAGTAGACTAGGCTAGAAGTCTAGGCTAGTAGGCTGGTAGGTTAAGCTATAAGTCTAGGCTAGTCGGCTAGTAGATCATGCCAGTTCCATCATATAGTTTCTCCACCAGAATTGAGGTGTGTCGACAACCTCGCTCTCTCAGCCACACCCCTCCGCCCCCCCCCCACACACACTCCTGTTTCCTTAAATAAAATGAATTTATAAAATGAATGACCGATGGTCAATGCACTTGAGCTAAGTCAAGTGCTATATGTATGTATGTATGATTACTGTATTCTGCGGCTGTAGTAGTAGAGACATCCTACAGCCGCAATCAATCCTTCGCTTTTGCCCACTGTGTCTTGTCCTCAGCCAAAATCCTTAACTTCCTCAGGTCCATTCTTGATTTGAGTGTACCTAATCCTGCTTTCTTGAGGTCACCTCGTAGCGCACTTAGCAGATTTATGCAATGGCGTCCACTCCTGGCTCTGTATTTGCGGACTCCGAGTAGGGCAAATTCCAAGGCTCTCTGCTGGTGTGTCTTCTGGCATCCTTAGCACATGGCCAAACATGGACCATCTTTGCTGGGCGACTTCTACAGACAGCGGCGGCGTATTACACATCTTGTATAGTGCATCGTTGGAAATTATGCACTCTGGCCAGCGGTGCCCAGTGATGGCACGTAGGTGTTTGCAGTGGCAGGCGTCAAGTTTTTCTAGAGCTGCCATCTACATCGTCGGCATATTCCATCTCTAGCGGCATGCCCAGTATTGACACCGTGTGTGTGTGTGCGTGCGTGCGTGTGTGTGTGTGTGTGTGTGTGGGTTGGTCTTGTGGAATTTTCCCCGCAGCCAGGTAACAGGTGAATAGCACAGGGGATAGACCATCTCCCTGTGGAGAGCCGATTGATGTCTCAAACTCTACAGACTTCACTGACTGGACTCGTACTCAGCTTGGTATCTGCAAGCAGTAGTCTCACTAGTCGTAGCTCATCTTCATTGCAACAGGCCTGGCGTAGTACATCTAGGATCTTTGAGCGCTTAATTGTGTTTGAGCGCTCAAGTGGTATGCTTTATTTTAATCTATATTAGTAGATTTTAATCTATACTAATAGGCTAGTAGAATACGGTCGATGAACAAAATGCAAAACACCAAGGACCACAAGGATTTAAATACTTGATAAGCAGAAAAGATACCACATGGGGGAATACAGTCGTGAACACCATATACAGGCAAGAGCCCTCTATTATAAATGTTGTGAAGAGGTTAGAAATCCAATATCAAATCTTCATTTCAATCAAGTTGAAAAGGATATCACTAAAGCACATAAGCTCGATAGAAATTAAACATCCACAATATGGATTCAAAGTCGACTTTGTATGGTATTTGAATGTTATCAAACTGATAAAGATTGAGCATGTTAGTAAGGATAGAGTGTGTGTTAATTCAGTTAACGAGCTTGTGGGTTTAGCCTTTAGGATATTTATATTTCATACAAAAGCATGTGTACTTATCTTCACGGCGTATCATGACATTAATACGCAATCTGTTGATTCATTAAGGCAATTGCGTACATTTATTATGATTAATCAAATACAAATAATATTGGTTGAAAGAACCTCGCTATCATGGATAATAACCAATTTACTTGATGTGAATAACGTGTAAACGTAATACTGAATCGTTTCTGATGTTATTTTGACAGACTTTTGAGGAAATTACAATTGCTTCCATTATCTAACATATACCAATTATTACAAAGATAATAAACCCAGAAAGCTAGGTTATATGATAAAGTGTGTTGAATTTAACTTACATAAGTCAATATAGATGTACTTATTGTATTGTTTCTAATGCCATTTTTGATGGACAACAGATGATGGATGTCGGATAATATTACTGTTTTTCATAAAAACAATTGATTCCATTACATGTAGTAATTCTCTATCAAATACAACACAGATGTTGTCTCCAGAAGGCTAAATATCGCAAACTGCAACTCATTTACTTTATTTGAATCACATTATATGTATTTACATGAGTGTTTCTAATGTAATGTCGATGGACATCAGAGAAAATTAATATCATTCTTGAAGGAAATTGCTTCCATTACCTATCTATTTATCAAATGCAGCTCCAGAAAGCTAAATATCATGAACAGAAACAAATCTACTTCAAATTTTAAGCACATAACGTTTATATAATTTTATTTAATGCCAATTTTGACCGACATCGGATGATGGATATCTGATGGCATTGCTCTAATTCTTAAAACAACGGATTCTATTTACACACACTTATTCTACATCAAATAATGCAAATATAGGCTACTAGTTCCTCAAAGCTCACGTACTGACCAAATTACCCTTTTTGAAGCACATTATAATGTTATGTGTATATTTATTATTGTATCTAATGCCATTTTACGGACATCAGATGGAAAGCATGTTATTCTTGAAGGACATTTCGGTCACTAGTTGTTCTATATCAGATGCAACAAAGACACAAGACTCTAGAAGGCTAAATATCATGAAATGCAAAAAATTTAGCTTCTTTAAATCACATATAATGTCATTTTACAGGACGGGAAATTTAAGATAGAAATGTTCTAAATCACTGACTCCTTACACTGCTCATGAACATTCTGCCTTCCAAGTTACCCGAAAGTGTGGCAAAAATGATAACACGAGCACCATCCTAGCTGGGCTTAATACGCCCGTATTTAATGAATTTTAATCTTTTCTGGGAGTGTAACAACTCTGGCAAATATGGACAGATCTCGCCGAAACAAAATCATGACACTTCGTCTCTACGTAAATGTTCGCAAGAAAATAATTTTGAATGCAGGTTCAACACTACCTGAGATTTGGCCCGGATACTATATTTTGACTAATACACCTTTCCCACATTGACGTCATTACTCCCCTAAATCAACGCTCAGAGCAAAACTGCTGGCTGGTACCACCGCCAACAAGCCGCTGACCCGCGTTGAGTTACTTTTGCACTAAAATACACCGCAATATAAACCGTTCCTATGATACACTAAAATCATTATATTATTTAAATCATATATCATTGGAAAGCGCATTCAATTGCGGAAACATTAATGCACTATTTTTATAGCCTTGTAACATTTTCACTGAGTTATTTGCGTATATAAAATAAACCATTCAACCTAGACTCATTAAATCAAGTGAACAATAGGGGATATTTTAAAATTGCAATCAACTGTTTTAAATTTTACAAAACTATAAAAACTAATACAGAAATGTATAGAAAATTGGCTTAGCTTTCTAATGATGTATGACATCAAAAATATTATTAACATAGTTTTTCATATGCACTGCCTAAAGTGCACTGTATCTGATTCCCATAGTAAAGTAACACTGTTTGCGCGTCGGCTATCGGGGTTACCAGACGGAAGTGGCATGCGCGATGCATTCCGGGAAGGTATTTTCCCAAAATACGCTAATGTGGGAAAGGTGAATTGAATTTTACTCGTTTCACGGCGTGTGTGTTGGGGGGGGGGGGGGAGGGGGGAGGGAGGGGGGGGGGAGGATATCTCACACAAACGAATGGATCGTGCTGAAACGAAATCATGGCATGTCGTCACTAACTAGTACACCCACTGAACAAATTTCAAATGCAGATTAAAAACGTAGATATGGCACGAACGCAACATTTTTAATGCATTTTAGGAAAATAGGGGAGACAACTCTCGCAAATGTGGACGGATCTCGCCAAAGCAAAATCATGATAGGTTAAGAAGTTATTGACGGATCTCGATTAAACAAAATCATGACACTTCGTTTCACCAGAATATGTCCACTGGAGAAAAAAAATTCAAATGTAGGTTAAGAAGTTTCTGAAATAGCAAAATCACACAAGTTTTTGACGCATTTCAGGCGGATAACTCTGCAAATGTTGACGGATCTCGGCGAAACGAAGTTATGGCACTTTGTCCCCCCCACCCACCCCCCCAAAACCACCACCACCACCACCACCTAACATGTGCACTGGAGTAAAAAATTTGGAAATAGTCTAATAAGTTTTTGAGATACGGCTCAGACACAAAATTCTTGACAAATTTTACGCAGTTCAGGGGATAACTCTGGAAAATATCGACAGAATTCGACGAAACAAAATCATGACATTTTGTCCCCCATAATATGTGCCCTGGAAAAATAAATAAAAATGTAGGTTAAGAAGTTTTTCAGATACAGTCCGGACACGGATTTGATAACGGACAGACAGACAGATGGACGGACGGAGACAGACAGACAGACAGGCAGACACCACGTGCCATCCCATAAAACGACCCGGTGTTTTTTTTCAAAACGGCCGTATACAAATCATAGTTGCACCGTAGACTCGCAAGCAATCTCTCTTCCATTGCAGCGTTCCCAGCACTTTAACAAAACAAAATTCCCTGACATTTCCCTGAGAAATATCCAAAATTCCATATTTTTACTTTAACATGGTTGTTGGAAAGTCAAGAGGTAGTTACAGCACAGAAACTAAGATACTGATAAAATATACATCAACGTGGTAGCCTGTGCATGAACTGGCAAAATGTGAAAAACACTTCGAGTCACTGTTAAATTCCCTGAGTTTTCCCTGTCTGGAAAAATGGAAATCTATTTTCAAGGTTTTCCCTGATTTCCAGAGTGGCGGAGAACCCTACCGTCGTGTTATTGCATGGTCCTCGCTCTCCCACTCCACATAGCGACGCTGTTCGATACTGGAGCTGAACGGGAGGGCGAGACCAAGCAATTGGGCCGCTCCCGTATCGAACAACGTAGCTATGTGAATAGGCGTATGACAGTATGATGTCCATCCCCGTGTCGGAGATAAGGGGACAGACATCTGGCCTTCTCGGATAATGACGTAATTTTCTTCTTCTTTTAGGAATAAGCACCCTTATGAAGGAGCACCTCCATATGAGCAGTTTAAATTTTTATCAAGGAACCGTATTGACAATGATAATAATTATATCTAATTCTACATGGCGTATCAAGCATGTAAATAGTAAACAATATGTATACAGTGGCCGATGTAAGGGGGTGGGGTGATCCGGGTGAAAGAGCACGTTATAAGATTTGCAGCAACATATCGCGTCGCGGCCCTCCTAATTATATGACTGAACAACATCGTGCCATACAGTACATCTCAGAAATAACTGACCATACATACTGTTGAATATTTTGAACATAATCGGATTGGAAAGCTGCCAATTATGTTCAAAATATTTAACAGAACATTTCTTAGATGGTGTTCAAAGTTGTACTGACTAAAATGTGTCTAATTTTGTTTTGGAAACATTTTATGTTATATTTCCTACCTGTACTGTATGGGTCGCTCGTTTATCCAGAAATTTGCAACAGAAACCGTGGATTAATGCATGTCTGCGAATACATGAATGTACAATCCATCTTGGTAAGAATGACATGTTATTGGATCTTAAATATATATTTAAAGAGCTATTTAAAGCGGGGCTTCAGTTATTCAATGTGAGCCATTCGAGCTGATTTGCTTGGCGCTAGGAATTATTCGAAGCGCCCTTTATTATCCAATTAATAGTACTACTACAGGGAGTTCCATGTAGAGTGACCAGCCCCTCTGGGCTGGCAGCAATCGGACGCGCTCGCTAGTCTAAGCAGCACCTGAGTCGAGAAAGTGTGCTTAGTGCCATTACACTATTTTGACAGAAATAGCATTAGAAACAATGAATAACCATTTAGACCATTCTTTGATACCGATAAATTCTAATTTATTCATGCTGGATGGACGAAACTAGTTAAATTACTACAATTTATGCAACAACATACATTTATAGATTTCAGCACCCACTAATCAGGGAGTGTTCTAATTTCAGTAAATGTGACAGTGATAGAAACATGCTGGCATGCAAGAGACTGCTCTTTTAGAAACTATATCTGTGACAAATAAGATGCTTTAGCTATGGTTCACCAGAGCTCTCAGCAGTCAACCCTTCTAATTGACTCGGGAGTTGTTTCCGTCAAAAAACCATTACATTAACACAGAAAATAAGAAAATAAATAAAAGTATTGAAGTCTGACGACTACCCTCGTTTCGCGCGATAGAATGAGCCCTCCTCGTACAAATAGAGGCACAGATGTCCAACTTAAGATTATTTTAATAATTCTGATAGCTTGCCAGTGGCGGCGGAGTGGCTCTGCAACAGGGGGTTGCTAGGGGTGGATGCAGGATTTCGTGTTGGGGGGGGGCGTGAAGGAGGTGGGCCAGGGAGGGGGCTTCACCCTCCCTAATATTGGGGGTCCGGGCGTCCTCCCCGGAAATGTTTGAAAATTAAATGCTCTGAGAAGCCATCTCCTGTATTCTGAGTGATAATTCGTGGTTAAAATTGTTCAGGAAAATGAGAATTTTTCTCTTAGAAAATGTCAATTTACAGAGCATGAAAGGAATATTTTAGAAATCTTCCACTTGAATGACTGGTTCGCTATACCAAAATTTCAAATCAGGGCGTGTAAATCGACATTTTTCAAAATCATTTCAGAAGGTCTGTTTAGTTAAGGTGTTATTGCCTGGTTAATGATATAACAGACTGTCGCCATCAGTGATCTACTTATGTGTTCCTAGATATTGTTGATATAAGATTTATGAGCAATAGCAATACGTGGTCAGTGAACAATGATAGTACCATATATATCCACGCACAGTACACACAACACTGCCTGGGGCGGGGTGGTGGGGGACTTCACCGGAAATTGTGTTAAATTGATGCTCTTAGAAGTCATTTCCTACTTACAAGTCATTTCCTACATTTTAAGTGACAATTTTGGGTTAAAAAATCTACACTAGAACAGGGGGGTACAGACATTATTAGCCCCACAAAATTATTCTAGGGGGGCCCTAGACACCCCCACCCCAACCAGCTCCGCGCCACTGTAGCTCGCACAATTTTGACGGACACGTGATATGGTTTTCGTGGACTCTGCCATTTACAATTAAATAAATATTGCGTTAGGAATTTTGAACCTAATTTGACTTAAGTTTGTTGTTATCTAGTATGATGTCAGCAACATGCTTTTCTCAAATTAAATTCAAAAGATTCTGGAAGTTCAGGGTTCGAAGAGGTAACACAGGGTTGATCATGCCAAACAAAGATATATGTAATACAAATGGAGATACAATATCATTTCTTGTTAAACAGCATATGTCTACCAGAAAATTGACGTATGCAATATGCCTACCCTAGTAGGCCTACATGGTGGAGACACGCGACCATCAGATTGCACACGCGTTACTACGAGACAAGAACCGTTAAGTTGATGTCGCGTATATAGCCGCCCATATTGAACATAAAAGGCCTATTGCTTAATTGTCTCGCAGTAGAATATCTATATATATATATATATATATATATATATGTATGTTCAATTAGCATGCAACATCATGCATTTCTGATATAATACAAAAAAATCATTTGAATCCTTGTTAATATAATTTAATAAATTATGATTGCAGATTTACAAAGAGTAGCAGTGGCATAGCTAACCGGGAAGGGGAGGGGGGGGGAGGGGGGGGGGGGTGTTCATCCAAATCTGCAAAGAAAAAGTGTGTGGTGTGTGCGCGCGCGCGCGTGCGTGCGTTTGCATGTGTATGTGTGCGTTGTACACTATTTAAGTTTAATGTCATGATCAAAATGTAAAGTAAGTAACGGCCTTCCACAGAGTCAAATTTTCATAAATATCTCAGGGAAAACCACCGACACCCCCATTAACATCTCGTGTGATTACCTTTTCGAAACCAATCACCTATCTTACCCATACACAAATATCGAGATCCTGGTTCCGTCACTCAGTAAGCCTTAAAGCAGCAGCTATACAAATATATATATATAACTACAACAAAATTACACTAGAATTCGACAAATACGAAGATATACCTAATAGTTGCGACATGGGGGCAGCTTTGCTAGAAATTCAAGACAGGCAAGCAGGGAGGCAGGCAGGCAGACAGACAGACAGACAGACAGACAGACAGACAGACAGACAGACAGACAGACAGACAGACAGACAGACAGACAGACAGACAGACAGACAGACAGACAGACAGACAGACAGGCATACGGCAGGCAGGATTGCATGCAGGCAACAGACAGACAGGTAGGCAGGCAGGCAGGCTAATAGGGCTACTAGTTGCGAATAGCAACTAAAATGAAATTACTCTCTCTCTCTCTCTCGACCACCCCTTCCCCTCTCCCTCCCTTCCCCCCTCACTCTCTCTCTCTCTCTCTCTCTCTCTCTCGCTCTCTCTCTCTCACACACACACACACACGCACGCACGCGCACGCACGCACGCACACTCTCGACAGATTTATTTATTTAATGCTATAGTGTGCATCCGCCACTTGTTATTGTATTGTATGTATCATAATTGTATATTATGTGGGAGACACGGGCATAAGACGTATGTCTTATCGTGCTCCCGCTTAGACTAAAAATAAATTCTGTTTAAACTAAAATGAAATTACTTTAGAAATTAAGAATTAATATGAGCCTACAATTGAAGAATGTACATGGCCTACGAACCCCCTAATGTGGACTGATTGCATGATTGTCTGTTCATCTATCTCTCCATCTGGCCATCTTCGCTGAAACCCTTTGTTTGGATACAACCAAATTTACTATGTGATTTATATATTGTGGATAGAAAGGTGACATTTCTTCTGGCATTTGCCACCCCACCACATCCACTGTTCCCAATATCTGCTCTTTTTCCGCTTTCGAAGAATATTGAAAAGCATAACTAATTCGTTATCGGAATTGGATAATTCCCTTGCAAACTGGTCGTCGTCTTGTGACGACTGTGGGTTATATCTAATGTAAGTATAGGCCTACGCGCTTTATGGATGTGATAAAACGAACGACACAAATGGTATTATCGGAGTGTTTATTAACATACATATGTACGGTGCAGGCTACCTAACTTAAGCCATGTTCAACTGTTTGGATCCCAATTAAAACTACCGAAATGGCAAATGTAATGGAGGGATCCACGCACCCACGCAAATAGACCGACCGACCGAATTAATAGCAATCATTACTTAATAGCAATCATTAACAGCAATCATTAACATGACAAGTACCTATTCATATTATAGTAGACATAACTGTGAACTAGCCGTCAGATTTGTACATATACTTACGAGTTATTCATTATCTTTATCTTTCTTGCTCTGAAAAACTGCCGTACACTACGATGACGGCGATGATAACGGCGGTGACACCAACAATCGCAAGAACACCGCCGATAGCAATACAAATTTTAATAACAGCGACGATAATAACACTTGTATACATATATTTAGGCTACTTATTAAGCTATATAGATTAAGTTATTGCCATTACTTAACTAACTCCACAACTGATGTAAAAATTGTAACTATTATAAACCATCACGCTGCTGTCTGGGTGTAAATAAACAACTTGACCTCGAATCTTGGTGTAACTGAGTGCATCGCGTCACGTTCGAGCGTAACACGTCACTAGCTAGTCATTCTCACTTGTTGCGAGGTGATGACGCGGCGCTCAATCTAAATGTAACCAACTGTTTTATGCTTTTTATGGCGTGGCTTCAGGGTGTATGACGAAAATGACCGCCAGCTAAAATGACCGCGCCCGGGACAAGAATGACCGCTATTATGGCGATAATGACCGCCACTGCGAATTTATATTTTTACTTCTATTACCGGGGGGGGGGGGGGGGTGTGGTGGTGGTGGTTCCGGGTTTTGCTGCTCCTATAGTGTATCCCCCATAGCGCCCCCTGAGGTTTTTCGCCCTTCAGCACCCCCACCCCACACCCACCCACCCCCACCCTGTCCAAGTACCTTCATACGCCACTGAAATGGGAGTTTGTAACCAACGGTAATAATATGATAAACCCATCTGATGTCAACGCAAGAGCCATTTAAAGGTGCATATTCACAGCAAATGCCTGACAATTAAATTGTTACAATTGTAGACTTTTAGAGGCCCAAATCGTGTGCCTAGATGTAATGAAACGAAACAAATCTTAACATATGATAGTTTTATTCCGTGTAAATTATGATACTTTTTAGCTGTGAATTTGAAATAGGGACTCGTGTCTCTAATTAAATTTTTGCACCTTAAAAAAATTATATTAATTTATACTTGACGAAATCATATGTTAAGATTTCTTCGTTTCTTTACGTCTAAGCCCACAGTTTAAGCCTCCAAAACTACACAATTTTATTTTCAAGCATTCTGCTGTGAATATACACCTTTAAAAATTATACAAAGCCAAGTACAGAGTGTGTGCGTGATATAGACATAAGCGGTCAGCGTTGCAGATCATCACTAGGGGGAGGGATGTTTATAATACTATTACATGAAAGCACCGAGTTATAAATTTTGAGATAAATATATTTTGAATTGTAAGCTCAACGAAACAGCTGAATGATAATTAACCCTTCACATGTCACATGACCAACGGAGGTATCTTAAGGCAATAGAAAAATCTTTTACAAGTGAGGAAACATTTATTTTAGAACAATCCCCCTGTTAAAGTTGCATATTCACACTAAACTGCTTTAAAATAAATTTATAAAAATTGTAGACTTTTAGAGGATTAAATTGTGTGCCTATATGAATGAAACAAGATAAATCTTAACATATGTACGGTGATTTCATATAATCTTTTTAATTTGCGAAATTGAATTGGGCGACACGCGTACATATTTCGAGACACGAGAGTTGCCAGCAGTAACAAATACCACCACATTGCATAATACTCTTAATAGCAGTAATGTGATATAACCGCCATTGAAGCGAAGAGAATTATCATCCGGGTTACCCGTGATTGTTCAAATTGATTTAATAATGGTAACAATCATGATAACAACAAAGACGTCTGAACATGTCTCTGGATAAGGTGACATGAAGAAATCCCGCGAAAACATGCTTGCAATAAACACCTGTAATCTAGATATCTATCCAGGTGAGACGCCGAATAATAGATATACACAATATAGCTTGCGTGTCTGCGGAAGACATTGTTTGCCATCTAAGTTTAATTCCATCAAGGTGTGTTTGCAGCTAGTGTTATGTAACTCTATGATCAAAGCCAATGTTAAAGATCTCCCATTAAATAGAAACATGTTTGCACGCGATATGAGATGGTTGTTGATTTTTGCTCAATTTACCTATTATGCAATACTAACCAGCGTGTATGAATCGTTGCAGTAATTGGACGCCATATTCTTTGCATCTATTGTCTGTAAAAGTCGGGAATTTTCAAAGAAGTAGGCCTATATCTGTCTTGCTATATAGTGTTCTTGCTGTATGACGGCGCAACGAGCCGTGTAACATGTTTTCGATGATCAGAAATGTAATCTTATTTATGATTCATATTGATGTATTAAATATTGTTGATTATTTTAAAACTAATCTGACTGTCATCGGCAGCCGGGACAGCAGTAGGTTCCAGCGAAATGGATTTCAAATTTGTATCTGTCTATATATATATATGGGCAATATTATTTCAATAAACTCATGCATAAGAAATATATGGTGTAGGTGTAACGTGTTTTCACGTGTCAAAATTTAGGATAAAAAAACAACCATTTATTTAACAGGTAATATGTGGCGAATATTTTGAACAAAATTTGACTAGGACTGGCAGACTGACAGCAATATGTTCCAGTGAAATATGTTTCAAAATATTCAGCATTGTGTATTTCAATCCTTCGCGGAAAGTACTGCATACTTATGCATACATGTTAGCTCCAATCTCACGCTGAAAGTAGTTGCTGTCAGCATTAATTGGTTTAGGGATTTATTTGTATGAAGAAATTGTACAACTTTAGCCATTTCTGCGTTAAAATCACAGCGGCATTTGTAGGAGTGTATGCATTGTTATCTCGCCCACCCAGTCCCCCTGCTTGCATAACATGTACGCTAATTGCAGGAAACCATTAAAATGGTAGCGTATGTCCGCCTGAATACACATCTAAGACTAGACATATAATAAAACACAATGATGATTCCTCTGTCCAATGAACTATCAGTAACGATTGCAACGAATCAGAATGCACATGTATTTGCGCGTCGTCTATCAGATTCAAGTAGCAGATCAGTCTGTAATAAACTTTTGACCCTTACAGACGCAAACTTACTAGACTCAAAATTATCTCAAAATTTTCACAAATTTCTTTGCGTGTTTCAGATTCAGGTAGCAGATCAGTCTGTAATACACTTTTGACCCTTACAGACTCAAAATTTTTCACAAATTTCTTTGCGTATTAGACATTCTTGTTTCAAAGATTTCCGTACCTCTTGAGAAACTCATTTGTAGTGAAAATAATCAAACTTGCGAAATTGTTCAATTTTATTTATTTGCTAATTGATAATTTCAAAATTCAGCGTATCATACGCAAATATAAATTGTTAAAATCTTATACTTTTAGAGGCTTCAATTGTAGCACTAAACTTCTTCTAAATATCTTTGAGCACTCTAGCGTTATCTAGTAGACGTACAGTGTTCACTTTTTAAATTGCTACTTCCGGAATTTTCGTTCCCTTCTTTAGGCACAGTCTACGCGACGGTACCTGAAAAAAACCCCACACAAATTTTATATAAGTTAAATTAGATCGGACCTCGTAGTAGGCACCATATTATTTTATTTTGTAACTTATATACGCATATAGAATATTCATTCGTAGCGGATAGTAGTTATTGTTAGGCTTATTAGGAATACCAAAGGAATACTATAGCGGTCATTTTCGTCCCTACCGCGGTCATTTTAGCTCGCGGTCATTATGGACTGAGATCGGCTTCAGTGGCCTAGCTATGGGAGTGTCTAGAGCGGGTGGGTGGGGACCGGGGAAGCACCCCTCGCTGTTATCACCCGGACCCCTCCATATATTTCGAAGACCATTCGTCCATTGCAGACGTATAATATTAATAATATTACACGTCACAAATTGTGGGTCACGTATTTAGAATATCAGGGAATACTGACTACAATGATATGACCAATGATATTTTATCGCCAATTGCCCACACATTATTTTATTTAAGTCAGTATTTAGCGTAGAGGGGTAGAGCAATAATCTGTAAATAATTTTGCAATATTGAATATATAGATAATAGAAATACGTGCTCTTCTGAGGCATGCCGTGTCGCATAGACCTGCTCAAAATGCACACTACAATAAATGAAATGCAGAACTTCTCTTGTGTTTAATTGTTAAACATTACAAATCCCTAAACATATTACCAGCAAAAGGCAACACATTACAAAACAGTAGTAATGTTTCTAGCGTCTCTGTACATCCATGAACGCGGCCATGTTGATTTCAAAGGCACACGTGATCTATTTACCCATAATTCCATGTTATCTGCAGCAGTTACTTGTGGGTCATCTACAACCGTTTCGGAATCTTGCATTTGGCGCAAAAAGTTGAAATATGGCTGAAGACGGCTTTCAAAAGTGGGCTTTGTGGGTCACTGGTCAATTAGGTCTTGTGGGTCACTAATTGCAAGAGTGTGGGGAAATGCGTATTTCGGCGAGTTCTAACATTTAGAACACATTTTGAGATGGTGCTTTGTGGGTCATTATACAGTGACCCATAAAATACCATGATTTTTGGCAGTGACCCACAAGACGACTATGAGACACACTATGTATCCCGCAAGGTACCATTCATAAAACTATATATATATACATATATGAGGGACTTACGAATGTAAACTTTAAAATGAAAAGGTGCTCTCGATTGCTGCTGTTTTAAGCATTACATATCAATATGTTACTTTATACGTATTACAGTATATTCTGTATCCGACAACCATTCAAGATAAACGACAACATCATATAATACAAACCTCGTCACCTAGGAAAAGCGCAAACCAAGGCTAGCAATTTCCAATAAACCCGTCTTCCTACTAACACGTGAGCTGTTTCCCTACAAATGAGAGCTACTGACGGATGTTACTATCGGTCTCACGTCTAATCATTGATGTTTATTTAAATTTAAACTTTAGAGGTCCTGCTATGGAATGAATATGTCAAATTATGACGATATTATATAGGAACGGGCAAGAGCTTGACCCAGGGATTTGAGGAGTCATTATCGCGTTTGCGTGATGATATTAACTAGACAGAATCTATGAAGTTAATCCTGCTTATAACTGGCACTTGCCTTGGCCCAAATGATGGCGCTTCATTAAGACGGATGGTCTTACGACCACCCGTCTATTAGAACCACCACCATTAGGCCTCAAGCGATATATATATATAAGCGACACTTGCGTGTATTAAAGGGTCATGTTTCATCCGAACGATGTTTGTCATACACGTGTCTGGGCTGTGAATTGACACGTGTCTGGGCTGTAAATTGACGATGTCTGCGGAATAGATGCAAACTCAGCTACATTTAATTCTATCTGCAAGTGAACACAAGATTGCATTTACACGCCACGATACATTATATTAGTAGTACTTACGAAACAAAGCCGTGGGTTGGGGTGGGAGCGGGTGGATGAAGCGGGGGGGGGGGGGGGGGGGTCGTAAGGGCAGGCAGCGCCCACATATTTTCCTTCCCCCACATAGTGCCTACCCATAGCCAGTGGCGTAGCGAGGCCCATGTGGTGTGTGTCTGGGGGTGAGTCGGAAATGTGCGACCAATTGTAAAACATTTGTTAGCTTCCTATTATTCTCTTTTCTGACTGAAAAAGCGACGAATCGCAACATTTCAGTTATGTATGCCTGCTTCTTGTCAGGGCTTACTCAACGTCCTATTGCACGATCCTCACCCTCCCACTCCGTTGCCGTATCGCGTCTCAAGCTATGTGAGTGGGCGTATGTTAGTACGAGGGGGCTTACGGTAATCGCCGAAACGAAACGGAATAAAATTAAACGAAACAATACTGCTGCTGCTGCTGCTGCTGCTGCTGCTGCCGCTGCCTCTGCCGCTACCGCTACCGCTGCTACTACTACTACTACTACTACTACTACTACTACTACTACTACTACTACTACTACTACTACTACTACTACTACTGCTACTGTTGTTACTGTTGCTATTGCTGGCACCGCTGCTACTACTGCTGCTGCTGCTGCTGTTACTACTACTACTACCACTACTACTACTACTACTACTACTACTACTACTACTACTACTACTACTACTACTACTACTACTACTACTTGTCAAACTAATAAACGGTAATCAACAAATCGAAACGAAACGAAACAATACTACGGATACTACTACTGCTACTACTACTACTACTACTACTACTACTACTACTACCACTACTACTGCTGCTGCTGCTGCTGCTGCTGCTGCTGCTGCTGCTGCTGCTGCTTTTCCTGCGGCTACTACTACTGCTACTGTCCACACCGCCCTACCCCCAACCAACTCACCCACACCCACTCCCATACATAACACCCCGCCCCACCCTCCCGCCATCCAAACAGCCGCATTTTGCTTTTTGATCGTTGAGGCCTGACGTCAGTCCAGACAGTTGACCTAGATTTGCCTGGAGCTGAGGAAGACTTGTAAATTACAACACCACACCACACCAACGTCTTCGTCATTGCACCATCTGGCGAATCGTCACCAGGTACACAGCAGATAGAAGCAGCAGCGGCGTCACCACTCGACTCGACCAATGGCATCTCTCCAGGGCGGTTTGATTGTGGCTTAACGTTAAGTCCACCTCGATCGCCACGTGGCGCCCTCCACCATGGCAGCGCTTTTATCATTTGTACTAGCGCGGTACTCGATGCGCTTTTATATAAGCAACTGTTTTTTGACAGCGATTGTGTTTGTCGTGTAGTTGTAATAGTCCGTCCGTCTGAGTTCTAGTCCGGGCCAGATCTCGAAGAGTTTTTAACACCACTAAAAAGTGCAATGATTTCGTTTCGGCAAAATCCGCCCATATTTGCCCGAGTTATCTCCCCTGAAAAGCTAAAATTCGTCACAACGTTCGTGTTCGAGCCATATCTTGAAGAGTTTGAACCTACATTCAAATTTTTTTCCCCAACTGATGTGTTAGGGATAGACGAAGTGCCATAATTTGGTTTCGGCAAAATCCGCCCATATTTTCCAGAGTTATCTCAATTGAATAGCTAAAATTCCTAAAAATGTTCATGTCCTAGCCATATCTCGAAAAGTGTTGAACCTACAATCACAATTTTTCAGCAGATGTGTTAGGGATAGACGAAGTGTCATGATTTCGTTTCGATAAAATCCACCCATATCCACCAGAGTTATCTCCCTTGAAAGGGTGAAATTTGTCAAAATTTTCTTGTCCAGTCCAGATCTCTAAGAGTTTTGAACCTACAGTCACACTTTTTTGTTCAGCAGATGTTTTAGGAATAGACGAAGTTACGAAGTGTCATTTATCAAAGATAAACTGTTCACATTTAGCATTCCTCAAACAAGTATGTTTATGTGCGGGCGTATGTTGAGTTTTACTAAAACGCTTGTTCATTCACAAACTGGATTTTTGATATACCAGCGGCAGTGATTAAATTGGGAAGTTCCGTCCCATGGTTCAGAATTCATTAATATATTTTATTTTTCTGTTACAGAATATGAAAATCATTATTAATGAAAGGCTAATATTAAAGAAAATAAACTATGGCAAATGAAAGGCTAATATAAGCCTCTATGCTAAATGTGATGCGCCTAAATATCAAAGGCAATACACCTATTTGTTAATGGTGCTACGCCTATATGTTCCCAGCCACTTCAATTCTCCCGTAAAAGTACCCCCCTAAGATGAGAAAGGTGTTGCTGTATTGATTGTAATCCTGAAGTCCTACAATCTCAAGCTCAACCCAAGTACATTCAAGCCTGTTTATAACAATAGCAACAGTAGTAGTAGTAGTAGTAGTAGTAGTAGTAGTAGTAGTAGTAGTAGTAGTAGTAGTAGTAGTAGTGGTGTTAGTAGTAGTAGTCTTTCGTTTCGTTTCATTACGTTTCGTTTCGCTTCGGTACGGTACGGTACGGTACGGTACGGTACGGTACGGTACGGTACGGTTCGGCTCGGTTCGGTTCGGTTCGGTTCGGTTCGGTTCGGTTCGGTTCGGTTCGTTTCGTTTCGTTTCGTTTCGCCAATTACCGTAAGCCTCTTGCCATTGAATAGTTTGAAACAAATTCGACAGGAATGTTCAAACTAGTTTCAAAGTATTCAACATACTATTTCTTACATTGCACATGATTTATCCTGTTTAGCTTTCCGGATTAAATGGTTATGATTTGTGACAATAAAGGTACAACTCTCGACTCAGACAAGACTGATTTCGTTACATCTCAAATGCACCCGGACAACATTTTAATCAATCGCTGTATTAGATTCATTCCATACATTCCAATGCATACTATTTTACCATCTCTTCTGTCTTTGTCAGGGTGTAGCACGGATCGCGTAGGGTCGGGCCATCTTTTCTCTTCACCTATCTAATACGGCCATTACGCCATGTGTGCATATCGCGTGTATTGTAACGCGCTTAATTAGACAAGTCTGCCAGCTCTCCTACCGCGCACACGCGAGAATCCAGATAGACCAAGTACGCTGTACTGTTGTAGGTATGGAGCTGGCATCTCCTGTGCATATATTTCCCGTGTTCTCTAAATTGTTAATACGGGTCTATTTCGCTCCAAATATGGCCGAATCTTACCACAAATCCCTTAGGAATACAAGTCTGCATCCTAACATTGAAATCGGATGAGAGATGGCGGAGATATCGTGTGCTATAAAATAGTCGCATGCACTACATCCTCGCACTAGAGTCAACCCTTTATTACCTATGACGTCATAACGCGTGACTACCGGATTTATTTTGCCTGGTTGATTGGCTGGTGCTGGAGCTTTTTCATTGGATACTCTAAAGTATAAAAGGACCTTTATCGGGCCATAAAAATCAGTACTAGCTCACCCTCGTTGGAAACATGGGCAATCTCCTTCGCTCCTTGCCTTTCTCCACCCAGGAGTATAAATGGGTACCAGTGTAAAAGCTGCGGAAGTTATCAATAGTAGACTGAAATAAAACCAGCCGAGATATGGCGTGAATGGGACCTGGAATCAGGGACTCGATAGATGTCAATCAAACCAATAACTTCTTCCATAAAAATCAATCGAGATAGAGTGGTCGTTCAGTTCGGACGTACATTTGAAGCTCAATGCACTGCGTCGAGCAGCTAAATCCATCTTCACCGACGTAATTACTGCAACTCGTGAAATCTTGCGGCATAGAGGGTGTCCAATCGGTAATGATACATTATAGGTATGTAAATAGACAGATATAGGATTATCTTTGCATCTTATATTAACATGATCAAGCTATTGCATCTTTGACGTCGTCAATGGCATCGTTAATGTATTCCAATATCTAAGACAGCTGTTATTGCGTCGATCCACAGTGAAATCTTGCTGCACAATGACGATACGATGACAACCAAATACTGAATATTCATAAGTGAGTTGAAGTCACAAGATAATTCAAAATTAAGTTAAGGCTCGTCATATTGATCATGGTCTGCGAGCAATAGCTAATCTACCAAACTCATATGCGCAATATAGCCGCTATAGTATGTCAACACACGATCTGTTTCCATAGGATGTTGCCAGAGTAAATCAGTGCACTGAATAATGACACGGTATGTAAGTAGAATATAAGTTGATATAGTATATAAGAGTGTTTAAATAAGGTATATCATGACAATGCTTTTTATGTATGCCAGTCCAATATATGTTGTTATGGTGTGACAGTATGCCATGGTTGTCATAGTATGTCAGTACAATGAACTAGTGTATGATGTCCCGGTATATATGTACAGTGAACTAGTGTATGATGTCCAGGTATGTAAGTACAATGAACTAGTGCATGATGTTCTGGTATGTCAGTACAATGAACTCGTGTATGGTGTTCTGGTATGTTAGCACAATGAACTAGTGTATGATGTTCTGGTATGCCAGTACAATGAACTAGTGTATGGTGTTCTGGTATGTGAGTACAGTGAACTAGTGTATGATGTCCCGGTATGTCAGTACAATGAACTAGTGTATGGTGTTCTGGTATATGAGTACAGTGAACTAGTGTATGATTTCCCGGTATGTCAGTACGATGAACTACTGTATGATGTCCTGTTATGTAAGTACAATGAACTAGAGTATGGTGTTCTGGTATGGCAGTACAATGAACAAGTGTATGATGTTATGGTATGTGAGTACAATGAACTAGTGTATGATATCCTGGTATATCAGTACAATGAACTAGTGTATGGTGTTCTGGTATATGTGTACAGTGAACTAGTGTATGATTTCCCGGTATGTCAGTACGATGAACTACTGTATGATGTCCTATTATGTAAGTACAATGCACTAGAGTATGGTGTTCTGGTATGGCAGTACAATGAACAAGTGTATGATGTTCTGGTATGTGAGTACAGTGAACTACCCAGATAGCGCAGCTTACTGGGCCGATGCTGGGCCGATACTGAGCCGATACGTTCAGTATCGGCCCGGTATCGGCCCATCATTGGCCCAGTACTGTGCGTTACCAGGGTAATGTATGATGTCCCGGTATGTCAGTACGATGAACTACGTGCCATGGTAAATAAGAGGGACGCATGCCCCAAATGAAATTGTAATTACACCAAAGCAAGACACTCGACAATCCGTGAAACTGGCTTTGACTAAACGTGTACTAAATTAAAAAAATCCCTTGTTTGTTTAAGAATCACGAGATCTCGACTTGAAAATGGTATACGATTTGAACCTACGATATATATATATATATATATATATATATATATATATATATATATATATATATATATATATATATATATATATTTAGAACTTGCTTGTTTGTCTCTGAAAGTAAAGCGTCCTGAGTTGTCCAATAAAGTATATATTTAGTTCTTCAATTTGATTTCCATGAAAGCAGCGTCTGACTTTTGCCCATTGGGACTTTTGCTTCGACCACCAGTGACCTGACTTCAGTAAAATGCAACTGCGCGTGTTAGACTGGCGGAGGCAGGCGAGCAGGTGCGTATACCGGGCCTAGTTCGGTTTCGTTATCGGGGTACTCCGATCCGAAATATCACGTGATTGTTTTACCAATCTACGCATGCGCATACTTTTACTTTCGCTTGAAGCAGGAGTAATCGAGTAGGATTTGTACCAAGTAATACCGTTATCCGATAATACTCTCGGAACCGAGAGTTCGAATATGTAATCTGTGTAAGCAGGGTACCTCGATAACATAACCGAACTTTAGCCAGGTGATACATGGCCTCAGAAAACGGACTAACTTTTCTTTTGGTAATTGGATGAGACATTGAACAGAAGTGAATTTATATAGGATTTGTATCAGAAATAAAATGTTCTGCTATTTTAGTCATTTTATTCGACTACCTAATAGAATTAGGCCGTGTTCTCACTAGAGGATTAATCAGGAATAACGCCGTACTGATGTATGACGTTTTTCCTTATTAACTCCCTAGTGAGAACACGTCCTTAGTAACAAAAACATACTATCATGGAGACTATAATAAACTACTGAACTGAAATTCCGCATTTGAGAGGATCATAGCAACTGTACAGCAGCCTACTTGTTTCTGTGCTTTTAAAGCTTTGACCCGCGAATTCCTGGAACGTAAATTACAACGTAGCTATACAGGTATAATGTGTTTACTATTGTATAACTAATTTGACAGGAACTTGTTGCTACCGTCGGCAGCAAAACTCCCAATCATATTAGTTTCAAAATTTCAAGAGACTATTTATTAACTCTTTAATGGCTAAATTTGGTCAAGAATATCAAAATATATTATTTATATTGAATGCCGATTATTGAGGCATGCCGTGATTTCAACGTGGATTCAACGTTGAAACAACGGCATGTGCCTGCTCGGTTGGCCTGCAAATGGACATTTTTTAAAACAACTGCAGAGGTCGGCTCTCGCCATGAAAGTGTTAAACTGTATGTATATGAGTTTTAGAATTCGGGCTATCGCATTTAAAATGTTAATAAATCGATATACTTAATGGACCTTTCCAGTTTATCCTTCCATCACATGACGTCATAATCAACTTCATGGCATGTAGGATGACGTCATAGTACATTACAGCATGACTGATTCGATTTGGTCCTTCTTAAACGCTTAATGGCCTGACACGGCATAGGCAGCAACAGCGCCCAGTCCAATTAGTTTCAAAATATTCAACAGCTAACCTGAGAATGTATCACCCGGGGGGGGGGGGGGGGAGGGGGGGAGCTAACCTGTTCTCAAGAAATTGAGATTCAGAGATTGCAGCGATCGATTGATCCCAACACGAGCGAGCGGTGTGGGAGGAGCTCAGCTAGAGATGGGTGGGGCATGGCTAAAACTGGACCGGTCCATTATAGGTCTATGCATCAAGCATGTTCCAATGCCAGACCCAATGGTATCCGGTAGCTTACGTGACCACGCTGTTGATTTTCACACTTCTCAAAGAGAA